>JANRMT010062820.1:10664817-10674869 GCA_026402145.1 Polypterus bichir lapradei
AGAAAGGCACTATATAATAGATAGATAGATAAGGCACTATATAATAGATAGATAAATAGATGATAAAGGCACTATATAATGACAGATAGATAGATAGATGACAAACCACAACTCCCATCTCAAACACACACAACAGAATGGTTAAAATAAAAGAAAACTAAAAAGAAGCAAAACTTCTAACTTGGCTTAGGATAAAAGAGCTGTCCCAGTCCCAGCGAGGCATTATTCAGATGTATTGTTATTGGTATAAAGGAGCCCCCGTTGTGTTTCTTGACACACTTCTGCTGAATAGTTAGTTAGCTGAAAGACCTCAGTGTTGGTGTGTCAGACAGAGAGGATACGCAGCATTGTTCATAATGGCACTCGGTTTTTTGCTTATTCTCTCCTTTGCTACTCCTTCCAGGGGGTTCAGTGTGCATCCTGTGACTGAACCTGCCTTTTATTTAGATTATTGAGTTGGTGGGCATCTCCTGAAATGTGGTTACCAGCCCAGTCTTCCACACAGATAATCCATTATCCAGGACATTTAAATATCCACTCATCAATTTTTTTAACCTGCATAAGCTTGCAGGGAAATATGAGTCTATAAAAGAGCAATTAATAATTTATAATAAATAATATTGATATTTCCCCTTGTGGATTAATAAAGTATATCAAATCAAATCAATTAGAATTAGAACTTTGCAGTTCCACACCCAAGAAAGGAGTAATATCGAGTGATCATTAGATTATGTGAGTGGCATAGATCTGCTTTCCTAGTACACGTTTAAAAAACAGGAGCTACTTCTCCAAGTTCAAGTAAAGTATCTGCACAGCTTCACTGAATAGGTACGTACCCTCATAAGAAATGTTTACATAAAGTGTAATTGTGTAATTGGAATGTCAGTAGGTATTTCAGTTAATCAGTTCAAATCATTAGCTGATCTGTGAGCCATCAGACTCCTGCTGTGCTCTTCTTACTTTCCTCTCAGTGTATTCTTGGAAAATGTCAGTTGGCTGCCCAAATTCCACACCCCCAGCACTCAGTAGTGATGCACAGTGACTTTGATGAAATATTTCATTCTAGGCTGCCAAAAGTGGAGAGTAACAAAAGTGTGACAAATCAAACAATAAAAAATGATGAACCCTTAACTGAACGAGTGGAGTGTCCATTTTCGATAGATGGGAAAGCAGCTCATTCTCAGTTTATAAAGGCTCTTTATAGATTCGTTTTTCCTTTAATTGATTTTTTAAGGCCATTACTGGCTAAGCTCTGTTATGTAGTCTGCTTTCCACCATCTTTATAAATGCTTTCTATATTGAGCACAGACATCAAGCACTGAAGTTCCATGACTAATAATAGGACCATTGCAAGACACTATTGTGGACATGAAAACCCTTTCCTTTCCCAGAGACACCTCTTTTATAAAGCCGCATTCTGGGGGTCTCATGTGCACAGATTGAAGATTCTCCCTCTCTCGGTCCGTTCTGTTTCGGCTGAGTGTTCTTATCCTCCTGACTACTTGTTAGGTTTGTGCTTTGTAATCCTTCACGTTTATAGTGAATGCTTAAAGTTTAAGTATTCAGACCCCTTCACTTTCCTCACACTTTATTGTCTTGAAGAGTTATATTTTTAACAGGTACATTTGCTTTTTGTGCCAATCAGCACTAATGAGGAAACAGTCTGTGACGATGCAGGTTCTGGCTCCACACTCCCATTACTATTCGGGAGCCCTTCAACCCAAACACTGTCGGTAATGTTACCGGTGAGCTAGTCAGTGAAGGCAATAATTGAGCATCTGAGCAAGGGGATGGTTAAAAGTGAAACAGTGCTTTTATTTAAAACAGTCAACAAAACAGGTGTTCAAATAAATAGTGCAGTAATTTAAAGTTCTTCATTAAATAAATAAATAATCCATAAAACGTGGAGGTTAAAATCAAATAGAAAAAACAGTCCTTTAAAACGAGGTAAAATATTTCTTTGGGAGCAGTCTTTAAAACAAACAACAAGCCCGGTGCATCATTTAACTTGTGACTCCCCTGCTTTTCCCTGTCCAGGCTTCGCAACAGGGGAGCCACTCTCATGCTGCAGCTGCCCTCTTCCCTTCACTCTCACTCAAGACTGGAGACCTCCCGATCCTTGGCTTCGGTCTGGCACTCAACCCAGCCTCGGAGACTTGGATTCCCACAACGGCCAGGTCGCCCACGTTGGGGATTCCGGCACCAAGTCTCCCGACTTCCGCTGCCTTTCCGCGGCCTCTCTGCGGCCAGTCGCCTTCCCTTGGTCACTCCCGCTACCTGATCGCTCAGCGGGAGCAACATCCAACTCAAACACCTGGGTGTAGGCCCAACACCCCAGGCCCTCGCAGCTGCCCGTGAGCGCTCGTTCGTGGCTCTCTCTCTCTCACCGACCTGCTTCCTCTCCTGCTCCCGGTAACCTCCGTCCTCTTTCCTTTCATTCTTTTCTGATCCTTCCCTAACCAACTCACGCTTCTTTCTTTATAACGCGAGGGGCCATCACAGCTGTAGCATTAGCCATGGAAGCAATCACTGATGTGGGCAGTTCCTCACCTGTGCACTCGGTGAGAAACGCCCACACCCCCGAGCGTCCCGCGGCTTGCTACAACAACACCCCCCTCACGAAGCCGCCTCGGGTGCGGTGATTATTTATTTAAAATGGCCTTTGCCCAGTGAGCTGTGGACCCACTATACCACACAGTCTGAACTGCGCACATCAGCACGTGAATGCAGGTCAAGCCAATCTCAACATCAGCACCTCAGGAGCACTAATTCATGCTACCATGTGCACCTACACCTTCCTAGAGCTCAGACGCACTGTTTTTAATTTAAAACATACTCCCTGCCACCGACCCCTAAATGCATTTTATCACATACCAGCCATCCCCCACGTAGTAGTGAAACAAGACAAACTTTAAAAATCAATAAACAAACTAGTCTGCTAAGTGGAGGCAAGGCAGACTGCAAAACGTAGAGGTAGACTGACTTGAATGGAGGCTGGTGAGTGAGTTAGGAGGGCCCTGATCGATTCCCCAATCCTGACATAATACTTAACCCTCCCCTCGGCCCTGAGCCTCTATCTCAGAGTAGCGTGAATATATTGCTCCTGGAAGAGAACTATAATTCTTTTTGTGATGAGAGAAGTTGTAAAATCAACCGGAATGTTCAAACAAATTATTGAAAAAACAATCTAAATCCATTAAGTAGTTGTCTCGTTCCGTTCGCTAGCTAAGTGGAGGTAAGGTACGCCCCGAGGCTGGAGTGTGAGTGAGGAATGCCCCACCTCCTTCCCTTGGCCCGCTGCGTGTCTGTTGGATTCACGCAAATAAATCGGTACAACAAGCGAACTATGATACATAATGCGATGAATGAAGTCGCAAAATCAACCGGAATGTTCAAGCAAATTATAGAAAAAACCTGATCTAAATCCGTTAAGTAATTCTCTCGTGAAAAGCAGACAGACAGACAGACACTGGATTTATATACTGTATATATATATAGAGAGAGAGATAGTCAAAAGGCATTGCAAAATAATGGTACAAAATTTCAAATAATATAATAATAATAAAGTAGTAAAAGATAAAATATGCATACTAATGTTTCAAAACTTTATAGCATGTTCAATTGCTTAAGAATATGTACAGTACTTTGTGCAATGATGCTCTCTTTGAAAGTACGGCAAATGTTTGGCATCTTGACTCATAAACCAGAGGGATTTTGTATTCTTTACAAAGGTATTGCCCTTTAGCGAATGATGAAAAGACCTCAGGTCCTTTTTGAATTCATTTCTTTGTTCATATGTAAGCCAATCTGGTGCAGACATGACAGTCATAGTTGACAGAGGAGGTCCTGTCTGTATCAACAAACTATATTTCTCCGCACCACGAATTCCGTAATAATAAATAAATACTTAAACACTTATGCATTCACAGATTAATTTACCGCTGGTAATGTTTCTGTGTATTCCAAGAATGATGTTTGTTTGTGGTGTAACTAATTCAAAATTCCTGTTCAAGCTGTTAGGAAATGCAGATTTACTCTCCTGTAATGAAGTTTCTTCCAGCTTGCGTGAGCCGTGCTATGCCCGGTCCTTGCTGATCTCTACTTTCTTATTTGATTTTCTTTGTTGCTTTGTTCTTTGACTGATTTTTGTTTTTGTCATTTGGGTTTGGTGTAAGGGAGGATGGACTTTTAGTTAAAGAAACTAATCTTGGTTTTCGATAAAGTTTCATCTTCTGGTTGCTCAAACTTTATTTGCTTTTGCCTGCACAAGAAATGAATAATAAATTTGCATGTGGTTGGATTGGATTTGGATGGTTGAATAAGTCACTGAAGGAAACACACATGACCACGGGGTAGAATATATAAACTCCACCCAGTAAATGCCAAGCTGGGCTTGAACCAAGATCCCTACGTAGAGAATTGACAATGTTCAGTTGTGTCACTCAATGCTATTACACATGCAGCCAAATAAATATTAATCAACCTTTGTGGAACTCGTAATTTGGGGAACAGGCCATGTCGTGGTATTTAGTGAGGTTTGGAAAGATTTAGAGTGTCCTTCATTCTTGAAGTTACAAGTGCCTAGTGTGAAAAAAGGCCTGGAGTTCTAGGGGAAACTAAATTTAATGTCTGGGTGGATGAGTAAATGAAACAAAAAGAAATCAGGTTTAAACCGGTCCAGGATACAAAATGGCAGCTCCTCAAGCTGTAAAAGGCTTCCTGTTGAAGAGATGTGTCTCCTTTAGAAATCGGGTCCACCCTGTCAAGGACTTCCTGTTTGGTCTGGGTTTTTATAGCTGTGGAAGAGGATGGTTTGGGATTAGAGAAGGTGGGAGTGAAGATGATGTCATCAGCCATGTGGGTTGTTCTCTTTTTCTGTAAAGGAAACAGAAATTGTGATGGCATTGAGAAAGAATTTGACAAACACAGGAATAGGTTTGCTGGTAGCCTCCCTTATACTTGAAGGAGGTTGCCAATGATGAAAGTTTGGCTCAGGTTAAACAGGTCTTAACAGACTTCAGTCCAACAAACGAACGAATAGGCAGGCAAACATGATGGCTTTAAAGTCAGGCAGGAGAAGTGATGTCCTCGGGGCAGGAAACTGGAAGTGACGTCCTCAAATCCAGGCGAAATTTCCCGTGGTCGGTCTGCTGATGAAAAGAGAAAGGGTCAGTGCACCCTGCCATCCCCTGGTCTGGCGTGGAATTACCTTTAATTGAACCCTTTATCTGCCTCCTATGGGCACATGTGTGACAGCATCTTTTCCAAAACCTTCCCCGTATGTCTAGATATAGCATGTCCGTGAGACATTCCCTGCATGCACGTGCATGACGATGGATACAACAAGCTTTTAATGATAAGACAAATTGAAAAGAGAAAGTGCAACAGGGTACAAAGAGGAGAAGGAAATGATGAGCAGTGAAAGCAATGGGAAGGTAATAGTAATGAAGGGATGGATAAACGAAGAGTGTGCAACGATCATAGCAGATTCATCTATGAGTACGGAGCAGGGTCAATGGGAAAAATAGCAGAGAGTGTGGCCGTCGGTTGAAATGTCTGCCAGAAAGATAATGAGCCTCGAAAGTTAAAGGACATTGGGAAGGGTAGAAAGTGGCTAACTCTGAAAAATTATGGATTTTAGGTGGAAGGCAAAACAGGGAGGTATAACAAGTGGCACGACGGTAGAGAATTTACGCTTTTTGAAATATTCTATTATCTCCCACATTGCTCCAGCTTGACCCCTTTGGAAATCTTCCTTTTCTTGCTTTATTTAGGACCTTAGGGGTCTTGTCAGCATACACTGAGAAATCTTCCGTGGCTGACTCTTTATTACCTTGGGGAAAGATTTATTTTATATCCTGGCAATCTAGACTGCGAACTGGCTGGTTAAAGTGGACAGATATATTGGAGTGTGAGGCTCCATCTCATCCTATTCTGCCATGTCTGCCTGCTTACTGATTCCATTTCATCCCTCATTTGCCTGTACTAAGCTTTTTTCGAATTGACAGGCGGATATCCTGCTTTCTTTACCTATTATAGTCTAAAATAATTGATTACTACCTCTTGTATAATTTAAAATTAAATATATGTTGTATTAACCTAGGGCGGCATGGTGGTGCAGTGGTAGTGCTGCTGCCTCGCAGTTAGGAGACCTGCAGAGTTTGCTTCCCGGGTCATCCCTACGTGGAGTTTGCATGTTCTCCCCGTGTCTGCGTGGGTTTCCTCCCGCAGTCCAAAGAAATGCAGGTTAGGTGCATTGGCGATCCTAAATTGTCCCTAGTGTGTGCTTGGTGTGTGGGTGTGTGTGTGCCCTGTGGTGGGCTGGCACCCTGCCCAGGATTTGTTCCTGCCTTGTGCCTTTGCTGTCTGGGATCGGTTCCAGTAGACCCCAGTGACTCTGTGAGGATATAGCGGGTTGGAAACTGACTGACTGTATTAACCCCATATATAATTTTGTTAAGTCTTAAGAAAAGGAATTTTAAAAAACTGCCATTACAATTTCAGTGTGGCTAACAGAAAATTTAAAAATGCAACAACACGGAAGCACATCTGTAGGTAACTTTGGGATTTGTTCATAGAATCTAAGCAACCCTTGTGCTCAGTATTCCCCCCAAGCCAAATTTCATTCAAGTATTAAATGAAAGCCTATTGGCACTGCACCTGCGTGCCATGCTCTTGGGCCTTAAGGACCTTATGTCTTCTCACTTGGCGACACAAATGAACCCTGTTTTGTTTGAGCTACACTTTAAAGGAAACGCTTCAGTTATTTGGTTCCTGAAAAATTAACTCCATCCATCCCCGTTCCTAGTTATGTGGTGGCAGAGCTTTAACCAACCCTGAGTGCCAGGCCAACAAAGCTCACCAATCCAGTCCACCTAATTTTTATCCAATAACGTCAATTCAAGATTGTAAAGTCCTTAACATTCTTCCCTCTATTACACTACTTGGTAATTTCTCATGTGCAATGGAAAAACTTAGTAAATGCCAATTTTTTTCAAAATTGTTTTTTTTTTTGTAGTGGTGATGGCCAAATATGTCTTCATTCTGGTCATCACACAATGGGAGAAGTTGCAGGACCAAAACCTAGCAACTCCACTGACCAAGAAGCTGTGACATATGGGGTTTTTCCATAGTTGGTGAGATTTATTCCAAGTGCCTATGGTTCCCTGGGTTCTTATATATCATGCCAATACAAGGTGGCCAGTGAACTCCACTCTGTTCACCCTTTTTTGGACTCATGTTATACATGGGGCTGCTGCTCTTGTTAATATGCATTATCAGTATAGACCAGAATGAATAACAGGTGGTTACAGTTTGCAGATGATACCAAACTAATGGAGATGGAGATCATGGAGAATCAGCCTTTTCTCAGTGTGCTGAACTGCTTTAAAGGTGTTTCACACAACTCACTCCCACCCACATACCACTTTGGAACTGCTGTGTAACTGTAATCATGACGTTCACTCTCCCTCCCCAAGTCTCCCATTAGTGGTAGTATAATGTGCTGCTCAAAACTCCACCGGTGGGATTCCCCCACCCACCTCGCTTATCATTTGGGTGTTGCTGCTTCACAGTGTTGGTTTTAAACAGTCAGTACCAGCACTTTACAAAGAATTAACAAAAATTAGAGGGAATATGGCCTATGAGAAGAACCTTGGAGCCATCATGGACTTGTTACTGTCTAGATCAAGACAGTGTAGAAGAGCAATCGAGATGTTAAAAAAAATGTTAGGTTAGGTATATTGTGAAGTTTCTGAACTCTTAGGACCCCCATCCGCAATGGGACGGCTGTGTCTGTGGAGAACTGCTTCTCCATTGCCGAGGCAACCACAGGTTTGCAGCGTTGCAGCAGAGCGCCGCAGAAACAACTACAAGCTGATCGAGATCGCGCTATATGTGCCTGTCACCAATGGGTGATGCAGGGAACATTATAAATGTAGGGAACAGGATTACTTGGCCACTGACCTGGCCCTGACTGTGCCTGTTTGCTGTGTCTGTGTATAGGAGAGTGGCAGATCCCGTTGCAATAAGTAACCCTGCTGTTCCTGTTTCAGGCAGAATGAAGTTGTTTTTGCTAAAGGACTGAGCCTCGTGTTTTGGGGTGCAAGACAGGGACTCACTCGTCACAATATAACACCCTAGCGAGTCCTCATCTGGAGGACTGTGTCCTCTTTTGGTCTCCATATTTCAAAAAAGACATAACAGCCCTAAAGAAAGCCCAAAGGAGATCAACTAGGCTTATTCCAGGACTGAGAAATGGGAGCTGTGAGGAGAGAAGCTTTTCTACTACTGTTCCCCATGGCAGCATACTGTATATTAAATCCTTGATACCTGCCTGCAGAATAGCCAGTGGAGACATTTGTGAGGTCCTGTGTTCCTTTCCTACCACTCAAGTCTTTGGACTTCCTCAGTGTGTTTAAGAAGCGTTTAATGACTCACACGTTCAGTAAAAAGCTGTTAAACGACTTTAACTGAAATTAGTAGACATTAGTTGTGTGTAATCTGAGAATTGTAAATCACTTGCATTCTGTTCTAAGCTCTTCACTTGTGATGATCAGTTTGGTAATCTTGTCTTTTAGCACTTGCTGACAAGTAGTCCCCACAGATTGGTGTTCACTCGATTATGTTGTGTAAGTCATCTTAGGTAAAAGTGTCAGCTAAGCTAATATTACTTTGGTGTATTTCACATTCTTTTAGCTAATCTTCATGCAAATCACTGTGATGTGGGCAACTGTGCCATCCATTATGTCACTGTGCCACCCACCTTCAATTAGACTGACCTAATTTCAATTTCCCAGTTCACCAAAAACACCTTCATAAATTTAACTGCTTGTCAATGTGAATGCAGATTAGCACCTCTAGTGGCTGAAAACAGCATTGCACAAGAATCCCTTGAGTCACCTTAGACTGGATAGAAGAAATGTGTACTTTTTTAACTTTTTCACTCTGGTGATGAAGCCTTTAGGCTGTGACGCCAGATGTTGATTTCATTTTTCCTTTGTCTGAAAGATTTGCCCAATTTTTCCAAGCAGACACTCCTTTTTCATGGTTCAGAGAGTGTAAGAAATTGTGTGATCAGCTGGAATGGCTTCTCTGAGAGCGAAATGTGAAGGCACATTTCTCCATCTGGGGGAATCTGTACTTCATGTGCTAATCTTAGAAATGTCTGGACTTTCTTGCAGCCAGATGATCACCTTTTAACATTTATTGTCAGTGTGCGTGTTTTGTGAATTTACTTCTCTTCACTCTTTTAAAAACATAAAGCAATGGTTGAAATAAAACTGATAAGTATCTGTTGGATTTATTGATTTCGTTATTTTAAATTGTATTTCTTTAGCTGACGTTTTTATCTAAAATAACTTGTGGTATGACAGCTCAGTAGGAGGGGCATGATGACTGAACCAGCATTCTTTATCTATCTATCTATCTATCTATCTATCTATCTATCTATCTATCTATCTATCTATCTATCTATCTATCTATCTATCTATCTATCTATCATATAGTGCCTTTCATCTATCTATCTATCTATCTATCTATCTATCTATCTATCTATCTATCTGTCTCTCTGTCTGTCTGTCTGTCTGTCTGTCTGTCTGTCTGTCTATCTATCTATCTATCTATCTATCTATCTATTGTAAAAGATGCAACAGTAAGCAGCATAAAGGTTTGGGGTTTTCCGGCCCCGTATATTGTAGACACTCCACAATTCAAACACAAACAGGTTCATATGCGCGACACCATTCTAGGCGTCGGCGGCCATTTTATATAGGAGGAGCCGGAAGTGGAGGAATGCAGGGAAGGAACCATGAGGGAGGATGGGACTGATGATGTCAGGAAAGATGGCGGAGGAAGGGCAGAAGTAAACGTACTGCGGGAAGGCTTATGATGGCAGGGGGCATCTTTTTTCCCGGAAGAAATCAAAGGAGAAAGGTTAGTACCCCGCCACTCCCTGCCAGCGAACGTCTTTCGAAGCAGTTTAAGGTCCGTCCGCAGTCTCCTATTTGCGCGTGCGTGACACTATCTATTTATCATATAGTGTCTTTCATATC
>JANRMT010062820.1:10700439-10715662 GCA_026402145.1 Polypterus bichir lapradei
AACAACAACATTTATTTATTTAGCACATTTTCATACAAATGATGTAGCTCAAAGTGCTTTACATGATGAAGAAAGAGGGAAAAGACAAAATACGTAAGAATTAAATAATAATGTTTAATTAACATAAAATAAAAGTAAAGTCCAATGGCCAGGGAGGACAGAAAAAACAAAAAATCTCCAGACAGCTGGAGAAAAAAATCAAATCTGCAGGGGTTCTGAGGCCACGAGACCACCCAGTCCCCCCTAGGCATTCTACCTAACATACTGTAAATGACCTCAATCAGTCCTCTTGGTATTCAGGGTTCTCATGGGAGAACTTGATGATGATGGTCATGTGGACTTCTGGCCTTTAATCCATCAATGTAGGGATATCACGGTGCTTTGATCAGGTGGTGGGGGCGCAGATCACAACACCACAGAAAACCAGAAAAAGAACAGAAGAGCAAGAAGGGGTTAGTATGGATTATGGAGCCACCAGGAATAATGATAATTGTATATAAAGTACAGAGCATCAGGATTAAACTAAGGTGAAGCTATGAGAACGCTATGTTAAAGTAATATGTTTTTAGCAGTTTTTTAAAGTGCTCCACTGTATCAGCCTGGCGAATTCCTATTGGCAGGCTATTCCAGATTTTAGGTGCATAACAGCAGAAGGCCGCCTCACCACTTCTTTTAAGTTTAGCTTTTGGAATTCTAAGGAGACACTCATTTGAAGATCTAAGGTGAAAGTCATTACGAGATATAAGATTGAGCAGATTATTTAAGGCTTTGTAAACCATAAGCAGTATTTTAAAGTCAATTCTAAATGACACAAGTAACAAATGTAGTGACATCAAAACTGGAGAAATGTGCTCCAAATCTTTATTGTTAAGATTATGTAAATTATTTCCCTGGGCTGTAATATGGATTAATTCCATCAATATTTCAATGAATGCATCAGACATTTTATTTCTAATTATACTGTCCTCCCTTTCTAACCATTGCGTATTCACATAAATCTCTATTCCCCCTATTGTTTTTTTTCACTCCATTGATGAAACCTATCCAGAGGTGTCAGCCAGTTCTCTGCAGTACCCGAAAATGTCACAGTATGTGAACTTGCCATATAATGTAAAAGTTGATAACAACTTAAATAAAAGCAGTGAAACAATTCTCATTTGTTATGGGATTCGTAAAAGCTGTGCTAAAGCTAAAGCTGTGTGTAAAGCGCTATCTATTGGAATGGAAAATACAATGCATTTTATTACTGCATGCATTACAAAATACATTCCAATAGATGTTGCATTGCAAACGTGGATTTCAACCCATCTTAGACAGGTAGCACAGCTAGGTATATTTAAACAGATAAAACTAAATTCTAACAAAACTGTGGCATTTGACAGTTTGTCAACAATAATGCATTGATTGCTGTTTATTTTCTTTCATTACAGGAGTGCTCTGGAATTTATCTTCATGCGATGCACTTAAGATGCCAATAATCCAGGATGCCCTTGCTGTGCTGACAAACTCTGTGATTATCCCCCACTCGGGGTGGGACTCCTCACCTCACCAAGATGATCGCAAGATGCAGCTTCACTCATCACAAGTGTTGCGCAATGCAACGGGCTGCTTGAGGTCAGTCTCTGCCACCTTACCTAATGTGTCGGCTGATCAAGATTTCACATGTGATTCACTTGACTTGAATTGTTTGTCTGTGAATTTTTCACCTTTACAAGTATTGTACATTTTGTAACTCTTACAAACAGCAGTTTTATTCATTTTTTGTAGGTTCTCTTGAGCTATTTTAAGTAAAGTATACATCTAATTAGGGATTTTAGAATCAAACAACATTTATCTTTTCCTACTAGATGTTGAAATTTGAAATTTCATAGCGTTATGCTCTGATGCCATCTTGTTTTGGATTATAGTGCCACCATTACATGAGTCCTGTTTCAAAAGTCCTGCTCCCAGTTTCAGAAGTTGCAGATGGTTAAAAGGTTGCCACTGGCACCCATGTCTCATCCAAATTTGTGGATAATCCCTTTGTTAGTGTGCAGTTGTTTTGGTGATGTTTAACTTCCCTGGCTTTAGAACTCTGCTACCTATTTTTTTGGTTAACGTTTTTAACTGGTCAACTGATTGCGTTAACTTTTGACTGTGACTTTGCTTCATTACCTGACCCTGACCATCATCGTCTAAGTTTTCCACATGGAGCCTGAAAACCATGAGGACTGATTTACATCATTGATGTTAGGTAGAATGCATAGTGGGGGCTGGGTGGTCTCATGGCCTTGGAACCCCTGCAGATTTTGTTTTTTCTCCAGCCGTGTGGAATTTTTTTTTTTATTTGTTTTTTCTGTCCTTCCTGGCCATAGGACCTTACTTTATTGTGTGTTAATTAGTATTGCCTTATTTTTGTGTCTTGTAACACACTCTTCATCTTATAAAGCACTTTGAGCTACATCATTTGTATGAAAACATGCTATATAAATACATGTTGTTGTTGTTATATTTTATCTCCTGATCCTTATCATTAAAAACCCTTACTGCCTCTTATGGTACAGTACTATTAGGTACTTAGAATACCAAGAGAACTTGTTCGTTTCAAATGTTTCTTGTCAGATACCTGCATCACTCAGCTTTGGTTTTAAATACAGTGGACCCTTGACTTACGAACTCAATTCCTTCGCAAGGGCTGGTTGTAACTCAAGTTGGTTGTAAGTCAAGACTATTTTTCCCATAAGAAATAATGGAAATACCCATAATGCGCTCCGAACCTCCCACTGCAACACTTACTTAACCTTTTCATAACAAAGGGTTGTATAATGTGCATAATTACCAAAACACCAATAATTTTTCTAATGTACTAACCAAAAAGTTATAAAAAGTGCCTAGCCTACCAGAAACAACAATTTCATACTGTACTCACCATTTAATTTAACATCTTTGGGCTGCAGGAAGGGAGGAGGAGGAGAATGAAACGGAAGGTGGTTATTGTTTAGAAGGAGCCTCCTTATGCAAATCTTTTCTTTGTAAAATTGTCAAGATGGTGGATTTCGACATGCTGTACATATTAGCGAGATCGGTCACACGAACACCACTCTCATATTTCCGCACAATTTCCTTCTTCTTTTCGATTGTGATCGCTGCTTCTCAAGTTAATAATGACAGTAGTCGAGCACTCAGTTCAAAGCTGGTCGTGTTGTGAACTGCTGTAATAATACACTCCAAAGCAAGCCGGTGCTGACTCAGCCTGATGACATCATCATGTGCCGCGCCAGCCTGCTAGCTAACATCCCTTAACAATCGCTTTCTTTACCTTCGTTACCTTCTCTTCCTTCATTAGTAGTTCTGTGTCTTGCTTGCCATGGTCTTAGTGAATTATATATATAGATAAATCACTGCACTGACTGAATTAACGTCCACAAACACATGTATCTGGGCTCCGACTGACGCTTACAAACACTCTCGGCTGTTTGTTTACAATCGCACAAGCGGATACACGTGACCGCATTCGGCTCGTAACGCAAGATGTTGGTCGTAAATCAAAACTAAAATTTTGGTCGTAAATCAAGTTGTTCGCATGTCAGGCCGGTCGTATATCAAGGGTCGACTGTAAATCCTTTCCTGTTTGGTATACACACAAAATGTATATTAGATTTCCTTATGATATCTCCTAGTGGTAATATGTAGAGAGAAAAAGATTAACTGATGCCAAGGCTAAAGCTGAAGGACACCAAACTTAAGTGGAGATGGTAATGCTGAAGCACCGTCACCAGACTACTCCATGTAATGACAGTGATGTAAAATGAATACTTTGTGGACACACAAACTGTTTGTTGTAGACAGTGAAGATCAGTTTTCATCAGTCCCCTACAAAAGAGCTGGCAGAGAGAGTGTCAGCTGTTGAACATCTTTTGCTCCTGCCTTCACAAATAAAGTTGATGTAAAGAGCTCATGGCTAGTGTCAGGCCCATTTATTACTTTGGCTGGTAGCATGGGTTTGATGTAAAGTCTGATATTTAGTCTTTCAGTTGCATATCAGAATACATGACTCACTGGCCAAAAGCTAATTGCTAAGAAGATGTAATGATCTAAACCTCATTTCTGATTGCAAAGTAGTCAGTACAGAGCTGATTAAAGATTCTAATAATGGAAACACTCACGGATATTAATTATTTTAATTTAAATTAGTGGTTGATTTGTTTCTGTGTTCGTATTTCTATCTTCATAATCATATCAAATCATAATAACCCAGTCATTTCAGGACAAAAACAAAATGTTTGTTCTTGGTCCACTTTTTGGATGTGTTTATGGATTTTGATTTAAGGAACCGATTACAAATGTTGGGAGGCTTCTGGCTTAAAAAACAGCATACAGACTAGAGAGTTTGTGTCACTCAAGTACTGACTCTGCTTCATCTTCAAATGCTGCACGTGCAGTAAATACCTGCCCCCAGCCAATCACTGGGTGCTTCTTTTTGATGGCTACTACAACTGGTAGCAATGAAAGATGAGACAAACTGAATGAATTACGGAATACCCTGAGCAATGGGGAAGATGAGCATAAGCCTCAGGAGATTAGAACATTAGAAACATTTTGACAAGACAGATCATTCAGCCCAACAAAGATTACCAATCACTTACTGTAATTCCTCCAAAATAACATCATCAAGTTTAGTTTTGAAGGTCTCTAAAGTCCCACTGTGTGCCACAATACTTGGTAGCTAATTCTGTGTGCCAATGGTCCTCTGTGTGAAGAAAACTCCTTAACATTTGTACGAAATTTACCCTTAATAAGATTCCAACTGTGTCCCTGTGATTTTGATGAACTCACTGGACTAATTCCCTTCATAATTTTGAACACTTCGATCATGTCTCCTCTTACAGTGCGTCCGGAAAGAATTCACAGCGCATCACTTTTTCCACATTTTGTTATCTTACAGCCTTATTCCAATATGGAATAACTTCATTTTTTTCCTCAGAATTCTACACACAACACCCCATAATGACAATGTGAAAAAAGTTTACTTGAGGTTTTTGCAAATTTATTAAAAATAAAAAAACTGAGAAATCACATGTACATAAGTATTCACAGCCTTTGCTCAGTACTTTGTCGATGCACCTTTGGCAGCAATTCCAGCCTCAAGTCTTTGTGAATATGATGCCACAAGCTTGGCACACCTATCCTTGGCCAGTTTCGCCCATTCCTCTTTGCAGCACCTCTCAAGCTCCATCAGGTTGGATGGGAAGCGTTAGTGCACAGCCATTTTAAGATCTCTCCAGAGATGTTCAATCAGATTCAAGTCTGGGCTCTGGCTGGGCCACTTAAGGACATTCACAGAGTTGTTCTGAAGCCTCTCCTTTGATATCTTGGCTGTGTGCTTAGGGTCGTTGTCCTGCTGAAAGATGAACCGTCGCCCCAGTCTGAGGCCAAGAGCGCTCTGAAGCAGGTTTTCATCCAGGATGTCTCTGTACATTGCTGCAGTCATCTTTCCCTTTATCCTGACTAGTCTCCCAGTTCCTGCCGCTGAAAAACATCCCCACAGCATGATGCTGCCACCACCATGCTTCACTGTAGGGATGGTATTGGCCTGGTGATGAGCGGTGCCTGGTTTCCTCCAAACGTGATGCCTAGCATTCACACCAAAGAGTTCAATCTTTGTCTCATCAGACCAGAGAATTTTGTTTCTTATGGTCTGAGAGTCCTTCGGGTGCCTTTAAGCAAACACATGGGCTGCCATGTGCCTTTTACTAAGGAGTTTCTTCCGTCTGGCCACTCTACCATACAGGCCTGATTGGTGGATTGCTGCAGAGATGGTTGTCCTTCTGGAAGGTTCTCCTCTCTCCACAGAGGACCTCTGGAGCTCTGACAGAATGACCATCAGGTTCTTGGTCACCTCCCTGACTAAGGCCCTTCTCCCCCATTCGCTCAGTTTAGATGGCCGGCCAGCTCTAGGAAGAGTCCTGGTGGTGCTCATTGGGACCTTCAAAGCAGCAGAAGTTTTTCTGTAACCTTCCCTAGATTTGTGCCTCGAGACAATCTTGTCTCGGAGGTCTACAGACAATTCCTTTGACTTCATGCTTGGTTTGTGCTCTGACATGAACTGTCAACTGTGGGACCTTATATAGACAGGTGTGTGCCTTTCCAAATCATGTCCAATCAACTGAATTTACCACAGGTGGACTCCAATTAAGCTGCAGAAGCATCTCAAGGATGATCAGGGTTAACAGGATGCACCTGAGCTCAATTTTGAGCTTCATGGCAAAGGCTGTGAATACTTATGTACATGTGCTTTCTCAATTTTTTTATTTTTAATAAATTTGCAAAAACCTCAAGTAAACTTTTTCATGTTGTCATTATGGGGTGTTGTGTGTAAAATTCTGAGGAAAAAAATGAATTTAATCCATTTTGAAATAAGGCTGTAACATAACAAAATGTGGAAAAAGTGATGCGCTGTGAATACTTTCCGGATGCACTGTAATTTACTTTTGCCTAAACTGAAAAGGCTCAGCTCTTTTAATTTTCATAACTCATCTCCTGTAGTCCTGGAATTGGCCTAGCTGCTCTTCTCTGCACTTCTATGTCTTTTTTATAGCCCGGAGGAAAACTGCATTGAGTACTCCAGGTATGGCCTCACCAGTGCATTATAAAGTTTGAGCAGAACCTCCTTGGACTTGTACTCCACAGGGCGCTATATAACATGACCTTCTCATAGCCTTTTTAATGGCTTCTGAACACTGTCTGGAGATTGATAAGATTGGAGGCCGCTTCATGGTCTGGACAAAAATATAATCAATAGGCTGGTTAAATCTGCAGATGATACAAAATTAGGTGGGAGGGCAAGTAACGGAGAATCCACTCAGTTGTTACACACAGCCATAGACCGCATACAGGCTTGGGCAGATTTGTGGAAGATGAAATTTAATGGATATTAATGTAAAGTATTACATGTAGGAAGTAAAAATGCTAGATTTGTTTTTGTTGTTCTTTATTTTGCCTTATACAATTTCTTGTATTAGGAATTTGTTAGTTTTCGCATACCCCTTGGGGTCAGAGTGCAGGGTCAGCCATTGTACAGCGCCCCTGGAGCAATTGCAGTTTAAGGATCTTGCTCAAGGGCCCAGCAGAGTAGGATCTCTTTTGGCAGAGATGGGGATTCGAATCGGCAACCTTCGGGATACCAGCGCAGATCCTTAGCCTCAGAGCCAGCGCTCTGCACATTTGAATACACAATGGGTGGTCTGAAGCTTGAAAGTACTTCTTTATAATAATAACAATAATACATTTTATTTATATAGTGCCTTTCACATGCTGAAGGACATAGGAGTCATAGTGGACATGTCACTATCTACAAGTACATCCAGACAGTGTACAGAAGTGATCACGAAAACTAATAGGATGGTAGGTTATATATATCGTTGGTGCTGAATACAAGTCAAGGGAGATTATGCCTAAATTATAGAATGCTGGCCTCACCAGAAGTACGGTGTACAGTTTTTGGTCTCCATTTTACATTTAAAACAAAAAAAAACACAAGAACCCAAGAGAAAGTCCAGAGGAGAGTGAATAGGCCGGTTCTGGGATTATGAGCCGTGAGAAGAGACTGAAGGCGTTGAACCTTTTCAGTTTAAGCAAAAAGAGATTAAGTCGTGACATTATTGAAGTGTTTAAATTATCAAATGGATTTAGTAAACTGGATCCCAGTTGCTGGTTTAAAATAAAATCTTCAACAAGACCACATTAAAATGGTTGGAAACTTGTTAAGGGCAGATTTTGCACAAATGTTGAAAAGATTTTCTTTATGCAAAGAACCATAGATACATGGAATAAATTACCAAGTAATTTATAAAGACTTAATAAGTAAGAGTTGATGTTATTTTGGACAATCGAGATGAAAAGGATGGACATGCTCGTTGGGCTGGATGGCCTATTCTCGTCACAATTTTTCTTATGTTCTAAAGATGACCAGGTGTTAATGCCTATGACACACATTGAAAATCATCCCAAAACTCTTTGTATGTTTAAATTTTCCTAAATCAGTTGATCCTAAAGCAGGGTAAGCCTACATTATAGATAATTGACTAAGCAAAGCATTGTGTGTATTTTCGTAGACTATTTGCTTTATGGTTTAATATTGCAGTAACAAAGGTGTCCAATAAAACTTATCGAAGTAAAAGTATCCGTTTACGTTTGAAAATATAGGGAAACATTTTTATACTCAAGCAAATTGGAATAATTTTCAAAACATTAACAATGTATTTCTTTATCTTTACTATACAACACTGGCCATCTATTAATTAATCATTGTTTTTTGTAGTGAACAAGACCACAAGTTGCTTTTCAAAGCAAACAACAATATAATATGCATTGGCAATGAAGGTAATTTATCATTTATCTACTGTATACTAAAATTCTAAGGTCTGTGTCCTTCTAAGCAATCTAATTGGTCAGTTTGGCTCCAGTGTGATTGGTCAGTTTGGCTCCAGTGTGATTGGTCAGTTTGGCTTTGGTACCACGAAATGTGTGTAAGAAACACACAAACAGGAGAAAAGGCATAGGAGGCACACTGAGAGAGACGGGAAGTATAAAAGCAGAACAGGAGATGAGTAAGAAGCTATGAAAATAATGAGTCTGAGAAACCATCTTTCCAGGAATGCGCTGGAAAGAGGGAGCATCGGTCAAGGGACACACATGAATGCAAGGAAAAGGAACTGAAGGTGCATGCAGGGCATGAGATATCAATTTTTTTTACAATTTTTTTCTATTAGCTGTAACAGTAATGTGAGTAGATCTTATTAAAGGGAAAAGGAAGATAAATTAATTGTAAAAGCAATTTTTTTTTACTCCAAGCAAATGCATTTGCATAAATGGTGCGGTTTCCAGTATGGCGGGCTGGATTCAGATCCCAAACCCAGACACACTTTGTCTTCTGTTTCTACCTTTTGCTACTTGTTTTTTCCTCTAAGGAGTCCATTTTTCCTCCTACTTCCAAAAACTGAATTTGCAATAGACTACCTGCAGTAGACTGGCACCTCATCAGGAGTTGGTCTCATGCTCAGTCCAAAGCATCTGATAGATTGCAGAGCCTTTTCTGCGTCGACTGTCATCAGTCCTTGACTTCATTCTGTAGGCTTTACTGTGCCAGTGAACTTTCCCTCCCATCAGTGTACATCTGTGTACACTGACTGTCGTTGCTTTATAAAGCTGCTTATTATGGGACTCATTCTGAAGTGCACTATATAAAAATAAAGATTGATTGATGCCGTCTCTCCAGTGCTGTGGGCGAAAGGTAGAATCTAAACGTGGAGATTGATGGTGCTTGACAAAGAGCTGCAGGGCGCCTTGAATTCTCTAGAGGGTCTCGGGATTAAACCAAACTGAAAGAGAAAAAAAAATTAAAGTGTCGCCTGACTACCTCTGGGGGTGTACTCTTGAAGCATTTTGTGTGATGGCTTTGTGTAGATAGGCACGCGCAAGAAGCATGATAAATGACATTCTTACCTCTTTTGTTGAAGGGAACAAGAGGCGAGAGAAATGTGAGAAATCTCTTAACAGGATAAGCACGGCTTGGCAGGTAGGCAACCTCGGGAGGCACTGAATTATCAATTATGAGTCAGCTCAAACCATCCTGTTATTTCTGAGACAAAGAGTGAATCTCTCTTACGAAACACCTCATTGAGCCACTGCAGGAAGTGCAGCCAAGAAGACTGCATTTGGAAATCACTTCTCATGTTCTTATTAAGTGAAATTTAGAAGGCAAGAGTATCAACAGAAATTCTGAATGCTGCTGCTGATGATTTACAGTGCTGTGATGCTGCCTGAGCAATGCGTTGGTTGAATTAGGATGTCTAATGAACCATTGCAGTGACACAATGGTTTCTCTTGCTGACTCTTGGCTCTAGTTTGATGGGATAAAATCTCCACTCAGTCTGTTTTTTTGACCATGCTGGGATACTTGCATGACGAGGAAAGGAACGCACACCTTAGTCCATTTATTAAAAAATAATGAAGGACTTTATTTTCCCAAAAGAGATTTGTTTGTTCTTAAATACTATCTCTCAAGTTCAATGTTAGATATTGGGATGGACTTTGAAAGATTGTTTGGTGCATCTGCTTTCATACTCTAATGTCTGTCATATTCTTATAGTGATAAACTATGTATCAGATAAACACTTTAAGGTTAAAAGGGAACTATGTAACTTTTTAGTCGACATGTATTTTATTAAGAGCTTGCCTGCTTGCTTTGCTCACCACATTTCAAGTCAGAACCAGTTACAAAGGAACTTGGAATCATCTCAATTGACACATTAACCACAGGTTGGTGGGCTACAAGACAAAAAGAAATATACCCTACTCCACAGCTATGAGTGGAACTCTGATTGGTAGAAGGTTCCTAGCAAGGGCTGGTCCAGAGGCATATGGACTGAGAACAGTTGGCCCCCAAACTATGGCACCCCATTGGTCCAAGGGGTGTAGTAAAGAAGATTAAGGCATAAGTACAGGGCACGCCAGCGGTTGTTTGTCTCTCTACCTCCATCAATATCTATCCAGAGACCATGCCAAAGACTCAGAAGCCCAGCTCAAGACTGAAAGAGCCACCTGACCCTGCAGGCACTTTGGATGCAGAGGCTTCTAATTCAAGCATGAAGCACCACCTCAGTTCCAAGATCTGCACTGTGATGAACTGACAGTGGTCAGTCGCGAACTCGCCATTTTTGCCTAAGAATCAGACTCCTTACAGATGTATCTAATTGGAGAATGACATTAGTCAGCCATACAGAGACCATCTGTTTGACCAAATCGTATTATGTAATACCAGTAACAGCACACTGCACGATAACATGAAGTGAGTACTCTTGACTTGAGCATTCCAAGTCTTCATCCTCTTTCTCTGCACGTTTAGCATTCGTTTGCTCAGAGGTTGATGCACTTGCTGCTTCCTGAGCAGCTCTTCTTTTCTCCACCCTAGCGGCCCGCTTCTTCTCTTCTTTCGTCAGCATTTTTTCACGTTAAAACTGATTAAATCAGTGTTTGTGTTGCAATTACTTAGTACATTTTCTTTCATTTTTCACTTAAGCTGGCACTTGAGTCTTCAATCTGCCTCAAGAATGATTTAAGATATGAAGAGGTAGGGGAAGTGACGGTGAAGGTGGTAGGAATGAAAATGGCACCCGTACACATGCACCACACGGCTGCCCTACTGCCGAGAGTTGATTCTACAATAAAATAAAATAAAAATAAAAAGAGGAATAACCTTGGAGGTCAATCATCACCCCGAAAGCAGATAGTAGACGTAATGTAGCATATGTGTACCAAATTTCAGGTCAATAGTTCAAACAGTTTGCGAGCCACAGGTGATTTAAAATCCTGGACAGACAAATGGACAGCCATGGTAGTGTATTATAATGAAAGATTATCTACTGTTGAATTCTGCTCTCTACTTGTAATATTTCTATTGCACTATTGTATTGTATTGAGGATTACTTGTGTTTTGTTTTGTTCTGTGTATTGTATTGGCTACCTTTTTTTTGACACCCACTGCATGCCCAACCTACCTTGTATGGGGTCTCTCTTTGAATTGCCTTTCCAAAGGTTTTTTCCCATTTTTTACCTACAGGGTTTTTTTGGGAGTTTTTCCTTGTCTTCTTAGAGAGTCAAGGCTGGGGGGCTGTCAAAAGGCAAGGCCTGTTAAAGTCCATTGCGGCACTTGTTTGATTTTGGGCTCTACAAAAATAAATTGTATTGTATTGTATTTCTGAGCACCGTGAGCAGAGTGCTTCCTATAGAGATTAGTTGATCTCTCTTAGTGTCACCTGGTGAAAGACCGGTCTAATTTTCTAGTTTTGACTTTGGCTTGTTTACTGATTTACATTTGATCTCTGGGCCCCCATTTTAAAATATTTCTGCTCTGTCTACAACTAACAAAACCAACTAAGTAAAAGTTTAGAAGTAAGAGGACGACACTTCTTTTATTAACCATTTTCAAACACATTTGGTGTACTTCAGAGTCACGGGGCCTGGAGTTTATCTCAGCAGCATCATGTGCAAGGCAGAAAGAGTGACATTTAGTGAAATCCTGCAAATTAACACTAGAATTACCAGAGCCTACGAAAAAACTCATAGATCCGTCCCAACTTAAAATGCTTCGCACCTTTCCGTCAGTGTCTTTTGTCCTTTAAATGTGTTGATAAGCAGCAAACAGCTAGCAGCCTACTATCACATCCCCCACTGGCACAGTTTTCTCAGCGGAAGTCTGTTTACCTGCGTGTCAGTTGCTTAGAGTTGTATAGAGTATTAAGTCAAGCAAAATGACACCTTTAATAAATACTATATCGTTATTTGGAACACATGCATTTCATGTGTGTTCCGTTTCTACAACAATCTATGTAAACACATCATTAAAAAAGAAACGTTTTTCATATTTTAGTAATAATTGACAAAATGTAGATATGAAGTGTATAATGTGTGAAGCCTGAAGTCCAAATATCAAAGAAACACTTTCACAAAAGGTACAAATATAACATGACACGCAGTAGCTACGACAGCTTCGGTGGCTCAGCGGTATCAGCTGTTGACTGGTAATCAAAGCTTCACGGGTTCGATCTCGGATGAGTCCATTTTGAGAAGTGCGCTGCTCGTATTCTTACTATTTTAGAATAAAAACTTACATTTGATTCCAGTCTGTAACAGCCGGTGTAATTTATGATACTCGTACAGGTTAGCTTTGTTTATTTTTTTATTCTCTGCTACCTTCTGTGAACTTTGAAAGGTTTCTCATGCACTAATCCTGAAGGTATCTTATCTGGTGCTCTTTGTTATCGGCTTGCTCTCATCCAATAACTTTTCAAAGTCTCCTTGCTTATAGTCTTTCTCGAGCTTCAGTCTATTTGTTTGCATGATATTTATTAAAAAAATAAACTCCAAAATCTTGTCTGCCATTTTGTATACTGTCCAAGTAGTAGTGTCTCTATGTAATAACTAGGAAACCTTCTTCCACAGATATAAATGCTGGGCTGATTTTCAACAATGAGCCAATTCTAATTTAAAAACGGATTTAGTATCAGTACCCGACAAACTGCACCATATTCTGGAGAGGCATGAAGTTTATGTGCAATTATTAATTATTCTTTTGAGACTATTAAGCAGATGTAGATCTTCTGTTCTTTCTTGGTAGTAAAAACCACATTTCACACAGAATCATGCATTTGTTAGTAGTCCTATATATATATATCCATCCATTATCCAACCCGCTATATCCCAACATAGGGTCGGGGGGTCTGCTGAAGCCAATCCCAGCCAGCATAGGGCGCAAGGCAGGAACAAACCCTGAGCCAGCCCACCGCAGTATATATATATATATATATATATATATATATATATATATTGTAGAACTGGACCCGGACACAGACAGACGGACATCGTTTGTTCACCCAACACACGTTTATTTACAGGAAATATTTACAATTGTTTTAGTGCACGTCCCAGTGCCTCCAGCACCGATCCCAAAAAGTCCAGGCCTCACAGTCTCTAGTGCCTTTCCTGGCCGCCTCCACTTCTCTCTCCGAGCTCCGTCCTCTTCCACCCGACTCTTGCTGATGAATGAAGGGAGGCAGCCCCTTAAATACCAGCCCAGATGGGCTCCAGCTGCTTTCCCGGCAATCCCCCCGCGGACACACCTCCGTGTGGCGGAAGTGCTGGCTGTGCACTCGGAAGCCCTCCTGGTGTCCCCAGTATTCTTCCCCCCAGCACTTCCTGGTGTGGCGGAAGTGCTCAGGTCCAGGGTTCTTCAGGCACGGGCCCCTACAGGGTTGGGCTTCCAAGCCCTCTACCTGTGGCCCCCAACACAACCAGAGCGGTCGCCCCCTCGTGGTCTGGAGGAGGCACAAGCCCTCCTCCGGTCCTCCTGGGCGTCCCAGCCTGGCTCCACCCCCAGCCGCATGCGACAATATATATGTATATGTATATATCAGTAGCACTCTCTTTATACTCTAATGCTTATTTATAGCAGCCGCCAAGAGCTCAGGCGCACAGAGGCCACAATAGCTTTTTCAGACATAAAATTTAAATAAACACAAGATCTTGCTGTGACATCATGTGTAAATTACAATGTTCCCTGTGTCCCAGTAAAGCTATTAACAGGCTTGGTGCAATGAGCAACGAAACGAGTTTGAAGTAAACCACCAAGCCTTAACCTTTGTTTTATTATAAAGGGATTAATAGGATGAAAAAATGAGCAAGCAACTTGTCGCCAATGAAAAAAAAAAAGAAAAAAAACTGCCTTCTTTCATAAATATTAATGATTAGGGAAAAGGAGTATAAGTTACAATAGGAAATATTTCAGCGTCCCCTCCCAACGCCGATTCTGAAAAGTAAATAGTTCTTTATCATGATTGCCTTAAATCACTATTTCTCACTGCTCTTCCATGGAGGTTAAATTTATTGCTAACACATAATAAGGAATTGCTTACTTTTTTTTTTAAACATTGTCTACTGATGATCGATTGTTCAAATGCCAAATCAAGACCTTAGAAATGCCACTTCATCTTGCTACTTGAGTGCAATCATAGTATAACAATAATATGTAATTATTTGTGTAGAAAGTGACTGATGTAGAATATGATCCCCAGAAAGTTAGCATGATAACCTAACAATCATATTGTTTTATTCTTGAAAGAGCCGCACACAAGAGTTATTCAAATTCACTCCAGGGACTTATTTTAGGATCTGCTATGTTGGATGCATTGAAAGAGCAAAGCTGCTGCAGTGGTCAGTGCTGCTGCCAGCTTGCGAATCTAAACGTAATCCTGGTCCAGGCACTGCCTGTCCGGAGTTTGCCGCTCATCTCTGAGGCTAGGGATCTCCATCAGCAATCAGAAGGTTGCTGGTTCAAATCCTGTGAGTAGTAAAAGTGACTCTTTTGGGCCATTGAGCAAAGCACTTAGCCTGCAATTGCTCTGTCCTGGGTATGACGATAATCTGCACCCTGCCCTGCAAGCAGGTCCTCCAACTTACAGGGAAAACTCAGGGGTTATTAGGAAGATCGGCACTCCAGCCACTGTAAAAAACCACAGCCTGTTCCATTGTGGTGCTGAGATGTCACCCGCTGCACTCGGGTCCCAATCCACGTGGTTTGACGTGTGCTGGGTGCAGCAACACGCTATCAGCACATGCTTCCAACCTGTGTCTGCGACACTAACACTTAACACTGCAAATATATATATATATATATATATATATATAT
>JANRMT010062820.1:10719566-10751389 GCA_026402145.1 Polypterus bichir lapradei
ATGTCAGGTAATTGAAAGGAACTACTCTGGGCATCTCTCTCCTAGGCGTATTCATTTTACCGATGTGCTTGCATCACTTGTGTTATTAGTGGCAGGAGGAAAAGTAAAAGGGATACCGTTTTGCCGATGTTAGCAGCTAAGCGACTTTGTCTTTCTTCGGAGGTTTTGTTTTGCTGACGTGCTGGCTCAGCTTGTGTTATTAGCGGCTAAGCAAGTTTTCTGTTTCCTCAGAGGTGTCGCCCTTACCCCGACTCCACCTCTTATTTCCAGGCCAGACAGACACACACACTTCCATGTGTAGACATTTATATATAAGATATATATGTTTATATACATATGTGTGCATGGATAAGTAATAAATTGTAAAAGATTATATTAGCTAAAAGTTCCATAACTAACAATGTGGTGAGTGCAACAGCACTGTCATGATCCATATTCCAGTTTTGAATAGGCCACTTCTCTGGATGTTTTGCTTTCCTGATGCTTTTCCATAGATGCCGCAGCAGTTCAGTTTAGTATCACTGTTTAACAGTCTATCCAAGTGGAGGTTTACAATGTCAATAAAAAACAATCATCATTGTCTCTTGATAATCTGCCATATTTGCTTGGAGAAAAAAAAAATCTGATGTCACCTGCAGGACTGTAGGCTAAACATCAGAAACATACACTTGATCAACTTCCTTTGGGGAACTGATTCATTACAATGTGGTCATACGATACCTAGCAGCATATTCGAGTCCTATACTCTATTCACTAATTTAAGTAGTTTTGGGGCCCCCCTTGTATATAAACTATAATATTTTAATTCCAAACTACTGTATATTTAAAAGTTATATTGAGATTTACATGCCACAATCATGAGCTCTGTTGTATCATTGTCTGTTGTATCTGTTGTACTGCCATTGCTAGTTTTTTGAAAACATTCAAGAAACAATTTCATTGTACTGTGTACACATACTGCGGTGGGCTGGCACCCTGACCGGGGTTTGTTTCCTGCCTTGCGCCCTGTGTTGGCTGGGATTGGCTCCAGCAGACCCCTGTGACCCTGTAGTTAGGCTATAGCAGGTTGGATAATGGATGGATGGATGTGTACACATAGCAGTAATGTGGATTTGAATGTGTTTATTTATGAAAATGCCATCAAAGGTACTGTTAGTCACACCAGTATATTTGGCCCCACCTGTCACATACAAAGCCACTTTAAATCTTCAGCATTGCTCATTTTCCCTCTAAATTGTGCACACCGGCCTGTTTTATATAGTATTGTCATCATTCATTAACCTGTCACTAACAGAGCAGTCAAGTAAAGGCCAGATGGACTTTGTAATCATAAATTTGGAGACGTTCCCAAACCTGGAGAAGCACTCATTCATTTTGCAGCTGTCTTGGATTGAGATACAACTAGGCCAGCATTACAAGCCTTTGCATTTTTAAATAATTGCAATACTTCAGCACTGCTGTATAATCTTTCCCATTCACATTTTATAGGTTTGATAAATCTCTTATTTTTAGCATCCGATGCAATAGTTCAAATTCACTTTTTATTAGGTTTGGTATGGTAGACAGATTCCTTAAAGTTTTCAGAGTCTGCCAATGAAGCAATATGCTTTTGTAAAAGATTGTTTTAAAGAAATCACCTTGGCTATTGAATTAGTAATTGAGCTTCCTTCTTCATTCATTGAGCCCTCTGTTAATGAGCTGAGCTCCGGATAATAGAATGATGAAGGTATTTCGGGTGAATCAATTTGCAAAAGTGAGTAGAGGCCACACATTTAAAACAGCAAAGCTGTGTATTGGCATTAAGTTAAATTCCTCATCCTATTGAGGCAATTTGGGTCCCTTAATCTGCCTTTTAGTGATTACTAGTGATGGCGGAGAATTCATGGTCTCTTATTAGGTATCAGTTTTTATTATGAATGCTTTTTTATAGGGATAATTTAGTTATGTTTCAAATATTGATCGTAAGTTGTAAAACCAGTGTGTTTCAAAGTGTGGTCCATGAGCTTGTGTCAAGTGAGCCATGGACTTATCTGATCATCTTTCTTAGGAGAACGTCCATCCATCCATCCATTATCCAACCCGCTATATCCTAACCACAGGGTCACGGGGGTTTGCTGGAGCCAATCCCAGCCAGCACAGGGCGCAAGGCAGAAAACAAACCCCAGGCAGGGCGCCAGTCCACCGCAGGGCACACACACACCCACACACACCAAGCACACACTAGGGACAATTTAGGATCACCAATGCACCGAACCTGCATGTCTTTGGACTGTGGGAGGAAACCGGAGCACCTGGAGGAAACTCACGCAGACATGGGGAGAACATGCAAACTCCACGCAGGGAGGACCTGGGAAGTGAATCCAGGTCTCCTGACTGTGAGGCAGCAGTGCTACCCACCGTGCCGCCCTTAAGAGAGGATTCTTGCTGATAAAGCCACGTGCAGCATCTCTGAGACATCAACCACAGAGCATCCTGTGTGACTTTCTTGCAGGTAATAACATCTTTTACTTCTACATTTGTCCTATCCAGTCCAATAATGTCTTTTAATATTTCTTCAAAGTCACTGTTCCCCTCCATCTCTGCTCCTTCACTATGTGGGGCTCTTTTTTTAAATCCACTGTAAACGCTGGCCCGGACACACACAGACGGACATCTTAAATTCACCACACACGTTTATTTACAAAGTCTATTTACAAATACGTCACGTGCACAAACCCCAGTGCCTCTTGCACCGATTCCCCAAAGTCCAGGGCTCACAGTCTTTGT
This sequence comes from Polypterus bichir lapradei, assembly GCA_026402145.1. NCBI lineage: Eukaryota > Metazoa > Chordata > Cladistia > Polypteriformes > Polypteridae > Polypterus > Polypterus bichir. Next base: position 10,722,333 of record JANRMT010062820.1, read on the forward strand.
GCCTTTCTTCTGGCCGCCTCCAGTCCTCTCTCCAGCTCTGTCTCGCTACCTCCCGACATCCACCAATGACTGGAGGGAGGCGGCCCCTCTTATAGGAACCCGGATGGGCTCCAGCTGCTTCCCGGCAATTAGTCTTGGCCACACCCCTGTGTGGCGGAAGTGCCGGCTGCGCACCCAGAAGCCGTCCGGGTGTCCCCTGTCGTCTTCCCCCCGGCACTTCCTGGTGTGGCGGATGTGCCGGGCTCCCGGGATGATAAGGCACTGGGGCGCCGCCTGGCGGTGGCCACGGGTCCCTACAGGGCTGGGCTTCCAAGCCCTCTACCCGAGGCCCCCAACATAACCAGGACGGACGCCCCCTCGCGGTCTGGAGGAGGCACAAGCCCTCCTCTCGTCCTACTAGGTGTCCCGGCCGGGGACCACACCACCTTGACGGCCACCTTAAGAGCCAACCCCTAAAAACATCTATCCTTGAAGTCCATGTGGACGCTGACTTATGCTGCTTCTGATGTATTAAATGTGATGTATTAAGTCTTTGCACTGTAAAACGACTTTATTATTATGGATGATCTGGAACATAAACCCTATCACTGTAAAAAATGTCAGTAAAATTAATGGTAAAAATACTGTAAATGGTGAAGGTTTTCTCAAAAAAAAGTAAAGTTACTTTATGTTCTACTGAAAATTACCTGGATATCTTAAACAATACATTTCATTATTTTTTACAGCCAAGTTCTGTAAATCAATATTTTTCTACCTTCAAAACATGCTATATACAATTTACTGATACATTACAGTAACAGTGAAAAAATTGCTGTTAATTTGACAGTGTATTAGTTAAATAGCGAAGGTAAATAACTGTAAAATGGTAAAGCGCTGTTTCAGTAACACTGAAGTTACGATATTTGCATACGGAAACGCCCCCTTTTACCATATATCTCCTGGTGAACCGCATATAAACAGTAGGGAAAAAGTATTAAAAAATATTGCTGCTACTTCTTTGTCTTCTCTTTGCACAGTCTCTTGTCTTGTTTGTGTTTTAATTTTAATTCTATTTTTAATTCATTATTTGCACTTCATGTTGTTACACTGTGGACCCTGAGCTTCACAATTTCGTCTATCTGTATGCTTGTATATGGTTGAGATGATAATAAAGTTTGCTTTGACTTTGACTTAAACAAAGTTAGCAGTCTTATTTTTTCCCTGCGCGCTGAAGGTTTTTTGAGGTTACAGAAGCTGATTTATGGTGGGTTGTATTCGATAAGCTGACACACCTGTAGGACACCATACACAACAAAAGCAAACTTTACTTACCCACCAGACAATGTGCTATAACTTCCGTGAATATTGAATTCTTTTCATCCATCCATCCATCCTCTTCCGCTTATCCGAGATCAGGTCGCGGGGGTAGCAGCTTGAGCAGAGATGCCAAGACTTCCCTCTCCCCGGCCACTTCTTCTAGCTCTTCCAGAGGAATCCTGAGGCGTTCCCAGGCCAGCCGGGAGACATAGTCCCTCCAGCGTGTCCTGGGGCCTCCACCCGGTTGGACGTGCCCGGAACACCTCACCAGGGAGGCGTCCAGGAGGCATCCTGATCAGATGCCCGAGTCACCTCATCTGACTCCTCTCGATGCGGAGCGTCTCACCCTATCTTTAAGGGAAAGCCCAGACACTTGAATTCTTTTCAATGTATAAAATGTATTATACAACATGTTTGCTATTGGTTTACTTCTGCAGTCTGTGTACTGGTGTTTGAACCTGACAATATTTTCTAATGGTTTATTGATTGGCATATTTATACAATTTATATTTTTACAATGCATGGATTTCAGGCTATGGTTAAACATTCCCTTTTGTTGGAATGTGCTGTAAAGAAAAAACAGTTATTTACTACAAAGTTATACCGTAGACCTAAAAATAGTGTCACCTTCTTTTTTACGGTAAAATTCTGGCAACCCAGCTGCCAGTATTTTACCGTAAATAAAATATTATTTTTTTTACGGTGTAGCAATGCAGACTTTCCTTCCATGTGGGCAGTGGCGAGAACCTGGTAAGCAAGACATTCAAATAGGGACCGTGTACGGCCCCCAGAACTAAGAGATGACACCAGGTGAGAGGTGTTGACCTGTGAATAAAACCAGCAAAAAGCACCAGTGTGGCTTCTCATAGAGTAATGGAACAAGAATTAGAGCAGCTTGCAACAGAGAAAGAGACAGAGGAGCCGTTCAGGTTTGAAAGACTTCCGCGTGTGTTCGATGTTTGTTGTCCTTCTTATTGTACCTGTCAAAGGCCCTCCAACCTGCAGGGAAAAACTTGGGGGTTGGTGGCAGAATTGGCACTCCAGCCACCATAAAACAACTCACATTGGTTCCATTCCATCTGAACTAGTGTGGTGCTGAGGTGTCACCCGTTGCATGGCAGCACTCGGGTCCTAATCTGGATCCTGAGTTGGTTTGTCGTGTGGTGGGTGCGGCAATGCCCTGTATCAGTGCGGGCTCCTAACCTCTCTCTCTCTCTCTATCAAAGGCATAACTAATTAAGAAAATGCTTTCCAATAAACAATCGTGTTCAACCTTAGTAACTCACAATATGAGTCTCAGTGCCAACAATCATTCTTTGTATCCTTCATCATTAAATTGTTTTTCACATGAGTACCTGTAGAAAAAAAAAATATGATAATAGTAATTTATGGTAATAAATGTTGTAATAGACAACCTGGGTTAGCAGGCATGCCGGATGGGATGGATGGCTTCTTACCTGGACAGGAGGTGATGAAAGGATATGGTTGGATGGGCCAATATAATGAACCGGTAAACCCCCGATTCGTTAAAGAATCGCAAATCCAAGAAAGGCAATCACTTTCTCTTCCCTCCGATCTTTGGAGGGATGAAAAATCATGGAGGGTGGTAGTGTCCTGGGAAAGTTTTCATTTAATGAAATAAATATATTTGTACTAAAATTAACCAATTTATTAAAACTAAAATTGAAATTTAATTGTTGTATCATTTAAGTCCAAAATGTCTTTGAGCTGCTGCACTCATAAGTAAAAAAAATATCGGAGTGCAAAGGTTTAAATGAAGTAAATTGGAAACAAAATATTCATAAAATGGTAAATTCAAAATAGTTAATCAAAAATTTCCTTACAAACAACATTTTTGGTAAAGATGGTTTCCTATCCTTGAATCAGATCTCCCTGGTATGGAGTAGTTAAAACCTTTACTTTAACGTCACATGAACGGCGGACTCTTGAAAAGGCAACATAAAGTTGTCCATGTCCAAATACAGACTCAGATTGGTAAATTCCTACTTTCTCCATGGTTTGTCCTTGGGATTTGTTGATCGTCATGTTTAAATATGTCACCATGGCAACTTGTTGGCGTACACGCTTTACCTCAAGTTTACTTTACAGGTTGTGTTGTTTGGGTGCCACCTACTGACTCTGGGAAGCCGCTGGGTTTGACTCTGGGGTGCTGAGGTGCTTTTGGCGCCACCTAGTTCCCCGATGGTGAGGGTGGTGGATTCGCATGCTGAAGTGACCATGGAGGCGGATCCTGGCTTGGAGATCTACATTAGTAAATGAAGGTTGCATATATACAACCTTCGTTTAGTAATGTAGATGATCATGGTCCATGTCCCAGGTCCAAGTGTTTCGCTAGTACAGTGGTTGGCGACATCCCTCTGACATGCATCCTGTTTGTACACTCGCAGAGCTGCATGGGAGTTGTAGTTTTCATTATTGGGTGCCGCTGGGGGAGCTACTGGGAGTAGGCTCTCCTGTTTTGGGGAGCTTCCTGGATGCAATGTGATAGCACCGGATGTACTCGTAGGTCTGGTGTAAAGGAAGCAGCTCCGCTTCACTGGGAAAGTCACAGTTGGGAAAGGAACGGATAACACTTGCCTGGGAGGTGTGGAAGCAGTGTAAAGGAAAAGTGAATGTCAGTTTTGTTTAATTGTGTTGGGGATATATGTAGAGAAGCCTGTAAAAGGTAAACCTGTGGCTGTGACAGTGAAGTTGTGTCTGGGGTTTGGGGTGCTGGCCAAAGGTAGTCCTCCATATCTTTGACTTTGACGAAGTGGTCCTTAGTCCAAAACATTTTGAAAAACAGAGATCATTTGATGAGTAACACTGCATTAAAAGCTGTCTTTAATGTTCTGAGTTTTGTTTAGATATGCCTTTGTAAAGTTTGGAATTTTCTACTGTAGCTTTGTTGGAAGGGTTGAAATGATCCACTTTTGAAAGATGCTTTATTTAATAAAAAACATTAAACCATAAAATGAATACAAACAAGTACATTGCATGCAATTACTGCTGGGTAGTCTGTGGTTAGGACTGCTGCTGCAGAGCTCTGGGATTAAAATGAGCCTGAGCACGGACAAGAGTGCAGTGAGTATGCCTGCCCCACATGTCAAAGTGGGCTTTTCTCCCATGTATTCTGACTTTCATCTCAAACATATGAAGGTAACTGACAATTCTCTATTGCCCCACCATCTAAAATTATACTTGAGTGTGTCCTCTGGTGAGCTGGCATGACATCAATGATATTTTTAAGAGGCCACATGGAGAGTCCTTGTAAGTAAAGACTTCACAAGTGTCCTTGATGGTTTGCAGTGTCACTACAATAAGAATTCTTTCTTAATGTTTTCTTTCAACACATTACAGGGCACTACTAAACTCTTAAATCATAAAATTAAGCATATGTGAAATCAAATACTTCCTTTCCTAGTAGCTTTTTTGTTTTGATTATACTTTTTTGTTGCTTGAATACTTCATCCGATATGTGATTTCCTGCCACAGTGAAGCACAAAAAATGGTTCAGATCTCCAAAAACTCACACAAAAGGCTAGACCTGACCTTATTTCAGGCCTGAGCTCCAGGATAGAGCTCAACCTAGATATTGTCAAGCCCTGATTCAAAAACACAGACTTTGGCCTGCACAGGCCCAGAAATGAGGCAGAGACTCTTCAAAGTTCAAAATAATCACAAAAATGGAGCTGTGGAAAACAGTGAAACCTCAAATACAAAACAAGCTAAACTAATCTATTTCATAATCAAATAATTTAGACAGACCAGATTAGGACCCGAGTGCAGCCATGCAACGGCTGATACCTCAGCACCACACTAGTTCAGATGGAGTGGAACAGTGTGAGTTTTTTTTATGGTGGCTGGAGTGCCAATTCTGCCACCAACCCCAGGTTTTTCCCTGCAGGTTGGAGGGCCTACATGCAGGGACGGATGCAGATTAACATCAACAGAGCAGAGACCCTTTTGGCATTTTACGGGATTCGAACCGGCAACCTTCCAATTGCAGTGCAGATCCCTAGCCTCAGAGCAACCACTCCGCCCAACTGTGAAATCTCAAATACAAAAAAGCTAAACTAATATATTTCACTAGCCGAAGCCCGCGGTGGCATACGGCTGTGTATGAATAGGAATGGAAAACAGTGAGAAAGGAATTCAGTATAACAGAGACTTAGGAAACCACCATCACAGTATAACGAAAATAGCACGGAGCGAAACCAATGCCAATGGTCGAGAGAGTACCTTCCTGCAGCAGGCTATGGAAAACATAGACATACAGTACATAGATAGACGCCGCATTCACTGTGTTGCCCAGTCGACACGATAAGTCAGCGCATCCGCTCGATTGCGAGTGGTAAAAGTGCCATTTAAACTAATACAGGTAGACGTGGAAACCGGGTTTTCTGATGAAAGAACAATAATGTTTTAAACAGTATCGTTAACATACAACAGATTTTGGCGAATCGTTTACATGCAATTATTTATATCCATTTATACACTAATAATGGCAATTATTAAATAATAATAATTATTATTATTATTATTATTATTAAATAATTCCTCCCGTATAAGTAACATTTCTTGGACTGCTTTCTTCCATCTCCGAAGCATTTCTAGACTTCGTCCTTACGCAACACAGTACTTAAGTATTGGTTAATGTCCGAGTCACCTCACATATAGATTACTGTAATGTTATTCTATCTGTCATTCCACAAAAACGTATCCATCGCTTACAATTTCTTCAAACTTCTGCTGCCAGGATAATAACCTGCTGTTCTAAATCCACTGAACATACTACATTTACTCTCTCTCAACTTCACTGGCTCCCTGCTAACTACAGAATACAATACTAAATACCGCTCTTAACATTTAAAGCTCTCCACAACCTCACTGATCTCCTACAGACTAACACTCGTCTCGCTCACTCTGATTCTCACCTCCAGCTGTACTTTCTCTACCACACATCAAACTCTGTGCTATGGGAGCTCGAGCGTCTCTCATTGTGCTCCTCAACTCAGGAATTCTCTTCTCTCTCATATACATCAGCTCAATTCAATAACATATTTTAAAACTACCCTCAAAACTTACCAATTGTGAATTTTACACTGTTACTGCCAGTTATCTTTGTTTGTTTGCAAATTATTGCTGTTTGATCGAGAGCGACGGTAGACGCGGAAATAGGATTAGAGATGGCGGGCGGGGCTCTGTCATGCGTATACCATGGTCTTAGATTTGGTGGGCGGGGGCTCTGTGAGTTGGTGGGCGTGGCTCTCTGTCTTGCGTGCACTCTCTGTCTTGCTTGCCCTTAGTTAGAGTTGGTGGGTGGGGCTCTGTCATGCGTATACCATGGTCTTAGATTTGGTGGGCGGGGCTCTGTCGAGCGTATCTCATGGTCTTAGATTTGGTGGGCAGGGCTCTGTGAGTTGGTGGGCGTGTCTCTCTGTCTTGCGTGCACTCTCTGTCTTGCGTGCCCTTAGTGAATTATATATATAGATAATGAAATAATTTAATGAAATAAATTATTGAAAAAAGAAGAGAGCACAAAAGGCAGGGTAGCAAAATAGAAAAGACAGGTTTTTCCTAAGTAAAAACCTATAGTGAACAAAGCCAGATATAGTAACTTTAACAAAGCAGGAGTCAAATCCAAGAAATTCAAAAAAGAACAAAAAAATGAAATGAGAATCAAAAACTAACCACAACCAAATAGTGAGAATTTCAGCTTCTTCCAGCTGCATCACTTGGTGGTCCCGCCTCATTTTGAGCCACAAAAAGGAGACAGGGCAGATAGCTAAAAACACTGCAAATGCAATAACAAAATAATGAATAAACTCAAAGAAAGTCATAATATTACAAAATTTCAAAGAGAAAACAAACCCAAAAACAAAATTAATAACATTATATAAAAATCGTATTTGAATAACATCAAACTAATTAAATGAATAAAAAATGAACTTGAACTGGGACAACAGCCCTGTTTCATTGTCTGCTCAAGAAGTTCAAGCACTTCTCTGTGCATGCCTCCATCTTTTATGGCTTCAAGTGATGTGTTACCCAGCAATGTGATGTATGAAATGGCGGAGCCTATGATTTTCCCTGTGGTGAATGCTAGAGCTTAAAGACAAATCTGGACATATGGCAGCTACCACAGTGCAAATCTGCATACTGAGATGGCTCATGATGTGAGTGCATGGGATTAAAATGACAATTAAAGTTTTAGCATTGAAGATTCAGTATTCAATGCATGTCTTTACTGAACAAAATTTGGAAAGTGTGTTTAAAATGGTTAATGGGTGTTACCTACTGAAGTCACCTTTTTGAAACAGGATGAAGGTATTTCCACCCTCATCACAGATCAAGTACTTTTAGTCTAAAAATTACTTGGAGTTAGTCATAATGAGACATTCTTGATATTCATAACTGTATAAGAGTATTCAACTCAGACTGTGCTTCCAAATGTACTAAAGAGTCCAGCGCTGCAGAATCAGAACACTGCAGGGACCATCTGAAAAAACAGTGGGCATTAACGTCAAAGTTTTTATACCTACATGACACTGTTTAAGATCATTTAGAAGTGAGCTCTGTGACATTAATTAATATGCTACCAATAAACCACTCATTGGCAGCACGGTGGCGCGGTGGGTAGCGCTGCTGCCTCGCAGTTAGGTTCACTTCCTGCATGAAGTTTGCATGTTCTCCCCGTGGGTTTCCTCCGGGTATTCTGGTTTCCTCCCACCATCCAAAGACATGCAAGTTAGTTGCACTGGCGATACTAAATTGTCCCTAGTGTGTGCTTGTTGTGTGGGTGTGGGTGTGCGTGCCCTGCGGTGAGCTGGCGACCTGCCCAGGGTGTGTTCCCTGCCTTGCACCCTGTGTTGGCTGGGATTGGCTCCAGCAGACCCCCGTGACCCTGTAGTTAGGATATAGCAGGTTGGATAATGGATGGATGGATTTTAACTGGTGGGTCAAAATGTATATGTGACAACAATGACCCTAAAAATCAGATCTGGGCGGTCAGTCTGACTCAATTTAGATATGTAATCTTAGCCTATACCCATGTGGTCAGATGTTGAAAGAACAGTCTCAAAAACGGAGAATTTTTGGAACGCCAACCAGGTTGTACCGTTTATTTGTCTCTAGACGAAAAGAACAACATTTATTTATATAGCACTTTTTCATATAAATGATGTTGCTCAAAATGCTTTGCAAGATGAAAAAAGAAAAATATAAAAATAAAATTAGGCAATGCTAAGTAACAAAGAATAAAGTAAGGTCCGATGGCCAGGAGGACAGAAAAAACAAAATCTGCAGGGGTTCCAAGGCCAAAAGACCGCCCAGCCCCCACTAAGAATTCTGCCTAACATAAAAGACCTCAATCAGTCCTCATGGTTTTCAGGCTTCCCGTGGATGAATTAGATGATGATGGTAATGTGGACCTCTGGCCTTCAATCCATCAATGTAGGGACTGCATAGTGCCCTGATCAGGTGGTGGTGGCACAGCTCACCACCACAGAAAACCGGAAAAAGAACAGCAGAGAAAGTAGGGGTTAGTACAGATTGTGGAGCCATGATAAAGATTATAATTAAAGCATATACAAAAGAATTGAATAAAGAAAAGAAAAGATGCGGCTTAGCGCTGCACCCTAAACCGGGGTTTCTCATTAACAACCAAAAAAACAAAATGGTTTTGTTTTCTCAGTCACTCAAGGCGAGGCAGTGCTCCATCCTGCAGCTAGCTCTGGTCTCCATAAAAGACACGTTCTTCTGGGAGCTCCAGGTTTTATGGAGGTCAGACCGGAAGGTGTGGGGCTAGATGCCTTTAATGGGTGGTTTCCCAGTACTGTGAGGGAAGAAGAACAAGAAAACAGAAAAGGAGTGGAAGGTAGCAATGCCTATCCGCAAAGCATGCAATTATTCAATTCAAAAATTGTATATTGTGAACACTGCAATCAAGCTCCAGCCTCACTGGGTCACATGTTAAGTGCCTTTCAGACAGCCTTGGTGTTACAATCCCTCCTAACCCATTAACAGCTGTGTTTGGTGTTCTTCCAGATTAGCTTAAAGTGGTGAAGGAAAAACAAACTGTGATTGCCTTCACTACACTATTGGCACGCAGACTTATTCTCCTAAACTGGAAGAATCCTAACTCTCCTCTTTTAAGTCAGTGGGTAACTGATGTTTTATATTATTTGAAATTGGAAAAAAATCAAATTCTCACTTTGAGGATCTGTGCAGAACTTTTTCAAAACCTGGCAGGATCTAATCAATAACATTTTAGAATAAGCTCTTAAAGCACCGAGGAAGCAGATTCTCTCCCCATTTCTTTTTCTTCTCCATTTATCTTTATCCGCTTATTAAACTTATCAATTTATTCATTTTTTTACAAGCTTTAAGTTTTACTCCGTTGGCCATGCTCTCTTTCTCAGGGGTGGGGGTTGATTTGTTTTCAATCCTATTTTTTTGTAAAAATTGATCTATTTGTATGGAATGATTACAATAAAATCAATAAAATTAAAAAGAAAAGAAAGCAAAGTTAGCAGTAGCTCCCCCTCTCATCTCAGCGGGGTACTGCATACCTGAACTGAGCCAGCAGAGGAGTCCTCCGCCATGCATGCTCTTGGGGTGTCTGAGGAAAATCTGTATACATGGAGAGAACAGACAAATTACACATTAGCAAGATATGAACCCCATGAGCTATAAAGCAGCAGTGGCACCATGTTGTTCCAGATCGATAGCTCAGTTATTACATTTTTGAATTGAGGTACAAAGCGAGTCAGAGATATGAGCTGAGCCAGCCAGCCTTGAGGTCTTAGGAATAGAGGCACATGCACAACGCCACACTGCCTACTCTGAATATTCATTTTTAATTTCTAACTTTATAACTTGAGTTCCTATAATTGGTAGTTTGGCAGAAAGGCAAAAATGTAGGATTTAAAGGGAAAATCTTTTCAACTAGATTTTTTTTTTTTATTATCAAAGAAAGAAAGAGCAGTTCCTGCCAGACCACCTGTTGGGCAGAGCAGATTGTGCTCAAGTTTCTTTTGGCCATGGTTATCATGACAAAGGAGAATCAAGATGGCCTACCGAGACACACACAGCAGTAGTGCAGAATAATCTGTAACAAGACAGTATTGGCACTCTTCTGGGCAGCTAGCATTTAATAAACTTTTTCTAATGATCCGTGAAAGTGACGAGTTAGCCTGCTGAGCCCAATGCGTCTTTGGGTCTTTTTTTTTTCTATCCGTGGAGTCTGCCATAACTAACAGCAGCTGAACCTATTCCAAAAAAGACAAAACACACACACTACGCAACCCTCTGCCTGGGAATTTAATAAAGCAGGGAGTTGAGCATTCATGTCCCTCATCCAAAATCAATCCAAATTGCAGCACAAAAAAATAATCATGGCATTAAATAAAAATGGCAGAAGCCCCCAAGCTGAATTATGACTCTGCTTTCCTGCGCATATTAAACAAGTTGGAAGTTCATCATTTCAAAGGCATTTGCTGAATTTCTTTTTATGGTAAATACACCAGAGGAAGGTTTTAGTTTCTACCTTGTGCGGGTGGTAAGAAACGTACCCTCTGACTCAAAGCAGGCCTGCACTGTAGCGCTCAAGATTGCATTTCATCTTCTATGACAGCTTTCCTCCCAGAGCACAGAGCAGCTAAGACACGAAGAACAGAAACGTTTTCTGAAAGTGACAATCTCCCTGTCTGGAATTTATACAGCTGTCAGATGGGAGACGATTGAGTTTACTGGCAGATGGCACCTCATGATCAAGGAGACGTCTGTAATCATTTAAATATTGCCACCATTCCTTTTAGTCCTGAACGCAATTGGTGTGGTCTTTCAAAACTGTCTCGTAACGTCATGTCTTGTGTCAGAATGAGACAGATTTTCAAGATGACCAAGCCAGCAACACTGTGTTTAGATAAAAATTACCGACAGGTTGTGGTTTCCGCCTCTTTCACCAATTTTGTTTCACGATGCATCCTTGATGTCTTTCAAATGAAAGTGTTCAAACTGAAGGGATTGAGTGGCAAACAATATAATAAAGGATATCTAGAAATGGAATTTACCACGGCATCTGAAGAAAATTTGGAGAATGTGAAAATCTCCCAGATTCCTAATTTACTAATTTGAGTATTAAAAGTTACACTTCCTGAGCAAATTACTAGAAACACCTGTACTCCTGCTTATCCATGCAGTTCTCTCATCGGCCATTCATGTGGCAGCAGCACAATGCATGCAATCGTGCAGATACGGATCAGGAACCTCAGTTAATATTCATATCAAACACAAGAATAAGGAAAAAAAATGCCCCATCTTGGTGATGTTAATGGTGGCATGGTTATTAGTGCCAGGCGGGCTGTTCTGAGGATTTCACTAACTGCTGGGATTTTCATGCACAATACTCTCTAGAGACTCACTAGATTCTTCATCAAGAGTGTTCTAACGAGCTTCATCAGCGTCTGGTTTGGGAGCTGCAGTGTCTCTGTCCGAAAAGGGCACACAGCAGGAAAGATCATTGAGACCTCTCTGCCCTCCATTAAAGGCATCGTGATAGTGTTCCACCCGTAAAACTTACAGCATTGTGGAGGAACGCTTCCACCCTTCCCATGGTCTCTTTGCCTCACTTCTATCTGGCAGAAGGTTCTGCAGCATCAAAACAAGTTCTGCCAGGTTATGCCACAGCTTCTATCTCTTGGCTGTCTGGACGATGAACTCTGTGCTGTCCTCCCGACCCTCAGATCTGCTCCTAGTATCTTATTTATACACAGTACCTTTGTTACCTTTGCTACTTCTTCTTGTTCTTTTCCCTCTTTATCTTTTCCCACTTGTATGTAGGGGTTGTTGTGCTTGATCAGCCTTCTCCAAACAGCTTAGTCTTGTACTTCCTCCTCTGTCAAGCCCTTTTGCCTTCAAATCTTCTTTTACTTTATCCACCCTTCTCCGCTTTGACCTCCCTTGCTTTCTCTTTCCCTGCACTTCCATTACCATCACTCTTTTGCCCACATATTCACTGTCCTCATCGCATGTCCATACCACCTCAACGTACTTTCCTGTACTTTAATACATATCTCTCCCACTTTTGTTGTACCTCTGATTGTCTCATTTCTTATTCTGTCCTTTTTTAAACTCCACACATTCATCTCAGCATTCTGATTTCTGCCACATCTTACTTCTTCTCCTGCGCTCCCTTTACTGCTCATCTCTTGGCTCCATAAATCATTGCTGTTCTTACCACTGTCTTCAAAACCTTACCTTTGGCCGTCACCTTAATTTTCTGATCCCACAATTCCTTCTTCCAATTACTCGATCCACACTGTACTTTTTCGTTATCTCTGCATCTAATTTTCCATCTTGGGCTACCACTGATCCTAGATATTTAAATTCATTAAACTCTTTTCAGTGTCTCTCAGTGCAGGCTAACGTCTGAATCCTGACCATCATTAAACCTCATATGTTCTATCTTCTTCCTATTTATCTTCAACCCTCTATCATCCAAAGCGCTTATCCATTTTTCCATCTTCCTCTCCTCTTTCTCTTTTCTGGTGCTACACAACACAAGGCCATCAGCAAAAAGTCTGCCCCAGGAGGACTGCTCTTTTATCCCATGAGTCAACACACCCATAACTAGTGATGAGTGAGCACCAAAGTGTTCGGGTGTTCGATCCGAACACATCGCGATGTTCGTGTGCTCTACCGAGCACCCGAGTATAATGTAAGTCAATGGGAAACAACCAGGCACCCCCTGCTCTGAAGAGGGGAGGGTGCCTGGTCCATTGGAAAAGGTCAGAAAGTGACAGAAACACCACCCTAATGGACCGGGAACAGCATGGGGACGATGTCTGGATGCATCTTGGACTCCCAAGTCGCTGCTGGGAACCAGTTTGTCCGAGTTGTATGCCACTTTTACAGACTGACAAAAACACGCCCAAAACCCCCCAAAAAAATCAGTTTTACAGGAAAAATGACGCTCTAAAACATTATATGCCAGTGCCTGCAGGTGAGCTGACGCTCTAAAACATTGTCGGGCAACCGGTGCGCATGTGCCGTGGAATTTTCTGGGGCACCGCAAAAACTTTTATAAAATATTTAAAATTGCTAGTGTTTTTGAACTTTTGGTTGATTAAAATGATAATGTTTAAAAAAAAAAAAATTATGTTGGAAAAACAGATAACGGAACACTTACGGAAATGAAGTCTAAGAAACGCGAGAGACTTCAAATGATCGACAAGGAAATGCGCGTCTGTCTTTCGAAAGTTGATCCTCGCATCAATCTCATATGTGCTGAAAAATAATCTCAACGTTCACATTAATTAAATTTAAGATTTATCCTTTGATTCCTTTATTAATAAAATGTCTTTCAAACTTGTAAAATTAACTGTTTTTATTGCCGATTGTCCATAGATTGTGTCGTCCCTCAGGTGCGCCGTGAAAGAAAATTTTTGGACTTAGTGCGCTGCAACTCGAAAAAGGTTGCCTTTCACTGCTCTAAAACATGATATGGGAGTGCCTGCAGGCTGGTTGTTTGTGTGTGTGAGGGGAATGTTTTCTTGCTAAACTTTGTGTTTGTTAATATCAATCAATCAGTCGTTTGAATGCCACGGTCAATTTGAGTATTGTTACTGAACATGTGCATCCCTTCATGGCCACAACTAACTTGTCTTCTGATGTCCACTTCCAGCATGATAATGCACCATGTCACAAAGCAAAGGTCATCTCATACTGGTTTCATGAACATAACAATGAGTTTCATTTTCTTCAGTGACCTCCCTAGTCACCGGATCTGAACCCAATAGAACACCTTTGGGATGTGGTAGAACGGGAATTCACTGCATGAATGTGTGGATTATAGATCAGAAGAAATTGAATGATGCAATGATGTCAAAATGGACCACAATCTCAAAGAATTGTTTCTGAAATCTTGTGTAATCCACACCACAAACAAAGAGGCTGTTCTAATAAGCGCATGCCTCAACATAGTTTTATCGAGGTGGAGCTCACGATTTGATTTTTGTCCTGTGTGAACTGTAGGACCTTCTATCCACAGGTGTGTGCCTCTCTAAATGATGTCCAATCAACTCGGTTTTCCACAGATGGACTCCCATCAAGTTCTAGACACATCTCAAGAAGAATGAAAGCAAACAGGATACACCTGAGCACAATGTGGACCTGCATTAAAGGGTCTGAATACTACTATGAATGAGACTTGACCATTTTTGGCATGTTTTCACTTTGTCATTGTTGGTGATTGAGTGTAGATTGATTTACAAAAATGGCAAATTTTTCCATTTCAAATTAAATGTACAACATAGTAAAGTGTGTAGATAGTGAAGGGGTTTGAATACTTTCTGAATCCATGGGTAGTGCGTAGAAAGGACCAGATTTACATCCATTCTCCTGGAGCTGCGCGGTATTTGCACTAACCTCTGAGACACTGCACAACCTTACTTGCGGATATTAGGATAAAAAAAAAACTTCAGTTAAATTAGTATATTTAGTACAGTATATCTCTATATACTGTATATAAAATCCAGTGTCTGTCTGTCTGTCCGCTTTTCACGAGAACTACTTAACGGATTTAGATCGGGTTTTTTTTCTACAATTTGCTTGAACATTCCGGTTGATTTTTCAACTTCTCTTCTGTCAAGTATCATAGTTCACTTGCAGGAGCAATTAATTTGCGTGAATCTGAGAAAGAGGCTGTGGGCCAAGGGGAGGGGGAAGTGTGACGTCAGGAGTAGGAAGCCGAGGGGGTCCCTCCTCACTCATGCGCCAGCCTCCGTTCCAGTCGGTCTACCTCTTGCTATGTTTTGCAGCATACCTTGCCTCCACTTAGCTAGCAATACCCGTCTGTTTATTGATTTTTAAAGTTTGTCCTGTTTCACTACTATGCGGATGGAGCCGCGGGGGACAACTAGTAGTACAGTAATCCCTCCTTGATCGCGGGGGTTGTGTTCCAGAACCCCCCGTGATAGATGAAAATCCGCGAAGTAGAAACCATATGTTTGTATGGTTATTTTTATATATTTTAAGCCCTTATAAACTTTCCCACACTGTTAACATTATTAGAGCCCTCTAGACATGAAATAACACCCTTTAGTCAAAAGTTTAAACTGTGCTCCATGACAAGACTGAGATGACAGTTCTTTCTCACAATTAAAAGAATGCAAGTATATCTTCTCTTCAAAGGAATGCGTGTCAGGAGCAAAGAATGTCAGAGAGAGAGAGAGAGATAAGCAAACAATCAAAAAATCAATACGAAAGCGGCATTTTTTAGAGGAGCGTCCGTATCTTCTAAGCAAACAGCCTCTGTGCAAACAGCCCCTCTGCTCACAACCCCTCCGTCAGGCGCAGAGAAAAGCAAACAATCAAGCACCGCGCAGGAAGCATATTGTATATCATTAAGGAGTAGTAGTTAATACGTAATACATGCTCTGATTAGGTAGCTTCTAAGCCATCCGCCAATAGCGTCCCTTGTATGAAATCAACTGGGCAAACAAACTGAGGAAGCATGTACTATAAATTAAAACACCCATTGTCCGCAGAAATCCGCGAACCAGCGAAAAATCTGTGATATATATTTAGATATGCTTACATTTAAAATCTGCGATGAAGTGAAGCTGCAAAAGTCGAAGCGCGATATAGCGAGGGATTACTGTATACCTAATCTCTATATATAAAATCCTAAGCCTAAAAGTGCAACAATTTTATGTAACGTTTTTGTGTCACGTTTTTTGTCATACTTTATTTTTTAACCTACATATATATATTTGTATCATTCTTTTCAGAATTTATCGACCTTTAATGTGATGTTAGATTTCCAGATTCGTATTCTGTTTTTAAATTGTAAGCTAAAAAATATCAACAACACACGTCCCGCGGGACGAGACTTTGTGCCAAGAGATTTAACCAGGCCCGGGGCCAGAAATAAACGACAAAGAGTAGGGCAGCTGCTGTACAGGCTTTTAAATGTTTGAAGTGCTACACGAGATGCAGATCATGCAACATGGCAGCAGCAGCTGATCGAGCAAAGAGGATGTAAAAAAAACTTTGTTTCCGATTGTATCACCATTTACTGTAAGAGGTGGTTTTGGAGAAACGACCACATTTCCTTGGGGTGCGTTCAGCCCCCCTCTTCAGAGACGCAAAGTGGCTGGCGGGGTTGGCGAGAGAAGTGAGCAGGGGGTCGAACCCCCTAGTATTAGTATATAGTATATATTAGTATATTTAGTACATATTTAGTTACTGTACCCACAAATACACCAGACAAAAGTCTTTAACTGTAAACAAGTTTCCTGAGTTTACTTCAGCATACAGCAAAGCACAGTAAGGTGGGAGATTTTTTTTTTAAATAAAACATTATGACAGAACACAACTCCATCAGACAAGTGAAGATACCATAGCAAGTACTATGGTTTGCAACAAAATCAATCCATGAAACTTTGCATATTCGTTGCACTTGACCATTTGCGGCCATAAGAGCAGGTGTTTTAACAGGCTCCTTCTGCAGATATAACAGTAGCCCGGAATGCGTCGTGCAAGGCAGTGGTTCTCAACCTGTGGGGCGGGCCCCCCTAGGGGGGTGTGAAGTAACAAAAAGGGGGGGCGCGAAGATGTGAAAAAAAGAAAACAAGAATCAAAAATATGAAAAATACATCTATTGAAACCAAAACAAATTAACTTAAACTACATTCTGATACTAGAAAAATAAATAGTATTTATTTAGATAAATGTCGATAAAAGATACGTAGGTATAATAAAATATGCATCTGTGATATACCATTAATTAAAAAAAAAGAAATTGGTATTAGTGGGCTCCTTTCAAAAAAACGTTAGGGGGGGCGCGATTAAAACTGTTATGAAAATTCGGGTCGCAAATACTTAAAGGTTGGGAAACGCTGCTGCAAGGGATGCTGAATGTAATTCTGTGTACTTCATGCTAGGCACACTGCATTAAAGTACTTTAGCTCCTTCGTTACCAAGTCTGATCTACATCTTGGATATTTTGAGGTAGCAAAGAGAAGATGCTACTTTCCTTAGCTGGCAGCGCACCATGAAGTGATGTAATTAGCACCATGTCCAGGCTTCATTGATTCTTCTAACTGCAGGATAAATGTACCATTATTGCAACAGAATGTCCTGGATTTCAGACCAGCACATTAACCCTAATAGCATATGGCACGGTTAAGAACATTACTGTCACTCAATGATAAAAAGGCATACTTAAATTCATCAATACAAATACACCTTTGGGATGAACCCCTGTGTCTCCTTAAGAGCCTTTAAAGTCGTTCAGTGCTTCTGGGAGACACCCTGGGCTAAACAGAAGGAGACCTGCGCAGGCTTTGTATATCTCTCAGTCTGCCAGCATGTTCTCAGTCCACCGCAGCCCTAATTATTATTTGTTTCCTTCAAGCATCCGTCATTTGGCATTCTACCTTTGTAAATCACTTTTTGATTTGTTTGATTCTAATGAACAGATCTCTGAATCCAGAGCATTCACATTTCCCATGCCTTGGTCAGCTTGTCTGTGCCTTGACGTTTCATACAACTACAACCGTTAGAATTTCAGAAATATAATAAATATGCTTGACAGTTCTCATTTTAGGTAGCTTTTTGTAAAGTTAAGACATCAAATGATTCAAGTGTGAATAAAACTTTTCCAAAAAAACAGGAAAATATATACGGCCAAAAAAAAAATAAAACAGATTTATAAAACCTGCCGTACACACATTTCTATGCAATTTACTGCTTATAAATCACAATCATCTTGTAAATGTGTGCTGTGGCACCAATAGGGGGGTGCCAGCCACCCAATCCGACACAGACAGACACAAGAGGCACACTTATAAAAAGCACACAGGTTTTATTTTGTTTCTTCACTTATCGGTAACATCTTCCCAGTTCCCACAAGTACACAACACAGTTTCAAAAGCACAATACCACACAATACTCTCTCCTTCTTTCTCTCTTTTCTCTTCTACTCCTCCTCCCGACTCTGGCTCCCCGAGTACTGTCTGCTGGCTCCTTTTATACATTACCCAGAGGTACTCCAGGTGCTTGATGACGTACTTACGGTAGCGCTTCCAAGTAGTGTGATAAAAGAATCACCCATACGGGCTCAAGAGCAGCTACATCACCCCCTGGTCGCACCCCCTGGATCCCAACAGGGCTGTATCCAACTTCCATGAGGCCCTGCAAGAGTCCGAGGCACTGTTGCAACCTGGGGGGGCTGCCATCTAGCGTTCCAGGGGAGGTACTGACCTGACCAGGCTTCCTCCCCTGGTCCTCCTGGCGAAAAGGCGTCCCGACCGGGGGCCATGACACTGTATGTGAAGGTGCCTCAAACACCACCCTGACACATCCATATATGGAGCATGCTAATACACCTCATGCATATGCAATCACCGTGCTGCAGAACTTCATTGGCTGGTAGAGCCGCCTCCCATCTGAAACATCGAGACCCCGCCACCTATATTTAAGAGTACCAGGCTGCAGTTCACAACTGAGAGCGAAAGAACAGGCGTGGCATTGTAACACCTCTCCTCTGCGTTCTTGGGGTCAAGGAAGGACATAAGGCACCAGCTGATGAATGGGTAGCCACTATCACCTGGCACATGTAATGGTGTGATTGCTTGGACACTGAATAGTACAGGCCATATGAAAAAGTAAGGGTTCAGCCTGGCACCTTACCAATAATCCAGCCACCACGTACAGCACCATCACATCTGCCAAAGCTAGTTTGCTTCTAAATGAATGACGGGTTAACCCAGTCCACCGAGCCAAGACGTTTGTCAGTCTCATCTTGGCATCACATCTGACTTGGGCATTAATGGAATGTCACTGCTCACAGTTAACAAAAGCAGCTTCATCCTCGCTAGTTGCCTTTATTGTAATATGAGTGCAGTAAAGTCCTCTGATTATTTTAGGAGAACCCAAAACTGCCTTTTTATTTTGGCAAAAACATGTCATGTTTTATTTATGTGCACCCACACAATACAACAGCTGGCTATAGCGCCTCTTTGGTCAGTTACTGGTTTCCAGCACAGAGGCATGATGGAGTGAAGCTTGACTGAGGTATTCCTGACCTGTCGGCTGAGAAGGTAGCTGATATAAACTGGCAAATAACGAAAACGTTCACCAATGCAAACCCACAGCTGTGGCCCTCTCAAAAGGGGAGCCGTCAGCCTATAAAGTGTCGTGTGGCATTCCAAAGTCAGTCATCAGAGTAAAAATATCCATTAGACTATAGTGCCAGAAAGATTTAATATTAAAGGGATATGAATGGTTAATATCTCTAAATGTATTCATCCAGAATCATTAATCTGAGTAAATGTTAATTTAATACAATAAGTATTGAAAATATGTCTCTCTGCAAAGAGCACAGTGGGTTTTTGCTCTTATTGAAACGCAGCACCGGCTTAATCATGACATTTGCAGGTAAGATATATTATACTTTATTTTAAGACGCACATGCTCTTTGACTGACAAGAGACTGATTGCCAAGGTGACATCTTCCCATTTTGTTAAGTCTCTGTTAATAAAGGATTGCTTACTTTACTTTGTAGAACAATTCAGTATAAAGTTCATTATCTAAAGTGTTACTCCAGCAGCAGTCTTAAGGGAAAAAGTAAACTTGGCAGCCTATGTGTATGAGAGATGGCTCATGCCTGCTAACGGAGAAGAATTGGACAATTTTAGAGAACTATGCTAAGGCAGTTAATTTCAAAAAGAAAAGCAAAGCAAACAACTCAGATGGTCCTTTTTATTACTTTTATCACATTCTATTTTGGTTTTATAGACGGAGATGGGGATAATAGTAACCGCTATTTATTATGGGGTGGAGTGGTGGCTCTGACGCTAGGGATCTGCACCACCAATCGGAGGTTTGCTGGTTCAAATCCCGTAAACGGCAGAAATGACTCCACTCCATTGGGCCCCTTTGCAAGGCCTGTAACCTGTAATTGCTCCGTCCTGGGTATGACGTTAACCTGCGCCCAGCCCTGCAAGGAGGTCCTCCATCTTACAAGGAAAACTTGGGGGTTGGTGGCAGGATTGGCACTCCAGCCACCATAAAAAAAACTCACACTGTTCAGTGAGGTGCTGAGGTGTCACCCGCTGAACTCAGATCCCAATTCAGGTGGCTATCAATGCAAGCACCCAACCACCTCCTCATGTTTATTACAGTAATTACACTGCAGTTAGCCAGGAATTGTAGTGTAAATCGACATTACTCCCAGTGGTTACTGCACATCTCAAGTATCTGTATGTGTGAAAAAAATACAACGCTCAGTCTTATTTCATAACTTACTGTATATTCACTTAAATTAATCAGTAGCTACATGGTAATATCTATTACAACAGTAGTTACTGAGTGAGTTCTCTACAGTAATGCCATGCACCGGTCCAGCTCTTTGTCCACGATTACAGCTTTGAAACTCTGTACTTGGGCTCTTACTGTCTGCTTTTCTGGTTAAATAATCATAGCATTCCACTTCCCAATCTGGTTCGCAGTTTTAGCATCTTGACTTATGTCATAATCTTGTTCATTTGTTAACGACTACTTGAAATTCATGTTTTGAGATCGGGTATGGTTCTTGAACTTACATGCACCTTGCTGCCATTTTATAGCTTCAGCATTTTGTTAATAAGTTACCATAGCATGCTGCACTGTTCCCAAGGACTGTCTCCCATGTCATGAAAGTTCCACTGTAAAATCCAGCACAACGATCAATCTCTTTGTCCAAGATTACGGATTGGCACTGTGAACTGCCATGATCTTATGCTCTTAATGTCTGGATTTATGGACAGCAAATCATAGCATTCTAATTCTTGATCTGCTTCACAGTTTTAGCATCTCGACTTACCAGTACAGTATGTGCTGCGCTGTTGCCAAGGGCTGCTTCCCAGGAGGCACTGTGTGACATTCCGACTATAAAACCCAGCACAGCAATCGATCTCTTTGTTCAAGTCAATGGTGTGGAACTGTGAACAGCCTTAGTGTTGGACTTTTACCGTCTGGATTTCTGGGTAATGAATCATACTATTCCACTTCTCGATGTGGTTCACAGTTTTAGCATCTTGACTTTGGTCATAAACTTACGCATTTATTAATGAATCCTAGCAATTCATGCTTTGGCATCGTTGATGGTTTAGGGCTGTGGTTTTTGATAATGGTGTTCTTGAACCTTCGTGCATCACACTCCATTCTGTAGCTTCAGTATTTTGTTAGTAAGTTACCAGGGCACACTGCACTGTTGCCGAGGGCTTCCTCCCAGGAGGCACTAGTTGCTTCACTATAAAACCCAGCGCAGCAATCAATCTCTTTGTCCATGAGGGCTCTTAATGTCTGCTTTTCTGGACAATGAATTCTAGTATTCCACTTCTCTGTTTGGTTTTAGCATCTTGATTTTTTTCATAAACTTATGCATTTGTTAATAACTCCTTGCAAGTTCTGTTCTGGTTTTTGATAATAGTGTTTCTGAACCTACATGCTTCATGCTGCCATTTTGTAACTAAGAGGCCAGGATGTGCTGCACTGTTTCCAAGGGCTGCCTCTCAGATGGCGCTATGTGCCACGTCATGAAAGCTCTGCTTTAAAATCCAGCGCAGCAGTCAAACTCTTTGAGGTTACAGTTTGAAACCGTGAACAGCCGTATTCTTGTGCTCTTTCTGTCTGTGGACCACCAGGGGGCGTACTGCTCCCCAAACCCCAACACGGACAGGCTGAGACACAAGTTCAACACAGCACATTTTATTCTTCAGTGGGGATACGCTTTCCGTTACTCCCCACTTCACAGCACAGTATGGGATAGTACACGAGTAGCAAACAATATGACACACAGTCTCTTCTTCTTCTTCTTCCTCTTCTGTCACCTCCACTCCTCCTCCTCACAAGCTTTGTCCTACGCCTCCCCTACGCCCACGTTTTCTGCAAACATTATCCTGTATTTCTTCCACAGCACCCCCTGACGGCACCCACGGTACCCAACAGGGCTGAAATATTCGAACTCCAAGGAATCTAGGGCACCACTATTAACCAGGAAGTCTGCCATCTAGTGTTTTGGGCAAGGCAGTGCCCTAAAGCAGGCATCTTCCCCCATTCTTCCATCTTTTTGGCGTTCCAGCCGGGTTGGGCTACCAGCTGTCCCTTATACTGGTTTTCTGGTTAACTAATCCTCTCATCACTTCTTGATTTGGTCCACAGTTTTAGCATCTTGACTTTGGTCACGATCTCTTGTATTTGTTAACGACTCCTTGTCTTGACTTCATTTATGGTTTAAGCCTCTGGTGTTTCTGAACCTTTAGATACTGACGCTCATTGCAGTTTCTTGAAAACACATGCAACACCTTCTCCATTTTAACACACTTTTTGAAAGGTTGGTTGGAAGTTAAAAAAAAGCAGGTGGATCAGATCTGCACTGTGGTTTAGTCGAGCTGCTTTAGAAACTTTCAACTGCCACAATGATACTTATGCTGTCTCAATATCTCATCCAGATACCTTTTTCAAATTTGTCAAGGTTTCTAATTCAACTATATGGCTTGGTTGTTTGTTCCAGATTATCGTGACTTTCTGTGTAAAGAAATAGTTACTGGCTTCAGTCTTAAGTGCAGTCCTCAGAATCACTCTTTCTGTGAAAGGCAATTTGCATGGTCACTTTAATGAATGTCTTTGGGAATTCAAAGACCTGGACTATCCAGTAGCACCAGGCTTAAGGCAAGGACCAAATGGGCTGCACTACAGTACATCTTAAATCCCACTCATACACATGCACTCATAGAGGTCCAGTTTGGAATTGCCACTGTGATACTAGAGGGTGCTGTCGCTCCTCAAGCCCCACAGACAAACGTCCAAGACACCAGGTAAAAGCACCAGGAAATATTTTAATTTCTTTTCTCCTTGATATAATGTGCCTTCAAGCACCACCACCACCACAATACACAATAAATCACTAATCAATAATACAATAATTCTCCTCCACTCCTCCCAGCAGCTCTGTCACACTCCCTCCCAACTCCAGCTCCCCTGCTGGGTCTCCACCAGTCCATTATATAATCCTTGACCAGGAAGTGCTTCTCCTCTTCTGTTCACGTGACTTGTTAGCACTTCTGGGTCAGATGGAGAATTACATTTTCTTCAGCCCTGAAGTATTTCTGTTCTTCCATCCCCATGACTTGGGAGTACTTTCGAGCTATATGGGAAACAAAAATCCCTGCATCTTCCTGCAGCGTCACACGGCGGCACCCATGGTACCCAGCAGGGCTGTGAAGCCGAACTCCATCTCCCGTGGTGCCCTGCGGGAATCCAGGGCATCTCTGAGCTTCAGGGAAGTCACCAACTAGCGTCCTTGGTGTGTCGGCCGTCCATCAGACCACTTAATCTAAAATGCATTGCTTAAGATGTGGCAGGAAAGTTCTGCACCCTAGAAAACATGCGGAGTTGAGGAGAGCTTACAAAGTTCACACAGTGACCGAGTCCGGGGCTGAACTCAGATTCTGTAAGGCAACACCCTTGTGCCCTGTACCAATAGACCACCCTTTAGTAATACAGATAAATGTATTTATAGCACAGAGCCACAATTAAAATTCTCAAGGAGAATAAAGCACTTCTGTTTATCATAATTTCCTTTCAGGATTAAGACAACTTTGGCTTTTCTATTGTTTAGTCAAAGAAGCATGAAAATCTGCCAAAAGAAAGGAATGCAAATCTACGAGGACAATAGCAAAACTCTTGAACTGCTTTTAAAGTTTTCTCAATGTTATTAAGTATCAAGTTAAAATTTCCAGGTTCATTTTAATAACATCCTTCAGTGTTCTGATTTTAGGTAAACTCCTTACTAGTGCTTGAACAATTATTTTAGGGACTGGAATTTAGTACAGTCATTTATAAGTCCAACTTTAACCTGTTCGTGATCTTGGAGACCTGTTTTGTCATATTAGGGTCCTAAGAGTACCCTATTCCACATCATACTCTTCATTATGTAGCCTCAAATCCCATACTCTTACCACACTGTTAGGGAGAGTCATGCAGTGTACCTATAAACCTAATTTTTAAAGAGGTATGGTGTCAGCATTAAGCTAATTTCAGTGCCAGAAGTAAATTGTTGTTTTCAAACAGCTCGCGTATAGACGTTTATTAGCACCATCAAACATCTCCTCTTCTTTGTTGTTATATACTGTGGAATATAGGGGACTGTACAGCTCCCCAAACCCGATACAGACAGGTACAGGGACACAAGTGCACAATACACCCTTGTATTTTCTTTCTTATTAGCACACAGTGCACCAATCACCAATATCGCTCAGTCTCTTTTTTACGTCTTCTTCATCTCTCTTTTACCGCCTTCACTCTTCCACACCAGCGCTGTCCTCCACCTCCCAACTCCGGCTTCCTGAATGGAGTGATGCGGCCTCTTTTATAGTGCACCCGGCAGGCAGTGCTCCATGGTGCACTCTGATGTTCTTCCGGCAGCACTCCCGAGAGAAGTGGAAGTGCTGTAAGGGCCCCTGGAAGTACTCCACATGTCCCTGGATCCTCTTCCGGCAGCACTTCATATATAGCATATAGCCAAGACAGCACTGGAGTGGACTTAGAACATATCCCCTAACTGTTCTTGAATGACCCAGCCAAAGTCCAAACTTAAACCCCCAGAACAGCTGTGGAGAGACCAGAAGTTGGCAATTTCCAGACGTTTTTCATCCAATCTAATGGAGCCTGAGAGGGTCTGCCAGGAAGAATGGGATCAACTGACCAAATCCAGGTGGGCAAAGCTTTTCGAGACTTACCCAAGAAGACGCAAAGGTGGAATTGCTGCCAAAGGGGCTTCTACAAAGTGCTGAATTAAGGATCTGTGAAAGAGAGATTTCAATTTTTGATTTTTAATTCATTTGTAAAGGTTCCTGAAAACATGTCTTCACTTTGTCATTATGGACTATTTAGTATATTACTAGGGTGTTGTACATGTTAGACATCGTGAAAGGCGCTATATCAGAACTGACCCGACACAGGCTGACACCGGAGGCACACGTAAAATAAAACACAAAGATATATTTTCTTCACCTGTGGGGCACGTCTTCCCCATGTCCCACAGGCACTACACAGTCCGCACTAAGCACACCAAATAAACCCAAACTCTTCCTCCGCTCCTCCCAGGTAGCTTTGTCCTCCTCCTTCCCCCCGACTCTGGCACCCTGAGTTGTGGCTGCAGGCTCCTTTTATAGCCCACCCAGAAGTGCTTCAGGTGGTAATTAACCTAAATTATTCTACACTTCTGGGTGTGTTTGCATTTTCGCCCACACGGGCTCAGGAAGCCTTGCAGAGCCCCCTGGCGGTGGCCACGAAACCCAACAGGGATGAGCTCCGAAGTCCAATGCCCGTGGCCCCGATGCAACCCAAGGGGGGCTGCCACCAAGTGTTCTGGGGGACGTAGCGTGGATCCCACAGCTGCTCCCCTGGCTCTAGTGTCAAAAGGCCATCCCGGCCGGGCATGGGTCCCGGCTGTCTGCCACAACATTATGAATGTAGTGAGAATAAAAGGTGTCATTTTGCTTGTCTTCTCACTGGATTATTTAGTGAACAGGATGACTGATGTGCAAAAATGGCAAATGTGTCCATTTAAAATCAAACCTACAACACAATAAAGCTGTAATCACTGCCAAAGGAACTTCTGCAAAACACAGAATTAAAGGTCTGAACATTTATATGAATGAGAAAATGCAGTTTTTGATTTTTAATACATTTGCAGACCTTTCTGAAGTAATGTTTTCACTTTGTCATTATGGGTTACCGAGTGAAGACTGATAGGAAAGTTAAATATACAATACAATAAGTGTGCAGAAAGTGAAGGGGTCTTAATACTTCCTGAATCCACTGTATGTACTAAGAGATATCAGAATTTTAAGTTCATCTATTATCATTAAACCTTGAACAAAAACCCTTTGTTAAGTCCTTGTTACACAACAGAACGTGACTCATAAACGCAGAGGCAGTGGTGCTGTAAGAATTATGTTTCTGGACTTCTCTAGCGCCTTCAACGCCATCCAACCTCTGCTCCTTAGGGACAACCTGACAGAGATGGGAGTAGATCCATACCTGGTTGCATGGATCGTGGACTTATAGACAGACCTCAGTATGTGCGTCTCGGAAACTGCAGGTCTGACATTGTGGTCAGCAACACAGGAGCGCCACAGGGGACTGTACTTTCTCCAGTCCTGTTCAGCCAACATACATCAGACTTCCAATACAACTCGGAGTCCTGCCACGTGCAAAAGTTCACAGACGACACTGCTATCATGGGCTGCATCAGGAGTGGGCAGGAGGAGGAGTATACAGTGGTGTGAAAAACTATTTGCCCCCTTCCTGATTTCTTATTCTTTTGCATGTTTGTCACACAAAATGTTTCTGATCATCAAACACATTTAACCATTAGTCAAATATAACACAAGTAAACACAAAATGCAGTTTTTAAATGATGGTTTTTATTATTTAGGGAGAAAAAAAATCCAAACCTACATGGCCCTGTGTGAAAAAGTAATTGCCCCCGAACCTAATAACTGGTTGGGCCACCCTTAGCAGCAATAACTGCAATCAAGCGTTTGCGATAACTTGCAATGAGTCTTTTACAGCGCTCTGGAGGAATTTTGGCCCACTCATCTTTGCAGAATTGTTGTAATTCAGCTTTATTTGAGGGTTTTCTACCATGAACCGCCTTTTTAAGGTCATGCCATAGCATCTCAATTGGATTCAGGTCAGGACTTTGACTAGGCCACTCCAAAGTCTTCATTTTGTTTTTCTTCAGCCATTCAGAGGTGGATTTGCTGGTGTGTTTTGGGTCATTGTCCTGTTGCAGCACCCAAGATCGCTTCAGCTTGAGTTGACGAACAGATGGCCGGACATTCTCCTTCAGGATTTTTTGGTAGACAGTAGAATTCATGGTTCCATCTATCACAGCAAGCCTTCCAGGTCCTGAAGCAGCAAAACAACCCCAGACCATCACACTACCACCACCATATTTTACTGTTGGTATGATGTTCTTTTTCTGAAATGCTGTGTTCCTTTTACGCCAGATGTAACGGGACATTTGCCTTCCAAAAAGTTCAACTTTTGTCTCATCAGTCCACAAGGTATTTTCCCAAAAGTCTTGGCAATCATTGAGATGTTTCTTAGCAAAATTGAGATGAGCCCTAATGTTCTTTTTGCTTAACAGTGGTTTGCGTCTTGGAAATCTGCCATGCAGGCCGTTTTTGCCCAGTCTCTTTCTTATGGTGGAGTCGTGAACACTGACCTTAATTGAGGCAAGTGAGGCCTGCAGTTCTTTAGACGTTGTCCTGGGGTCTTTTGTGACCTCTCGGATGAGTCGTCTCTGCGCTCTTGGGGTAATTTTGGTCAGCCGGCCACTCCTGGGAAGGTTCACCACTGTTCCATGTTTTTGCCATTTGTGGATAATGGCTCTCACTGTGGTTCGCTGGAGTCCCAAAGCTTTAGAAATGGCTTTATAACCTTTACCAGACTGATAGATCTCAATTACTTCTGTTCTCATTTGTTCCTGAATTTCTTTGGATCTTGGCATGATGTCTAGCTTTTGAGGTGCTTTTGGTCTACTTCTCTGTGTCAGGCAGCTCCTATTTAAGTGATTTCTTGATTGAAACAGGTGTGGCAGTAATCAGGCCTGGGGGTGGCTACGGAAATTGAACTCAGGTGTGATACACCACAGTTAGGTTATTTTTTAACAAGGGGGCAATTACTTTTTCACACAGGGCCATGTAGGTTTGGATTTTTTTTCTCCCTAAATAATAAAAACCATCATTTAAAAACTGCATTTTGTGTTTACTTGTGTTATATTTGACTAATGGTTACATGTGTTTGATGATCAGAAACATTTTGTGTGACAAACATGCAAAAGAATCAGAAATCAGGAAGGGGGCAAATAGTTTTTCACACCACTGTAGGAACCTAATCAAGGACTTTGTTAAATGATGCGACTCAAACCACCTACAACTGAACACCAGCAAAACCAAGGAACTGGTGGTGGATTTTAGGAGGCCCAGGCCCCTCATGGACCCCGCGATCATCAGAGGTGACTGTGTGCAGAGGGTACAGACCTATAAATACCTGGGAGTGCAGCTGAATGATAAATTGAACTGGACTGCCAATACTGATGCTCTGTGCAAGAGAGGACAGAGCCGACTATACTTCCTTAGAAGTCTGGTGTCCTTCAACATCTGCAATAAGATGCTGCAGATGTTCTATCAGACGGTTGTGGCGAGCGCCCTCTTCTACATGGTGATGTGCTGTGGAGGCAGCATAAAGAAGAAGGACACCTCACACCTGGACAAACTTGTGAGGAAGGCAGGCCCTATTGTAGGTATGGAGCTGGACAGTTTGACATCCGTGGCAGAGCGACGGGCACTGAGCAGGCTCCTGTCAATCATGGAGAATCCACTGCATCCACTGAACAGGATCATCTCCAGACAGAGGAGCAGCTTCAGCGACAGACTGCTGTCACCGTCCTGCTCCACTTACAGACTGAGGAGATCGTTCCTCCACCACACTATGCGACTCTTCAATTCCACCCGGGGGGGTAAACGTTAACATTATACAAGTTACTGTCTGTTATACCTGCATTGTTATGACTCTTTAATTTAATATTGTTTTTTATCAGTATGCTGCTGCTGGAGTATGTGAATTTCCCCTTGGGATTAATAAAGTATCTATCTATCTATCTATCTATCTATCTATCTATCTATCTATCTAT
>JANRMT010062820.1:10751789-10769170 GCA_026402145.1 Polypterus bichir lapradei
CTTTCATGTCTATCTATCTATCTATCTATCTATCTATCTATCTATCTATCTATCTATCTATCTATCTATCTATCATATAGTGTCTTTCATGTCTATCTATCTATCTATCTATCTATCTATCTATCTATCTATCTATCTATCTATCTATCTATCTATCTATCTAATGTATTGCTCTTGGTGCTTTACTGCTTTATAATTCTTATTAAGATCGAACAAGGTTTTTGTTTAGGCCTTGTTACACAGTAGTAACAGATGCACTATGGGTAGCCCCTATTCTAAACGGTTACCCCCAACTGCTACTGACCTAGTCTGACAAAGAAGAAAGCGACTCCTGTGTTTTGATCATTGCTTTAATGAGCGTGTCAGGCCTGTGTAGAGAAGAGCAGAGTTGCAGAGTCACACAGCACGTCAGTTGAAAGTCCAGTGTCCTAACCACACCACCATCCTGCCACGTACACAAGTCTCTACACCATGAAAAGAACTTCAAAGTGTGTTCTGAAATATCTCGATCAAATTACTCTGTTGTAAAAATATGTATTGATCCTGGTTTCAGGTCTATTATGGCACAGTGTATCTGTCACAAAGACAAGGCTTGGTACGTACGCGACTCAGAAGTGCATTGTATTTTCTTTTTGAGAATAAAAATCATGAGGGCACAAGAGTCACTGACCCCTTTGTTGGTTGTGTTGCAGGAACGTCAGCTCTGCCGGAGAAGAGGCACGCAGGCGGATGAGAGAGTGCGATGGGCTCACTGATGCGTTGCTCTATGTGATTCAGTCCGCTCTTGGGAGCAGCGAGATTGATAGCAAGGTTTGACTTTGTATTTCCTTTTCTTCATCTCTCATTACGAGACGGTAATAAAGTAGAGTTGTAAACCAAAAGCAAATGCGTGACTTTGGAAAGTTAAAAAAAAAAAAAAAAAACAATTGCAAGGCTGGTTGCTCTTTCAAGGTTTCTAGAAATATTTTTTACAAAATTGAATTTTTAATCATACTTTAAATATAATAAATGCAATCAGGGATTTGTTTTGTATTTTTGTATTTTCAAAAAATAAGTGGAAGGTCTAAGCTACAAAATAACATAGTCACAGGCCATGTATAAATGGTCATATTCAGAGTCTAATCACTAGGACTACACTGACAGAACTGTGTTATTACTCTATTTTTTTTCATGGTAAAATTATTCACTGTGTGGAAACAACAGAATATTTAATATTTGTGTGTGGGCTTAAAAAATGTGATTTACGCTCCTTTGAGACGGAAACAAGAAGCCAAGAATAAGAGGCAGGCATAAAAGGCAGCTGTTTTTGTGTGACAGCAAAGGGCATGATTGCTTGTGAAGGAAAATAAATAAAAAAATCTAAAAATCAAAATTGGTTAAGAGGAAAATATGAATAAAGTTGGCAAAACAAAAAGAAGAGTTAAAGTACCTGTGGGTCTTATTCGTGACTGAGTGTAGAAGTGTTTGTGCGACTGACCCGAGGCTCCAAGCAGGGGGTTCAGACCAGCAAGGTAAAGCAGGAGCCAAGTCCTCTAACGGAGTTTTTTATTTACCTGCTAGTCTAAGATCATGATATCTGGGTAGTAAAACAATGAGACTTTGAGAAAACGTAGTTGAAATGTGGATTTATTGGAGGGGTGCTGCACAAGGATGAGGAGCTCAGCGATACAGGAGGACTTTAGAGAAGAACTGCTTCTGGCCCCTTTCAAGATGAATTAGTTGCAGTGCTTTGTACATGTATCGAGGATGCCTCAGGACACTTACCTAAGTAAATGTACCAGAAATATCTCTCTTTGGAAGACTTGGAAGAAGACCGAGGGCAGGCTGGAAGGATTACATGTCTTATAGCTCAGGCCTGGTAGCACTTGTGAACTCCCCAGGAGGAGCAGGAGGCTGTTGCATTGTTCTTTGGCTTAAGTTGCCTGCTGGTTTCCGATCTTCTACTTGTCCTTCATTACAAATTTTGACATTTGTGTTTTCATCTCCTGGCCCTGGTTACACACACAATCATCCTTGGAGATGACTGATTTCACATCAGTTACTCGACAAGTCTGCCAAAATAAAGGTTAGATTCACTACAATTGTGCTAAGTAATTACAGTTTAAGCGAGAAATCAGCTCCCATGTAAAGTGTTGGCTGCAGATTTGTTCTGCACTTCACGCTAAAGGCCATGGCACACCGTTCAACTGTTCAAAAGTCATTTTCAGTCCTAGTCTTCACTTACATAATCTTAGTGAGTCAGAGGTAGTTGGCATTGCACTCCTGTGAAACCAGTCGCATAATGTGACTCACTTCAACTGGTTCGCTCAGAGAAAAACAGACCTGTTTGATTTTTGGTTTAGTTGTAGGGGCAGACTCTGTGTTCATGATAGATGACCACTCAATAAATGCTCATCTATAATTACAACACGTATAATGTGCTGTTGAGGAATAAGAAACACGTTGGCTTTAGAGAAGCTCGTCTGTCTGATGTCTCATGTTTTATGTACCACAACAGAATGGAAAAAAAGAGCAGCAATTACAGCACCAACTCCATCAGGCAGCACACTACTGGCTGTCAGAAAAAAGGGCAAGCACAACTATGCTGGAAAGTCGACATGTGGTCATGTAATTTAGCCAGCAATTTTCACTTGTTAAAACGGTCCAGCAATGAGAACAGCAACTGCAGTCAGCAAGTCCGACATACCATACGAATAGAGGTCATGTAATGTAAGACTGGTTAACTGGTTGTTTAATCTGTATGTCGAAATAAAGAAGCCATTAGCTATTAGTGGCAGAAACCTTAAACCTGGCTAACATCTTTGTATGTAGGCAAAGCCTTTGCTGCTAAATCAAAAATACCAAATGACTGAAATTCAAGATCTGTTGTTGCACATCGGTAGACGGAGTGCACGATTCCACAAATGCATTTAAGAACAGTGGGAATGATATTTATGAAACTTAGCACCCCACGACAACCCATATTTTACATGAAAAGTGCCATTTTGAGGTTTCCCACAGCACAAAGCCATGAGCCCCTGTGCGTCAGTGACTGTGCTGTATCATCATGATGCTTTCTTTATTTATTTCGACACCACAATGATGTAAGTGTTTCTTAGTTTGTGCTATAATTTGCACCTGAAAGTAATTGTACATTGTGTACTGATTTGCCAAGCAAGATGCTGCGACCTGTAGTAGGGTGCATAACAGCATCCCAAGCCCCAGACACAACCTTAGAGACAAAAATCTCAGGTTCAAATACGACTTTATTTAAAAAGAAATACCTCAACAAAGGCTGATATTTCTCACTCTTTCATATTCCTTCTCTACTCCCAGTCAACATGTTGTTCATCCCCTCTCCTGAATCCAACTCACCTGGGTGAGGCAGAACAACTTCTTTCATGCCAGACCTGTGCGTACTTCTGGTGTCAGCATATTACCCCCAAGAAGCAGTTTTGGGTCATGTTAAACCTTTCTAAATCAAGGATTGCTCCTTCCCACAGCTTCTCCTGGAGGTTCCCAAGAAATCCAGTAGAACTGCCCATTGGGACTACAAATCTGATGCAGCCCTGCAGGTGTGCACATAAGAGATTCACCTGTGGGATGCTGCCACCTATAGTATCAGGGGAGCACATGGCCCTGGGGGGCAGTTTCCTTACATCCCTCTATTATAACATTTTCCCAGCTAGGTAAGGAACTGTCCAGCCCAACCAAAATGCCTGCCAATCCGTGTACTCTTTGACAAACAAAAAGTTTACCAAAGCAAAGTGGAAGCCTTTCAAAGTAAGCATCTGGACATACTATTAACACCATCTCTTTTTTAATTCATAAAACGTGTCATTTATCCCTTTCTACTTAGTGTAAAAAAGCACAAATTACCGCATATACTCGAATATAAGTCGGGTCTCGAAACCCGAAAAATCGATCATAAAATCAGACCCCAACTTATGCGCCCGTTCAAAAATGCGACACATTTTTTTTGACATCCTCTTGCTTCCTCCAATCTCACATCGGTTTCTCAGACACATCAAATTTTGTTGCAGCAGCGCAGTTACCAATTTCTTTCACCACTTCAATGACTTTTAATTTAAAACCAGCTTCATATTTTCTTCTGAATGAATGCTCCTCCATAGATAAGAGATGCTCTTACGATAAAGGTGTATGAGGGTGTGAGATACAAAAAGCACAAAACATTGAAAACATCGCTTTGGAATAATTTGGGTTTTACCGTGTGGTCACGCAGGCACAGTAGAGAGAAAAAGAGTCTGTGTGCCCAGTGGTTACTCTCTTAGGTGGGCATTAGCATATCATAATCTCTTGGACCAATAGTGTGAGTTTTCTGCATTCGACTTATATGAATGACGTTATAAAATACTGGAAATTAAACAGTAAAATCAAGCCCCAACTTTTCCGCGGGAGAACTTAAACGTGAGTATATAGGATAGTACTTGCTAGATGTGGTTATGTGATCATGCTCCATAGGTATAATTGTTAATTAATGAAAATCAGTAAATTATGTAGAAATTATAAGTATATGAAAGAATTGCTTTTGATGATGTAACAGTAGCAGACCTTACCCTTCCGGTCACCAGCTGGGCTTTTTCCACTCACCTCCCTAATTCACCCCAACTCTGTCCTTCCTCGGTGGTCTCCTCTTTTTATGCGAGCCATGTCCTCCCTAAGCAGACATTCCTATAAGTCTTCCACTGTCTTCCTGAGAAATATACTTTCTCTTTTTTATACTGAATCTCACTCTTTGACCTGCCAACATTTTGTCAATGTTGTGACAAAGCTAAAGTGCACTCCTTCTTCTTTATCTAGGTGTTTTTAGCTGTGGAATAATTAAAGGCTAAGTGTGAATGGAGTAGGCAAACTACATTAAAAGTCAATATAAATAGGAATGTGACAAATGATCATTAATCAAAGAAGTAACGTCCAAAAGTGGTGAAAAATAAGTTCTGTAGCTAATGCCTGAACAGGACTGTGAATTTGTTCGGAATAAAAGTGTAAAATATTAAGTTTCTGTTAAGATTAAAAGAAGTCTAAACACCCTTAGTCAAGGGTGTCCAACTCCGGTCCTGGTGGGCCACAGTCGCTGCAGGTTTTCATTCTAACAATTTTCTTAATTAGTGAGCCTGTTTTGCTGCTGATTAACTTGTTTTGCCTTCGTTTTAACTGACGTCACTCAAATCCCTTATTTGTTTCTTTTTTCCTTAAAGAGCAGCCAAACAATAATGAGACACAAATCAAGCTGCAATATGACCTGCTAACCTGAAAATAAAGAAAGGTGAAGGTCTCAGTCATGTTGGTCTGCTCAGGTCACTAAAACATCCTGATGGTGGTCTTAGAAAAACAGAAAATCAACAGTTGGCTGTGGCAGAATGAGAGCAGCAACAAGTCCTGATATTCAATAACAGCTTTAATTAACAGCGAGAATTGACGTCTCATTAAGGGACTGGTTGGAGTGAAATTGGCTGGAGTTTGATTTTCCAATTTAGCTGGTCATCTGTTGGCTCGTTTCACATCTCATTTCTGTTTGGCTGCAATTTAATGAAGAAACACATCAATTCAGACGACTGAATCCTTAAAAACAGGGCTATTAAAATGAAGGGAAAAAGGAGTTAATTAGCAGGTAAAACTGCTCGTTGATTATGAAAAGAGTTAGAATGAAACCCTGCAGCCACTGCGGCCCTCCAGGACTGGAGTTGGACACCCCTACCCTTAGTTCTCAGTTTATCAGGGCTTTGTGGAATCTGAGTAGAGCAGATTCCACAAAACTAAAATAAAAGTGTTCACTAAAAGAAGGAGTTATTATCTGTCAAGCTCAGATATCCACATAATTAATGAGACTGAACTTTATACTTTTTTTGGTGTCACCACCAGGTAGAAAAAAAAAAACGCAAATAGACAATTAAAAGAGTGTGGCCACAAGAAACACACAGATAATATTGAAAAGTATCAGACTGTAGTTATATCTCAGACAGGTTCTGATGGATAACACCTCCGATGCATCATTCGAGTTACCATTCAACAAAGGCAGGAGGAACTATAAGCAAATAGCAAGAAGAAGCAAAGGCAATTTGCAGACTCATTATCTATTCTAAACATCAAGCAAAAAGTAGGAAAACACATGAAAAAGTATACAAAAATAATATTATAGCTAAGAGAAATAGAAGTCAAAAAATGAAAATGAACAGAAGAAGTGAAAACCAAAATACGTGCTAAGGTCAAAACTGGGAATAAGACAGAATCAGAGCCCAAAGTGCATTCAGAATACAGAGTTAAAACACGAATGGAGATTTGGGAGGAGAAATTCAGAAGAAGAGTTATAGTTGTTTGCTAAAAAGGGTTATTATCTGTCAAGTTCAGATACCCTGGTAATTAATGATAGTGAACTATATATTGCCATTTATATGACGTCACCAACAGCCCAGGAATTACAAGATGGGCTTCCATGGCAATGGCACATCATCGGCCAGAGACAGAGCATTGGATATTGCACTGGATTTTTAGTTTTCGTTTTAAACCTTGAGGATGAAAATATTTTTTCAATGTCTTAACTCTTTCAGGGCTGATGTCGACTTTTGTCGAAATTCAGGGGTAGAGCACGGTAATCAGCTGTAAACTGCGACAAAACTCGCCCTTACATTTAAGTTTGACTCTCTTTTCTAGAAGGAAAGTTAAGTAGCTTTGTTGATTTGAACTTGATTCCCTGCATGAGTAGCAAACAGCAAACAACCTCTAAAATGGCATCGACATCTGGCAAGAGACTAAATACACCATGGACGTTTTACATATTATTGCTGAATCGGACTCTGACTTGTCGGACTTGGAATTTGATGCAAGTGATCAGGAGATGGACATCGAATATGAAAGTGAGGCACCAGCATCAGCTGATCAGTCCCCAGATGATCGTGGTGTAGCTGATATGCCTATGGCAGCGCTCACCTGGGAGGACCACCACTTATGATGACAAGAGGTACAAACCATCAAACCAGTTGTGTCACGCTGTGACTGCCACCACCGCCCACCTGTGTGAAGGCAGCCAGCACACCATGCATTCCTGCTGGCCATCAAGGTGCCCCCACGTAGCCACTGCCTCCAGAGATGCCGAAATTGTACCAACAGCAGCCACAGCATGTAGCAACAGACGTTTTATGTTGATTTATGTGTGAAACCATTGCTTTGTGTGCTTTTCCATAAACTTGAATTTTTTGGAAAAAAATATTCAGCCCTCAAAGAGTTAATGAAAATAAAACAAACTTATTTGGTTGGTTGATATACACCCCCTACTTAGACCAACCATTTCCTTTAGTTAAAATCCTTTCAATGGAAAGAGTGATACCAGAGTGAGAGGGGTTGACCAGGACAGAAACTTTTGAAGAGACAAAGAATCAAAACCTCAAGTCAGTCTTGTCATTCGTCTAACCAAAATGAAAACCCAAAAATTGTAGTAAGAAATTCAGAAGCAATAGTCAGGAACCAGGAAATCTTTAGAGCAACAACTTTGTTTTCTTAGAATATCTGCAAACTCAGAGGAGGACACATCTGAAACCTTGAGGTGAATAGTATTGTACGGCTACTGTAACTGTGCCGCATAGGCACAACCATCGCATCATGAAATGGTGCTGCCCCAGGAAAAACAAAATGGCGACAAAAAGGGTGCAAAATAATTTCTAATACCTAATAAACAATTTCTAAAATGAAAGTAAGTGCAAAAATTTGATTCAGTATTCCATAAAAACCCTATAATGGAAATAACTGTTTAGAAAGAAAAGTGTTAAACGAGTTTTCAAAAAATGTCAAACATACATAATCTATATATAAAAAGTCCATGAGTGTATGTATGTTCCAGCATCACGCCCGAATGGCTGGAGCGATTTTTCTGAAACTTGGTACACATGTTCCTTATTGGTCGACTAAAAATACTGTATGGTGAAATCAGCCATAAACAACCCCTTCTGGGTATGGTGAGGGGTGATCTTGCAGTCTTGTATGCATGTTATCGTCCAGTTGACACTCGGAACGGCCACCAGAGGGCGAACTGGAGGTGACTGCCAGCATTCTTTATGTTTGAGCACCACCGCGCCCGCCTGTTGCTTTTGAAATTAAATAGAGTTCTACGCATGGAAGCGTGTGTGTCTGTCCGGCCCTGATGTGAGACGTAGAGTCGGGGTGAGGGCTCCAACTCCGATGATATGCAAGCGAGGCCAGCACACCGGCGAAAGGAAACCTCCGAAGAAAGACAGTCGCTTAGCTGCTAATGCACAAATGATGTGAGCACGTTGGCAACATGAATCCTTCTAGCAGAGAGATGCCCAGAGTAGTTCTGACGATTTAAATACTTTCTCGGCTTACACAGTTAGTATATACCAGGCGACTGCCAGCATTCTTTATTTTTGAGCAGCACCGCGCCCCTGTTGCTTTTCAAATTAAATAGAGTTGGCCAGTTCCGAGTGACAACTAGATGATAACGTACATGAAAGACCGCAAGACAAGGACATTAGTGAGTCTTTGTTTCTTAATTTATTTTTATTTTTAACATTGTGTTTTTTTAATTATGTTTTTCTCAAACAATTAAAAAAAAAA
This sequence comes from Polypterus bichir lapradei, assembly GCA_026402145.1. Lineage (NCBI taxonomy): Eukaryota > Metazoa > Chordata > Cladistia > Polypteriformes > Polypteridae > Polypterus > Polypterus bichir. Next base: position 10,760,358 of record JANRMT010062820.1, read on the forward strand.
CACGAAGGCGAACTGGACGTGACTGCCAGCATTCTTTATGATTGAGCGTCACCGCGCCCCTGTTGCTTTTGAAATTAAATACGGTTGGCCGGTTCCGAGCGTCAACTGGATGATAACATACATACAACACCGCAAGACAAGCACATTAGTGAGTCTTTATCCATCCATCCATTATACAACCCTCTATATCCTAACTCCCGGGTCATGGGGGTCTGCTGGAGACAATCCCAGCCAACACAGGGTGCAAGGCAGGAAACAAACCCCGGGCAGGGCGCCAGCCCACCACAGAAAACCCACGCCGACATGGGGAGAACATGCAAACTCCACGCAGGGAGGACACGGGAAGTGAACCCAGGTTTATTGTTTTTATTGTTTGTTAATTTATTTTTATTTTTAAAGTTGTGTTTTTTCTTTAATTATGTTTTTCTCAAACGATTAAAAAAAACTTTATTATCCTCCTGGGCAACGCTGAGTATTTCAGCTAGTTAAAACAATAATAAAACAAACAAAAAGCCACTGTGAAAACCTTCTCTGCCATAAATGAAAAAGAAAATGAACTGAGAATTAAAAAGAAAAAGGTTACAGTCAAACATATCGTGCAGAAGTCAAAACCAGGAAATCAAAATTAGCACAATAACTAATAACCAAGCACAAAATGTTTACCAGACTTAATCACAAGGTCAAAAAAAACGCTCTGTTGACAACTGGGAAACCCATTTTGACTGTTTAGAAATTTTCTTTTCTAATTTTCCCTTATGAGAGTTTTTGAAAGCTTCATTTTGCAGCTTCATTTTCGTGTATGCGTTTCTGTGATTAAGACAGGTTTAATTATCTTTAGCATGTCACAGTTTTATAGGCTACCACAGGCCAGTAATGGTTCCTGCGAGGTCATTCATGTTCCTGGGGTACACCTTCCTGATGCAGCAGCATGAGCTCCTTTGTCTGAGATATGGTGGATTCACTCAGTAAACTAATACTCTTGGAAAGTTTGCTGTTTCATTTTTGAATTGATCCTTTGTCTTGGCGTTTTTGTTCTGGTTGCATTGTAGAATTGTTCTGAATGACTCCTTGCCATGATTATGGTTAAGCCCTCTGGTTTAAAACAACAGGTTGCAGTGGTCAGAAAAGTGTACATTTAGTTTTCAATTTTATTCCTAGGACAAAAAAAAAGTCTTTTTTTGTTATTTCTAAAAGAAATGTGCATCTTCTGGTTTACTACTTTTACCGTCCAAGCAGTGCTCTCTAACACAGACTGCCAGTAGTCAACTGGGGTGGTCAGTTTGGGAAAAGGACAGGCAGTCTGTGTTTGAGCTGCGGATCTTTTAGGCCCCTCTGCATTTTTGTCTCTGACATAACAACCCCAAAAGAATGTTTTTTTGTGCTAAGTAACAGTCCAAAATCTTGGACATCGAATATCGCACACTGCCATCTGAAATCTCTGGAAGATGATACCATAGGATGCAGCTTTCAGGAGTCACAATGTCATTACTAATAATAATTGAGCAGTGCCCCTGCTAAACAAAATGGTGGTGAAAAACACACAAAAATACATTCATTGAGTTCATGTTTAATTTTTATAATAAGTGATATAACGTACTGTAAGTGCAGTGGTGCAACAATAAAGCCTGTAATGACAGAAGCCTACAAATCACGACACCTCCAATTGAAGAAGAATCCGTTTATTTGGATAGAAGTGTAGATAGCAAAAGTGGCTAAGAGCTCAAGTTATACTGTAGATTTGAATCTTCAATTGAAAGTCTTCTTATAAGACAAACCTTCTCCATTGCTTTCTGTCAGTTTTGCAAATCTGGCTGTGCTATTCATGCTCAGCTAGTTTTTGGGTCATGTCTGCTCGGGACAGCCACTCTAAAATACCTCATTTCAGCAGCAAAGAAGAGCTGACTGTTCATATACACCAAAAAATGAGTATTTTAGCACAGAGTGAAACATTAAATGAACCACTACTCAAATAGTAACTAAACTAGTTTTCCTTTTTCCTTTCTTTCTAGACCATTGAAAACTGTGTGTGCATCCTGAGGAACCTCTCTTACCGGTTAGCAGCAGAAACTTCTCAGGGACAGCAGATGGGAACGGATGAACTTGATGGATTGCTTTGTGGAGACGCCAATGGAAAGGATGTTGAGAGTTCAGGATGTTGGGGAAAAAAGAAGAAGAAAAAGAAGTCACAGGACCAGGTGAGAAGACAATCCATTAGGAAATGTTTGCGTTGTGAATCCATACTTTGCTTGCTCTAAGCCTGTTTTGGGTACAGTTGAGTGGTTCAGTGATTACACACTCTTACGTAACCCTGAAGGTGCCATCATCCACATTTTATAAAACTAAAGGAGGAATGGTTATCAGGCTCCACATAAAAACCACTGTTCTGAAAGTCTCATGGGCCAACTGGTGATTACACCCTTCAGAAATACACAAGTTTTTCAAAATCTCGTTGATTGGATGTTACAAACATGAATGCGGTCCTCAGAACTGAAAACATACACATAAAAACCCAGTTGCCCTAATCAAACAAATCTGAAATACGTTTTTTGAGACAAGACTCCTTACTACCAACCACAGACATTACAAATCAAGTGGTTTGGTGATTGCACTTCTCAAAGTGAAACATACAGGGTGAGTCAAAATGATGTTAACATTTGAATGGCGGAAACAATTTTTTCATAAAACATACTTCATATGTGCAAGGGGATTTACAGGAATGTCTCAACCTGTTCGCCATCATGTTCAACACACAAAAACCAAAGAGCACCAGTAGCATCTAAAGCCCGGACACACATTTCACGGGGAATAGATGATACCACAGTCCGTATTCTGTCCTTCAGGTCATTGATATCACAAACTTTCCTGCTGAACATGCTCTCCTTCACCATACCCCATAACCAGAAATCACAGGGGAGTGTGGAGGCCATGACAATGGTCCATCACCTCCTATCCATCGACCTGGAAAGGTGTGGTTAAGGCAAAATTAATCCATTAGTGTTAACATAATTTTGACTCACCCTGTATAGTCTACAAAGCCTCATCTGTTGGATATTACAAACCTGAAAGGTTTAATGGTAGCCCTCCTCAGAATTAAACAAATACAAGCTTGACAGTCCAGGTGCCTATATTTAGTAACCAGAGGGTTTGGGTAATCATTCTTCTAAAGATAAAGCCCACATACTGTAGTACTCCTCAAAACTCAATTGACCAGTTGAAACACACATTTGTTTACCTAATAGCTAAGCTGTCCAAGAATCTCAACCAGATACTCCTTAAAGTTTGTCAAGGTTTCTGCTTCATCTACATGTCTTGTGTAAACGAATCAGTCTCCACTCACGAAAAAGGTTTGGGGCAGCCACCCGTATATTGTCCCTGGCTGCAAAAGGGTATAGAAATATGATGAGATGTGTTCTCACTGAGTTCCAAAACTGAACTGCTCAAGCACTGATATGATGGCGGCTTTAAAGGGGGAAACCGGAAGTGATGTCATTCATGTCACTGGAACCGGAAGTGATGTCATTCGTGACACTGGAACCGGAAGTGATGTCATTCATGGTGCCGGAAGTGCCGTCATTTGTGGCACCAGAAGCAAACGTGACGTTGTTGATGATATATCAGGTAGGTTTTCCCATATTTGGCCTGCAGAGATAACAGAAGTAGGTTTATTTCACCCTGCCACCCCCTGGCCTGGTGGGTAATTACCTTCACTTGGTCCACTCTTCTTCCTCCTACTCACACGTTTGTGACACTTCTTAGTTTGTTCGAGATTTCCACAACTCTTTGCATAAAGATATGCTTCCTGGCTTAAGACTCAAATGCACTTCCCCTTAATTTCCACCATTGTTCTTGCATGCATGATTCAACCTTGGGCTGACAGAATTCTGTAGGATGTACTTTATCGATATCTTCGTAGATTTTTGAAGACCTATACTAGGTCCCCCTACAGTCTCCTCTGCTTGACACTAAACGGGTTTCATTCTCTGAGTCTGTCACAGTAGGACATGTCCTTAAGTCCCAGGATGCACTTGGTTGCTCTCCTCTGCCTTGCTTCAAGTGCTGCTATGTCTTTCTTGTACTGTGTTGACCAGAAATGCACACAACACTGCAGATATGCTCTTACTAGTGCATTACATTGTTGTAAGAATAACATCTTGTGATTTGAATTAAACAGTTTTTTTATTATATAAACTAGCATTTCATTTGCCAATTTAATAGCTTCTGCATATTGTTTAGACAATGTGAAACTTTGTGTTACTGTAAACCCCTAAATCCTTTTCCGAGGTTACTTTCTATAGAACAGTGTCTCCCATCGTGTTTTTAGAATCTTATGACTGTTCACCTTAGAAGTGCCTGCATGCTCCTGAATGTCCCGTTACCTGACAGTGGTGATTGCAGTCGTCTAAAGCATACTTTTCAAAACTGCACTTTTCTGGAAAAAACACATACTGTAGCTCTCAATGTTAAAGACCTGAGAGGTCCTGATTATTATGATTCTATTTATTGAGAGACACACTTGAAGAAGGTTGTGCAGCTGAAACACTGTGTCTCAGACCTTTTCTATTTTTTTTAGCAGGGGAATAGCCTTTGCCTATTTATTATTTTTGCAGCATGTATGTTTAATGACTGGGGTCAGCCTTACGTGTCACCTTTACTCAGAATAAAACGCCCAAAAGAAAGATCTTCATTGGGGTAAAAATAGGAGAAGCATGAAATACAAGAAAAATACAATGTACCGGCAATCCTATCCTATCTTCAGTCTCCTCCTACTCTGTCATCTCAACTCCAAGTTCCTGGACTGAGTGAATCGGAGTAGCTTTATACGCAAGCCCAGGACTTACCTTCCAGGTCACTGTAAACGCCTAGAAAGGCTTGAGCTCATTTTCCAGAGTTTTTCAACATGTTTCCCTTTGTACATAAAAGGCCAGGCCCCAAAGCTTTTGTGAATCATTGTGTTACCACACTAGGGTTAGGCTTCTGTATCTTCCAGTTAGTGCCCTGAGAGGAATTGTGGGAAAGGTACACTTGACACTCTAACCTTGTTACAGAGCTGTTGGGTTTACCTTGCCCTGACCTTTAATTTTAGCCTCTTTACCACTCATAATAAATGTATTTTATTACATGCATATACAGTATACACTGGTACTTTGAGTGCTGTGCAGAGTGGAGGCAGGACCTCTGTGTTTTCCCAGTTGATTCTGGGGTTCGTCAGGGGTGTGTTTTTACTCCTGCTCTGTTCAATGCTTGCATGGACTGGGTGTTGTGCCACGTTGTGGGGACCAGCGGCTGTGGCGTATCTGTTGGTGAAGAAAGATTCACTGATCTTTGCTGACGATGCTATGATCTTCATAGAGTCAAAGGAGGCTCTGATCAAGGCACTCGAGAGACTGAGTGAGGAGTCTGAGTGTCTGAGCTTGCGTGTGTCCTGGATAAAAACCAAGATCCAGGTCTTTAATGACCTCTTGGGCACAGCCATCAGTAGTGTGTCTGTTTGTGGAGAGAGTGTTGACCTTGTTGAGAGGTTTTCACTACCTTGGCAGTGACATTCATGTCTCTGCTGACTCTTCCTATGAAGTCAGTAGACGGATTGGGAGAGCATGGGGGGTCATGAGGTTGCTGGAAAGGGGTGTGTGGCGCTCCCAATATCTATGCAAAAGGACGAAGGTCCAAGTCTTTAGAGTCCTGGTGCTTCCTTTCTTGATATATGGTTGTGAGACAAGGACGCTATCCAGTGACCTGAGATGAAGACTGGACTCCTTTGGTACTGTGTCTCCCCGGAAAATCCTTGGGCACCATTGGTTTGACATTGTGTCGAATGAACGGTTATTAATGGAGTCCCAAATGTGGCACATTACCTGCATTGTGAGGGAGCGTCAGTTACGGCGCTACGGCCATGTGCTGTGTTTCCCCGAGGGTGATCCGGCTCATAAGATCCTCATTGTTAGCGACCCGAGTGGCTGGACCAGGCCAAGGGGTTGCCCACGCAACAGATAGAGGGTCATTTCCGGGGGGTGGGACTGGACCGCGTGTCTGCCTGGGGGTTTGCCAACCGAGATCCCGAGTTGTTTCGTCATGTAGTGGGTGCGGCAATGCACTGTACCAGTGCATGCTCCCCAACTTGACTTGACTTGATATACAGTATAGTATATAGTATAGGATAGTATAGTATCATATTTTAAATATATATATATGTGTGTGTGTGTGTGTAATTTCTATAGTTCAATTTCACTATAATACTACTGGTACATTGAATCACAGTGGATTTAATTTAGATTTTTAGACGAAGTGAAAATAGTTTTGTGAAAAGTGGTCTAAATGAATTATACTGTATATATAAAAGACAAAATAATTAATAGCATCATTATTCTCCCTCTTTAATAGAAGTGTATAGTAGAAGCGAGTGTGTGCACAGGTCTCTGTCTCTCCGTCAGATTAGCACATCTGCACACTGCCATTTTTGTCCATTCTTTGCCAAACTGCTCGAGCTCTGTCAGGTTGCATGGGGATCGTGAGTGAACAGCCTTTTTCAAGTCCAACCACAAATTCTCAGTTGGGTTGAGATCTGGACTTTGACTTAGCCACTCCAGGACAGTTACATTGTTGTTTTTAAGCTTTAGCTTTATGTTATTGTCTTGCTGGAAGACAAATCTTTTCCCAAGGTGCAGTTTTCATGCAGACTGAATTAGGATTTCCCTCCAGGATTATCCTGTATTTTACTGCATTCATTTTACACTCATAAGCCTTCCAGGGCCTGCTGCCGAGAAGAATCCTCAAAGCCTAATGCTGACCCCGCCGTACTTCAGCGTGGGATTGGTGTGTTAGACTTAAACCAAACATGATGTTTAGCCTGATGGCCAAAAACCTTAGTTTCAGGCACATCTGGCCACCAAATTTTCTTTTGTCTTATTTTAGAGTCTCCCATATGCCTTCTGGCACTCTATGTGAGATGTCATGTGTGTTTCTTAACAGTGGCTTTCTCTTTGCCACTCTCCCATAAAGATGTGACTGGTGAAGGACACAGGCGACAGTTGTCTGCACAGTCTCTACAAACTCAGCTACTCCTTCAGAGTTCTCTTGGTGGCCTCCCCAAAGTGTCTGTCTTTTTCTTACACGATCACTTTTCAGTTTTCGTCAACGGCCTACGCTAAGCAGATAGGGAACGAACAGCACACAAGAGTGGCCCTGTTATCCCATATCCCTGCAGCGTCCCCACAGCAAATCTATTTTGTGTTTTATATTTGTAATTCATTTAGATCATTTTGCAGTGATCTTTTTTCACTTTTGACATTAAAGATTCTTTCTCTGTAGATCAGTGTCAAAAAAGCCAAATTAAATCTGCTGGGTATGGCGTTAATCTGCATCCAGCCCTGCATGTAGGCTCTCCAACCTGCAGGGAAAAACTTGGGGGTTGGTGGCAGAATTGACACTCCAGTTACCATATAAACCTCCCACTGTTCCATTCCATCTGAACTAGAGTGGTGCTGAGGTGTCACCTGTCACATGGCGGCACTTGGGTCCTAATCTGGGATCCTGAGGTGTTTTGTCATGTGGTGGGTGCAGCAATGTGCTGTGTCAGTGCCTGCTCCTGACCTCTCTGTGATTCAATGTTGTGCAGACAAAGAAATGTGAAAACTTGTAATGCGGTCAACACATTTTATAGGCACTGTATAAAATCTACTACTTTAGGGTGTGAAATGAAAACAGTTGACTCTGTAGCCATCCTTTTGTTAATCTATTTTGTTTCAACTCAAAAAGTAAAATTTGATATTGCACTCACTTAGTCCTGCAAGCATGAATAATCAGGCTTGTTCAAACACTTTTTATTTTTGTACAGTGTCATCAATAAAAAGAACCTTATAAGCAAAAAGGATCTTCTTCTTTTTCTTCTTTTGGCTGCTTCCATTAGGGGTTTCCACAGCAGATCATCTTCTTCCATATCTTTCTGTCCTCTGCATCTTGTTTAGTTACACCCATCACCTACATGTCCTCTCTCACCACACCCATAAACCTTCGCTTTGGCCTTTCTCTTTTCCTCTTCCCTGGCAGCTCTATCCTTAGCATCCTTCTCCCAATATACTCAGCATCTCTCCTCTGCACATGTCCAAACCAACGCAATCTCGCCTCTCTGACTTTGTCTCCCAACCGTCCAACTTGAGCAGATCCTCTAATGTCCTCATTTCTAATCTTATCCATCCTCATCACACCCAGTGCAAATCTTAGCATCTTTAACTCTGCCACCGCCAGCTCTATCTCCTGATTTCTGGTCAGTGCCATCGTTTCCAACCCATATAACAAAGCTGGTCTCACTACCGTCTTGTAGACCTTCCCTTTCACTCTTGCTGATACCCGTCTGTCACAAATTACTCCTGACACTCTTCTTCACCCATTCCACCCTGCCTGCACTCTCTTTTTCACCTCTCTTCCACAATCCCCATTACTCTGTACTGTTGATCCCAAGTTTTTAAACTCATCCACCTTCACCAACTCTAGTCCTTGCATCCTCACCATTCCACTGACCTCCCTCTCATTGACACACATGTATTCTGTCTTGTTCCTACTGACCTTCATTCCTCTCCTCTCTAGAGCAGATCTCCACCTCTCCAGGGTCTCCTCAACCTGCTCCCTACTATTGCTACAGATCACAATGTCATCAGCAAACATCATAGACCACGGGGACTCCTGTCTAATCTCGTCTGTCTAATCAGTCCATCACCATTTCAAATAGATAGATAGATAGATAGATAGATAGATAGATAGATAGATAGATAGATAGATAGATAGATAGATAGATAGATAGATAGATAGATAGATAGATA
>JANRMT010062820.1:10769180-10794573 GCA_026402145.1 Polypterus bichir lapradei
ATAGATAGATAGATAGATAGATAGATAGATAGATAGATAGATAGATACTTTATTAATCCCAAGGGGAAATTCACATACTCCAGCAGCAGCATACTGATAATAATACTAAAAATAAGAAAGGGCTCAGAGCCGATCCCTGATGTAATCCCACCTCCAACTTGAATGCATCCGTCACTCCTTCCGCAGACCTCACCACTGTCACACTTCCCTCGTACATATCCTGTAAGCAAAAAGGATACTGTGCAAAAAAAAGGATTATCTAAGACAAACACAGAATGCTGCATTTTGTGATTATTATTCAATAATTACCCACCAAGGAAGCTCTAGATAGCCATCATTAAACTTGCTAGTATTTTCCCTTACTAGACCTCCATATCACCCTGTGGATGAATTACCTGGAAAACCGGAGAACAGTCATCCTTTGTCTCCAAGGCAACAGGCCTTTTACCACAAGCCTTTACCGATGGTCCTTCTTAGGCACCACACTCACTGTGCTGACTGGTATTGTCCTAAGAAACCGAGTTGGGAAGGTCATGTGACATCTAGTTTTAAAGCAGTGTAAAGGCAGAGGTTTTGTGATGATTTTATGTTTTAGCTTGCCTCTTTGGTCTAAACCATGCCTTCTATAATTATTCTTTGTGTGTTAAAATTGTTAAATCAAAAATAATGCAGTCATTTATCTCAGAGTATGTGAAACCCCCATTCTGGGTAAGACATTGTCCATACCTTTCATTATCCCTTATACCTCTCCATTTTATGAACCTGCTTTCTCTGTCACTGGGTCATGAGTGTGATGCTCTGGTGCCAACAGCAATGTGCAGCAATCCCTGTTGGAACACCTGGTAGTTTATGACCAAGAGGCACCATTAGCAAATAAGGAGGCAGACCTGACTTTTAAGTGCAAAACAGTTATCAGTATTTGTTAAAAACAAATAATTGGAGTGTCAAGTGCATTAAGTATGAATAAACCCACTGTCACAAAATAAAAAGACAGAAACAAGCATAAAGTGTTGGCGATGTTGAGTAGTCAAATGTGACTGGTTTTTTGGTCATATGTAAGATATGCAGTTGACAGTCCTGTACAGATGATAGCGTTCTTTTATATCATGAGAGAGGAAGTTATAACAAAGCAGAGGGACAGGAAATGACATGACAAAGCAGAACAGGAAGTGATGTCTTCAAGACGTGACGCAAGCGACGTCATCAGATGAGGACAGAGGTGACGTTATCAAACGGGGAACGGAAGTAATGTTAATGGTCGGGGCCAGAAGTGATTTCGTCAGAAGGGTAGTGGAATTGCCTTCATCTGGTTGGGATGTAAAAGAATCGTTATTCTTCCATAGGTCTGTTGAAAAAGGGGAAAAAACATTAGTATTTGTTTCCACCCTTCTATCCATTGTACTTTCACTTTCGTTTGGACCTTTTGGCAGCCTCCAAAGCGCACATGTGAGACACCACCTTAATAAAAAGTGTCTGTGTGTCAGTCTGGATGCTATGTCTCTGTTATATGCCATTTGATATGGGATTTTTAGAACATTAGAACACTCTAGACGAGAACAGGCCATTCATCCCAACAAAGCTCACCAGTCCTATCCACTTAATTCTTCTAAAAAAACATCAAGTCGAGTTTTGAAAGTCCCTAACGTCTTACTGTCTACCACACTACTTGGTAGCTTATTCCAAGTGTCTATCATTCTTTGTGTAACCAAAAACTTCCTAATGTTTGTGCGAAATTTACCCTTAACAAGTTTCCAACTGTGTCCCCGTGTTCTTGATGAACTCATTTTAAAATTAACAGTCTCGATCCACTGGACTAGTTCTCTTTCATAATTTTAAACACTTCAATCATGTCACCTCTTAATGTTCTTTTGCTTAAACTTTAAAGGCTCAGCTCTTTTAATCTTTCCTCATAATTCAACCCCTCTAGCCCTGAAATCAGCCTAGTCGCTTCTCTCTGGTAAAATCAGTGGTAATATTTGTGATGTGCCATGTGTTGGAATGAAAAATGTAGTTTATTTTATTAATGCATGCTTTACAAAATACAGTCCAATAGATGGTGCACTACAAATGTTAACGCTGAATGTGTCCAACAGAGAGTAACTGCCAGATGGAGAGAAATCAGCTTGTCCACCTTAATAAAAGGACAAGTGTCTGTGTGTGTGTGTGTATGTGCGTGTGTGTGTGCGTGCGTATGCCTGTGTATCTGTGTGTCCATCCGGTTGCTAGGGTTATGAAGAAAATGTAGAAGAAGGGTGGAAAAAATCAAACATGAAAATTAAAGTACCAAATAAGGGTCTAAAAATTGGTCTTGCTGGTCTGTTTTGTTGTCCAGCATTATATGCCTTGTGGAATAACCCGACACAGACTGACAATGGAGGCACAGGTGAAAATGAACAAAAAGATGTATTTTTCTTCGTCTGTGGGTTATGCCTTCCCCGTACCCACAGACACAACACAGTCCCAAAACACACAACCAAAGAAAAACACCCACAAAAATCACTCTCTTCTTCCTCCACTCCTCCCAGGCAGCTTTGTCGTCCTCCTCCTCTTTCCGACTCTGGCGCCCCAAATAGCAGCTGCAGGTTCTTCTTATAGCCCACCTGGAAGTGCTTCAGGTGATAATTAACCTAATTTAGGCTGCACTTCCGGGTGTGACTGCATTCCAGCCCACACGGGCTCGTTAGGCCGAGCAGCTCCTCCCAGTGGTGGCCACGGAGCCCAACATGGCTGAGCCCTGAAGTCCCACGCCTGTGGCCCCAATGTAACCCAGGAGTGCTGCCACCATTAATTCCAGGGGACATAGTGTGCATCCCATGGCTGCTCCCCCGGACTCAGTGTCAAAGGGGCATCCACCACAGCCTGCAAGAGCAGCACATTATAAACTTTTTTGCACCCACTTCGGCCATGTGAATGAGGTTTACAACTGTAATGCTAATCATGGATTACTAACTGTAGATCGTTGGTCAATGGATGAGTGAAAATAATGAAAAATCGATGTGCACGTTGGCAAACCAAAGCCCTGACACAACGAGGCTGAAGTTTCTAAACCAGGCCAATGTTAGCAACCACCACCACATTTTCCCAGCAAAACGCTTTGACTGTAAGAGTGGTCAGTTCCACGAGCGACGCCAAGAGGAAGCCATGCAACTGGGCAGTCCTGTCTAATGAGGAAAAGGCAGCCACAAAGGGCAGAGATCAGGTGCATATTATTACACTAGAATAAATGGACAACCCACATATCAAATAAAAAAAAAACATGAGGTCTACATTGATTACTTAGATTTGAATCCGTCTTAGATGGGTAGCACATCCAGTAAATAAACTGACAAACAAATATCCAATAAAACTATGCCAACCATAAAAGAGTTTCCACAGTGCAATAGTAAGAGATATTAAAACAAAACCCATTGTTAATGTGTACTCCCTTTTGTTGTTAGGACACCAAATCAAAGTCCTCTGTATCCCATTCTGCCACCTCCATTTGTAACCTCAGACCCTTATAACGCATCGCCTCTCCCGACGAAGCCCTCAATAATCCCCTCCTGCTCTGCCCTCTCCACATGGATGGCGCAGGCCTTGGGATTCTGTCCCCACTTTCCTCCATTCTTCTCTGCTCTCTGGGATAATTCAGTAGACTCGAATTCTGCTGCACCATGGAACTCAATGATAGCCACCGGTCCTGTTCCCTCACATAGCTCAGCAGAGGCTCTGCCATCCGCCATGACACTCTCAAACCATTCCTCTCTTTCATTCACGTTTCTTTCTCTCAACAACAACATCTGTACCCTACCTGATTTATACTGGAGCAACCCCAGCTGACACTACATGTCAAATTAAAGTGATCGCACAAGACGATGTGTGAGCCACTCCTCAATGAAGGTTAAGCCAATGGAAAATGCACTAAAACCGCCCCGCTGTAGGCTGGCGCCCTGCCCGAGGTTTGTTTCCTGCCTTGCGCCCTGTGTTGGCTGGGATTGGCTCAAGCAGACCCCCGCGACCCTGTAGTTAGGATATAGCGGGTTGGATAATGGATGGATGAAAATGCACTAAAACTTCTAAAATTGATACATTTAAAACACTCCACAACATGATCTCAAGCCAGAGTCTGTATACTCAGGTGTAAGGTGGAGAATCTCATCTTATTCAGGTTTTTGGTATTTGAAATGAAAGTAAGGTTAAGGGGACTAAAATACTCACAGGCAAGGGCAAAACTTCAGACAGACAGTGTCCGGTCTACGTTTCTAATCAAGAAACAATGACCACTCTTCTGGTCCATCCTGAATCCCCTTCTTCGATGCATGAGCTTGAGGTGCTGTCACTAAATGCAAGTCAAGACTGCACCCTCAAGAGACCCTCACCTCGAATTAGTATGTGAGTCTGCTCCCACATGATCTTTTCACATGTCTTGCCTTGCACAGTATGTGATTATAGCTCTGGAAAGAACATAACTACTATCAGTATTCATGAGCTACTTTTTGTCTCTTCTCCACAGGGTGCTCAAGGGAACGATTAGTTGTGCCATCTATGCCCTAGAGCCTCCTCCAGATCAAAATAGCACAGCACCAATTTTTTTGAGGATTAACACAACGTCACAGTCTCAAAACATGACTGTATAATAATTTCTGTTACTTTTTTTAAAGGTTATTAATAATAGTGTTCTTGATAAATATTGATCAAACTGCAGAAAGGAACACGATTACCAAACTGACAGACAAGCCTACAAAAATCTCAAATTGAATTTCCCATCCTTATTGCAAAGATGAAACATGTGGAGAATCAAATTATTATTTAAAGATATCGAAGATTGACAGGTCCCAGAGGCAAATGATCCACGCGCCGATATGTTACTAATCACGGGCGATTTGTTAAATCCTTATTAGAGTAGCTTGTTCGATAGAGAGAGGTACTCATGAAATTGTGAGATATGTAATTCCAGGTGGGCATCTGCCATGGTTTGTGATATCATCCTTTAAAACAGTTGTGGTAGTTAGGGCTGCTTCTTGTAAGGTCCTCAGTTCGAATCCCAACCCAGTTGCACTCCATGTGGAGTTAGTACACTCTCTAAATGGCGGCTTACGGCTTCTATAGCCTTTTAACCTGCATGCCGCAAGTCCAAAATGAACTAATACTCGTATGATGAATGTGTGTGCATGAGTGTGCTTTAAAATGGTTCGACAACCTTCCAGTGGTTGAATCCCACCTTTGTCCAGTGCTGTCAGAGACACCAATAAGCCTAGCCAGCACATTTAAAGGATATTGGTTTAAAAAGCGGGGTTGTTGGACAAAATCCCCCAGAGATGCTGGGTGAATGAGCAAGCACTACGCATACTGCGATCTTAACCCAGGCTCCTTTGCCTGTGATGCAGCACCTTGTCTACATTGTCTACAACTACAGACTCTTTTATTAACTTTTTTAATTTACTTTCTGTCTAACCAATTATCAACTGCAGCTGTTGTTGGCTTGTGAACCATGGAAAAAGCAAAAACTATTTGGTTTCTGTGAGAAGCCTGTAGATTTATTATTACAGTGCATGAGAGTGCCCGCCTGAAGGAAAAGGAAATGAACCGTTTATGATCTGAATTGTCACTTTGCCATTCTGTTTATACATTCTGTGTATAGTGCCCGGCCTCCAGTCTATTAAATTCAATAGCACTGACACAACCGAGTGGTTTTGGAAGTCTGTGCTGGAGTTTACTTCTTTCATCTGATGCTGGAGCTGCGTTTTTTTTTTTTTCCTGTTTCATTTTCTTCTGAAAATAATAAAATTCATTGCTATCAAAGATTGCTTGCAACATTTAGAATTGGTTTAGAAAAGTAACAGGTGAATTAGCACTTTGGTGCTTCGTAATACAGTATATCCATCCATCCATTATCCAACCCGCTATATCCTAACACAGGGTCATGGGGGTCTGCTGGAGCCAATCCCAGCCAGCACAGGGCGCAAGGCAGGAACAAACCTCGGGTAGGGCACACACACACACACACCAAGCACACACTAGGGACAATTTAGGACCGCCAATGCACCTAACCTGCATGTCTTTGGACTGTGGGAGGAAACCAGAGCACCAGAAGGAAACCCACGCAGACACGGGGAGAACATGCAAACTCCACGCAGGGATGACCCAGGAAGCGAACCCAGGTCTTCTTACTGCGAGGCAGCAGCGCTACAACTACGCTACCGTGCTGCCCACCACATGACAAGCTAATCTGAAAATAAAGAAAGGTGAAGGTTCTGGTCATGTTGGTCTTCTCAGGTCACCAAAACATCCTGATGGTGGTCTTAGAATAAACAGAAAATCAACAGTCTGCTGTGGCAGAATGAGAGCAGCATCAAGTCCTGATATTCAATAACAGCTTTAATTAACAGCGAGAATTGGCTTCTCATTAAGAAACTGGTTGGAGTGAAATTGGCTGGAGTCTGACGTTCCAATTTAGCTGGTCATCTCTTGGCTCTTTTCACATCTCATTTCTGTTTGGCTGCCATTTACTGAAGAAACAAATCACTTCAATCCTTAAAATCAAGGCTATTAAAATGAAGGGAAAAGGAGTTAATTAGCAGTGAAAACTGGACATTGATTAGGATAAGGGTTAGAATGAAGACCTGCAGCCACTGCGGTCCTCCAGGACCGGAATTGGACACCCCTGCTTTAGAGATAGTAGTAGTACAGCAGATTCATAAAGTATTTAGACCCCTTGTGGAGGACTGACGACTTCATGGTCCGGTCCTCACCCCCAGGCCGCCAGGAGGAGCTCTCCCGACAGCATGATCGTGCCCCGAGGTCCAGCAGGGCCTCATGGACTATGTAGTGTTTATACACAGCCCTGCTGGATACCTTGGGGCCACAGGGAGTCACTGTAGGGGGGCTTGTGGGCTCTTATGTGCCCTATGACCCGGGAGTGCATCATGGTCAAGTGACAGGAAGAAACAAGGTGCTCCCGGGTTGAAGAAAAGGACTGTTTACCCTGACCCAGAAGGAATAAGGGACTGTGGACTGATTGGGCAGGAACACCTCCGGGTCAGGGGCTATAAAAGGACTATGGGCCGGTCCAGACACTGAGCTGAGCTGGGAGGTAGAGGGGCGAAGTGTCTGGACGAGGAGGAGAGATTATTGTAGTATTTATTGAGTGTATGAGTAGTGTGGAGGGTGCTTTGTGCACGTTGTTGCTAATTAATAAAGAGTCTGGGACTTTTACCTGGTGTCTGGCGTGGTACCTGAGGGTTCAAGGGAGCACTAGCGCCCCCTACTGCCACACCCTTCACTTTCAATAAACCTTATTAAATAACCTATAGTGACAAAGTGAAAATATGTTTTCCAAAAGGTTTTCAAATGTATTAAAAATCAAAAGCTGAAATTTCTTCTACATATAAGTATTAAAACCCTCTGCTGTGGCACTCAGCTGCATCCTGTTTGCTTTAGTTATCCTCGAGAAGTTTCTAGAACTTTACTGGACATTGTTTAGAAAGACACACATGTACCTGTGTATAGAATGTCCCACAATTCACAGTGCTTATCAGGACAAGCACCAAGCCATGATGTCCAAGGAACTCTCTGTAGACCTCCATGATTAAATTGTGTTCAGGCATAGATTAGGATAAGGGGATAAAACCATTGCTAAAGCTTTGACTGTTCCCAGATCACAGTGGTCTCAGTAGTTTGGAGCCACCAGGACTCTTTCTAGAGCTAGTTATCTAGCAAACTGAGTGCAGTAATTGGTAAAGATGGGCCTTGCTCAGGAGGGTGACCAGGAACCCAATGGTCACTCTAACAGAGCTTTAGAAGTCCTCTGCTGAGATAGGGAACCTGTCAGAAGGTTCCATCAATCAGGAGTTTATTGAAATGAGGCTAGATGATTGCCACTCTTGAGTAAGACATTTAAAGAACTCCACGATCATGAGGAAAAAGATTTTCTGGTCTAATGAGACAAAAATTGAACTCTTTGGGCAAAACTCCAAACAGGGACCAGGCACAGTCCACCACCTGCCAAATGCCATCCATGTGGTGACGCATGGTGATGGCAACTATGAGGGTGCTTGTCAGTGACAGAGACAAGGAGACTGGTTGGAATTAAAGGAAGGAGGAATGAAGCCCAATACAGAGAGGTCCTTGCAGAAAACCTGCTCCAGAGTGCATGCCACCACAGACTGGCACAACGATTCACTTTACAAAGAGCAGAAGCATACATCCAAGCTAAGAAAAAGCTCACAAAAACCTGGGATAACACTTGTGTATCTGTGCACTGATAAGAATTCATTCTGCTGTGTTTTGTTTTGTGAATGTCTTGTAATAAATAACATAAAACATACATTAATTTCATGAAAAGTTCAAAAGTTGTCCTGTGAAGCCTGAATTGCAATATGAATTGTATTGTAGGATTCGTGTTTTGTTTCATGCCAATCAGACTCCTGCCCTTAATTATTTAGGGCTAGGCCTACTTTTCTGTCTCTGCTGACATTCTATTAAGCCTGTTAAATCAATGACTGCACCCTCTGCGTATACCCTGCACAACTTTCCTCACAGTTTACTGCTCTGTAGTGTTCTAGTAGTATACAGATGAGCGCTCAGAATTAATTTGAAATACAGTACAGGCCAAAAGTTTGGACACACCTCCTCATTCAATGTTTTTTCTTTATTTTCATGACTGAAGGCATCAAAACTATGAATGAACACATGTGGAGTTATGTACTTAACAAAAAAGGTGAAATAACTGAAAACATGTTTTATATTCTAGTTTCTTCAAAAGAGCCACCCTTTGCTCTGATTACTGCTTTGCACACTCTTGGCATTCTCTCGATGAGCTTCAACAGGTAGTCACCTGAAATGGTTTTCACTTCACAGGTGTGCCTTATCAGGGTTATTTAGTGGAATTTCTTGCTTTATCAATGGGGTTGGGACCAGCAGTTGTGTTGTGCAGAAGTCAGGTTAGTTGGACGATCATTTATTTTTCAACAGGACAATGACCCCAAACACACCTCCAGGCTGTGTAAGGGCTATTTGACCAAGAAGGAGAGTGATGGAGTGCTGTAAATGGTCATGAAAATAAAGAAAACACATTGAATGAGGAGGTGTGTCCAGACTTTTGGCCTGTACTGTATATATTGTGAACTTGAACCCGGACAACGTTCAACAGACGGACAACATTGTTTCACCACACACTGTTTATTTACAATAGTATTTACAATTTTGACGTGCACAAACCCCAGTGCCTCCAGCACCGATTCCCCCAATGTCCAGGCCACACAGTCCTGTGCCTCTTTTTCTCCTGGCCGCCTCCAGTCCTCACTCCAGCTCCGTCCTCTTCCACCCGACTTCCACTCATGACTGGAGGGAGGCGGCCCCTTTTATAGGAATCCGGATGGGCTCCAGCTGCTTCCCGGCAATCTCCCGCGGACACACCCCCGTGTGGCGGAAGTGCCGGCTGCGCACCCGGAAGCCTTCCGGGTGTCCCCTGTCGTCTTCCCCCCGGCACTTCCTGGTGTGGCGGAAGTGCCAGGCTCCCGGGATGATATGGCACTGGGGCGCCGCCTGGCGGTGGCCACGGGTCCCAACAGGGTTGGGCTTCCAAGCCCTCTACCCGAGGCCTCTTGCATAACCAGGATGGATGCCCCCTCTCGGTCTGGAGGAGGCACACGCCCTCCTCTGGTCCTTCATGGCGTCCTGGCCGGGCTCCAGCCCAGGCCGGGGACCACACGGGATAAACCGGCATCGGGGCGCCGCCTGGCGGTGGCCACGGGTCCCTACAGGGCTGGGCTTCCAAGCCCTCTACCCGAGGCCCCCAACATAACCAGGACGGACGCCCCTTCGCGGTCTGGAGGAGGCACAAGCCCTCCTCTCGTCCTCCTGGGTGTCCACAATATATATATAGCATTTTTAAAGTAGGTAGATCATTTTGACCTGGTCATTTTAAAAGTAGCTCGCAAGCCGAAAAAGTGTGGGCACCCCTGACCTAGATGTTTTTTTAGCAGTCCATAGAGGTAGAAATCACACGGTGCCAAATCTGGCGTTGAAGGAGGATGTGGCAATACCTCAAACTTCCGTTTCTCCAGACAAGCCTTGGTGTTCTTAGCAGTGTGTCTGGTCATTGTCTTGCGGCAAAAGTACTCCTTCAGACAGCAGTCCCTGCCACTTGGATCAAATAGCAGGCTTTGCATCGGTCTCCAGCAAGTCACACGAGCTTGCACTCAGCGCGTAGTGTTAGACAATAACTCAGGTGCACGAGTGGTTGCGTGGACAAGACAAAACCTTTTATTCTGCTGGCACTTCCAGACAGGTGGCGCAAGTGCATTGAGAAGGGTGGAGACGACATTGAGAAATGACATTATCAGCTTTGTTAAGGTTCATTCCATTTTCTGATAAATCCCATTTTCTCACTTTAGCTTGACTCCCCTTCGTATACGAGAATATATATTATGTTTGCAATTTGTGTAACCTCCTGGAGCTACACCACATTTATTGTTCCCATTCACAAAATGTCAAACTGTATGCACCAATGCATGTGCATTATTAGTGCATATTTTGCAGTGCCGCCTAGAGGACCTTTCATCATGGTTACAAATTAGGGTCATATTCATGTGTCTCCCTTTAAAAGAGCGTCCTTTGTTAGGTATGGAATCTTAAACATGAATAGCTGGTGTACAATGTGATCATTATAATAATGGAAAGCATTCTAATATTGTAATTTGGCTCTTCCCTAAGCTAGCTGCATATCTTCAGTTTCCTCACTTCTACAAATTATCCTAAAGCTGTAGATCACTTCTTTTGTATTGCAAGAAAAGTGAGAATTATTGCCCAGCGCCGTTATCACAAGCTTACCAGGCACAGGCAGCCTGATATACTTCCCAAGCAGAAAGAATACAGTAATTACAAAGCACACCTTCTGCGGAGTAGCTTTATCATATTTTGAATTGTCGGCTGTTCCTATGGTAAAATGAATAATAACGCATACACTTCTCCCCTATGAATTAAAAAAAAAAAAAAGATTTTTATGAGTCCCCCAAATAATGCCTTGCTTTTTAATTATGTCTTTACCATTTAAAACTGCCAATGTTGAGGCACACTCTGCCGTGGACTATGCTTAGGTAAGTACCTCGGCTCACTGCAGCTACCACTAGAACTGGCATCTGACAAAATGCAATGATGCACTAAAGTGCTGATTGAGAAACTGAGATTCTCAGTTCATTGCTGGTTTTAGGAATATATATTTTTGGGGGGGGGGGGGGGGTTATTCTCTGTGTAATGGATATTTCTATCTATCCATTATCCACCCCGCTATATCCTAACTACAGGGTCACGGGGGTCTGCTGGAGCCAATCCAAGCCAACACAGGGCGCAAGGCATGAACAAACCCTGGGCAGGGCACCAGCCCACCGTAGGGCACACACACACACACACACACCAAGCACATATTAGGGACAATTTAGAATCACCAATGCACCTAACCTGCATGTCTTTGGACTGTGGGAGGAAACCCACGCAGACACTGAGAAAACATGCAGTCCTACATGTAGGTAGGACCCGGAAAGCGAACCCAGGTCTCCTAACTGCAAGGCAGCAGTACTACCCAGTAATGGATATTTGTGCAAGTTTAAAGAGATACCCCACCCAAAAAATGCTAGGGTAGATCAAAAAATAAAGTCAATACGCAGTGACCATAGCGGATAGAAGCTGTGCAATACAACACATTCTCAATGGCTTATGGGTAGATTGAACACACACAGCATAGCACTCTGCTGTTGTTCTAGTTGAAGACAAGGTCAAATGAACATGGACGCTCCACTGCGGGATTGCACCGTCATTCAACAGAACGCCCATGGCCATGTGTGATTTTTTTTTAATAAGAACAGTGCAATCGTATTGGTGTGGTGTAGGTGCGAGTGGTAGCATGGCATAGGAGATCCATGGGCAATTGATTGGCCTGGCATTCACATGCGGATGGGTGCAGCAGCCAACTGCCTCGTCAACACTCTGGAATCCATGAAGAGTGCTTTTGTATCCCCATCAACTTAAAAGACGCCTGAGCAGGAGACAAAAGAGAGTCAAAAAACTTGAGGAGAAGCAATGCAGCATGGGGGTAAGGATGACCCTATGGAGGAGTGAGCAAACTGTGTGCCAAAGGGTGGATTGTCCCCCGCTGAGCAGTTTGTAGGAGCGAGGAGATCGTGAGGTAGCCTACCAGGAATCCTGTAGATTTCAAGGAGGGCAAGAGGAAGACGGACATTTAGCAGACACTAAAGCAGGTAGTTGGGATGAGAGATGGAGAGAAGGACCGCAGCAGGCCACCCCCAAGACCTGCTGGGTGTGCTGGGCAGATGGAAGGAGCGCTGGGCTGGGAAGGCAAAGAATGGGAACCCAATGTATACAAGGTTCAATTTGTGGATTTTAATGATGTGGATAATTTATTATTGACTGTTTTAAACTTCACAAGTACAGCACATGGCTATCGACAGTCCCAGGTTTAAGGGAGTATGGCAGCTGCAGCCAGCCTGGACCATCACTTGGCTCAGAGAAGAACTGAAAACAGCATGACTTCACAAAAAGCTTATGAATGGGTAGAAAGCTTTAAAGTGAAGTTCTAGCAACATCACACCCACAAGCCCACTTTGGATTATGCTGTCCGCTGTTACTGCACATTTGGTTACCAGCAATGGATCTACACATGCCACAGTGCACGATGAGATGGGGCACCATAAAGTTTTTGCATGATGGACGCACAGACAGCTTACTGATCTGCACAAGCCAACATCCTTTGGTGAATTTCAGGATGTTTTACTCCCTCTGCCCAGAGAAATCTCACTTTGGTGTGTTGTTCAACAATGGTGCAAATCTGCAGTGGAACGTCCATGTTCATTTGACTTTGGCTTCAACTAGACTAACAGCAGAGCGTTGCTCTGTGCATGTTCAAACTAACGAACGTGTTGTATTGCATCACCATCTATGTATCCAACTGCCTTTACTGTTTAATTTAATATTAAGTTACTTACCCCATGTGATGTGTAGTGATGGGCAGGAGAGACAGAGAGAGACATTGGCATTGCTGCACCCATCACACAATGAACCACACACAATTATTGGGACCCGAGTGCAGCTGTGCAACGGGTGACACCTCAGCACCACACTGGAACAGTGTGAGTTTTTTTTGGAGTGCCAATTCTGGATGGGCAAGAAAAATGTTTAATTCCTGTATCCAGCAGGGAGCATGTGCTCCATGGGAAGAGGTTCATTAGAGACTGCAGCCTGTACTAAACCCATATATATATATTGTGAACCTTGAACCCGGACACAGACAGACTTGGATGCCAAAGGTCCCAAAACACACACGGTTTATTTTCCTTTTTCCATCACACAATAACACATTGCACAAATCACCAATAAAGTTCTCTCTTTTCTCTCTCTCTCTCTTGCTTCTTCTTCCGCCTCCACTTCTCACTCGCAAGCTCCGTCCTCTGCCTCCCAACTCCGGCTCCCTGAGTGGAGTGAGGCGGCCTCCTTAGTACTGCATTGGGTGTGGCGGAAATGCTGCAGACCACAGTTCCGGAGTTGTCCAGGC
Source organism: Polypterus bichir lapradei (assembly GCA_026402145.1). Classification (NCBI taxonomy): domain Eukaryota; kingdom Metazoa; phylum Chordata; class Cladistia; order Polypteriformes; family Polypteridae; genus Polypterus; species Polypterus bichir. The sequence goes on from JANRMT010062820.1 coordinate 10,782,727, forward strand.
GCCCCCTAGTGGTGGCCATGTCCCCCAACAGGGTTGAGCTTCCAAGCTCCGTGGCCCCCATACCATCCAGGGAGGCTGCCTTCTTGTGTTCTGGGGGAGATACTGCCCCTCTCCCGGTCCTTCCATTTTCCCAGTGTCCCGGTGGGGCAACGTCCCCGGATGTCTGTCACAATATACATATCATTCCCTAGTGGTATGGCTGTGATGGAAAGAATCAGTAACACTAATGTAAGATTATAGTTGCTTCTGTTTAATATTGGTTTATCACTCTCAATGATATAATAGTCCAAGGTGAGCTATACTTGACCAAAGCATGATGTAGTCTGGGTTTCCTACAATCGGCGCTAGTCCAGTCTTTAACAGAATGTTGGAAAGCATGGCCACGGAGTGTTGTCTTCCATCCATCCACAGGTAAGCTCTTGAGTTCCATACAGTTGTTCGATTTTTATACTTTCTCTTTGAACATGCAACCTCCAAACATGGGTACCATTGGTACCATGGGTACCAAGGCGGAGTGGAGGCTCTAAGGCTAAGGATCTGCACTGGCAATCGGAAGGTTGCCAGTTCGAATCCCGAAAATGCCAAAAGGGACTCTGCTATGTTGGGCACTTGAGCAAGGCCCTTAACCTGCAATTGCTGAGCCCTTTGAGTAGTGAGAAAAGCGCTATATAAATGCAAAGAATTATTATTATTATTATTGCCATTGGTTTAATGACAAGCATGACAGGCTTGCTTGGGAAACCTTAAAATAGCTGTCAACCCTGACAGCCCTGGCCGTGATACTCATCATGACCAAACATGGCACATCAGTGCTATGTAACAGATGACTTATCTTGTCTCGCTGTCACATTCACCCTGTCATTTAGATTCTCATTGTAAATAAACTTATGTGCATGAATAACCTTTACAGATCACAGTGGCACACTAAACACTTTTGCCTACAATTCCAAATTTGGGAATTAGAATGGGAATAACAAAGCATCTGTGGAGACCAATGCTGGACAGCAGCAAATAATATCAAAAATATCTCATGTTACATGTGTTACATATTCCACATGTCACATCATCCAGTTGTATATTCAGTTTGGCTAAATTATTTCTAAATTAATACTTTACCTAGCAAATTAATTATTTTCATATCTAATGGTTAAAGCTAAAAAAAAACTTTGAAATGTGCTGCAAATGCACAAGCCAAAGGAATTTTTAAGTCCAAGTCACATTATGCAACTTTCTGCTGTAGGGTGTGTCACATCTTCCGGTTGCAGTCACTGACCTCATTGCTGCACGATGTCACATTACACAACTGGATCACACAGCACATGTCACATTTACTGACTGAGTGCTGATCTTTCAGCGTGGTTGCGTTCGCCCCATTTTCTGATAGCAAACAGAGTGTTACCTGACAGAGCAGTGCTTTATGGAGGGCTGACATCTGCAGCGAGCTCAGCAGCAATCTCTACCCTTTATTTATTTTTTTGATTATGATATAGTACTAGGGGGCTTTGCCCCTGCTCACTTCACTCGCCCACCCCGGGGCCTGCGCTACATGCTAGCCTCTTTGCGGATCTGTTGCTCGCGTATGGGGATGCAGTTGTACAATTTAAGCAGATTGTTATTTTCATGGGAATTGTTACATATGCATAATAGAACTAACTATTTTACATTACAGCAAGTAATTAACCATATTAAAAAATAGTAAAACGTAATAATTTGAAAGTAAATTATGTTTCATGTTGCGTTAGAGTTATTTGTTGCATAATATGATTTTGTTCTGTTTGGCTTTGAAATTAACACGCAAATACTTTTTAAACTTACACTTTTACTGTAAGACTTCAATAAAAACAATTTTTTGAATTAAATTTTTGTCAATATTGGATTGAATTTTGATTCGGTATTTGGACTTTCATCGTGACAACAGAACGTATAATTGCCCATGATTGAAATTCGTTTCTTTCTCTGTATTAAATAAAACGACTTTTTCGAATGTTAGGCTCTGTGATTTGCTAATTGTCTTTGCAAAAGCTATTCTAACAGGAAACTGTTAACGTTTCGATATGAATGGCTTATAAAGATCTCCTTTGTTATCTAATGTTATCTGAGGAAGATGTACTACATTACCTGTCTTGGCTACATCCTTCTTTCTACAGAAATTTGTGCCGTGGAAGACCAGATGGTGTTAACGCTTGTAGATATTCTTCAGGATATTGTAAGTTAATGTTTTCATCTTCCACACGATCACCACCAACTGTTTCAACAACAATTTGCAGTGTAAACGATCAACATTTTTGGCGTTAATTCATTTGACGTCATCGTTTCTCGGTGCTAGGATTTCCTGTGTACTCATTTTTTCTGTTGATAACCGTTTGTGATGAAATTCTTCAATAAGCTTTGGACATAATAAGTCTTCTTTACTTAAAGTGAGGAAAACGTTAAAAAGTGCTGAGAGAGCAGGAACTGTGTCTGTCAAAACGATTCACACAAATGAGAGGTGAGAGTACCGCGTGCGACTTTGAATATGGTTGAGAGGAGGGCGTGACTTGAAAAAATCTCATGTCAAAAGTCTTGTCTCGACTCTATAATAGAGAGATGTAAAATATGAGGGATCAGTGAGATGAGCTTCTGTTCTATTTGTGAAGTCGAAAACACTTGCATTTTATGTATATATTCTACATATATTGTACTTCATCGATTTATTTGGTTGTCAGCTGTCCTGCCTACACAGCCCATCCCTCCGACTAGTGAAAAATTCAAACATGTGTGATTGTACCCTAGCCAGTCGCAGACAAGTTGGTCTTGAGTTATTAGGCATGTCACACTAGGCCAGCGTCTTCACAGGAGAGCACTGTCAACTGCCTCCATAAGTCTAGGCTATTCCTGAAAATCGCTCGAAAATCGTCTAACATGACATGGACTTTAACCCATTGTTAAACAAATCAGAGCGGTGCAAACATGTTCACACGTGACCAGGCTAATCAAATGAAGACCCATCTCTTCCCATCATTCACTGCTGTAGTGCCCTGTCTTCATTTCAAAAGCTCATTCCCACGTGAACAGGTTTCCTCTGTGCCCCTTGCTCAGATGTTCCCAAAGTATGTATTTAATAATATTTTAGCCGAAAATGCATGCGTTTTGTCTGCGGTGAGAGTGTGACTGGATGAACTGAAAAGTGGATCCTGTGACATGAGATTTTTTCATAGATATGTTTATATTTGATGTTTTGTCACACACTTAGTCTCCATAGACGACCATTGTCAAAATGTTTGTTATCTTTGTCCTCCATTAAACTTGACATTATAATTTTTTCTTGGCTATCAATGCAAACTACATGGGGGCAAATATCATACTAAAAATATATCATTTTTGGGTGGAGTATTTCTTACAGGCAGGTCAGGGCTCACAGGGACTGGAGCCAATCCCAGAGCAATCTATGATCACAGACAGGAAAGGTGGGAATGTTTGTTTTTTTGTTTGTTTTTTTTTTTTTGTTTTTTTTTTTTTTTAATTGAATTTCAGACTCAAAAAAAGGTTTCCTGCTGCTTCTGAATGCAAACTTGACTTTTTCAGCCTTTAGAAGCCCAACCTGTGGTTCCAAAGCCATTCCAGATGGCCACGTCATGACATGATTATTATATTACATTATTTGGACATGATTGAGTTTTTGATGTTGGCACCCGTCTCCAATTCCCAAATTAGGTGAGCAAGTACCGAGCATAAGACAGAACTATAAAAGGGGGGCCGGTCCATCACAGTAAATCCTAAATTAAAAACCTCATTCAAAAACTCCCATCCTGTCGCCCCAGAAACCATACACTTTAATGACGTATTAAAATGTTCTTTTAGAGGAATGCTTAAATGAAGTTCAACGCACTTCTTTAAAAAGAAACATGATGCTGGAAAAATCAGAGTGCTCTAAGAGATACCCTTTTATAATAAGAATAAGCAGGCAGTGTTCGAATGAACTACGCACGATAGACGTACTGCTTAGTGGAACCTAATTAAATCTGTTTACCACAATATTCTCTTTTAAATTAATATCTTTACAGAATGCATCCCTTTTTTGGGCTTTTTATAGGCTCTTGCAGCTCTTATTGTTCTAATTAGTCTCTGAAAGAAAATAGGATTATGATGTTTGTCAGCCTTAGGATACAAATAGAAATTGTGTCTATGCCAAAGATCTTGGCTTCTTGAAAAATGTGATGCATTCATATTTTAAATGCATTGCTGTTATAATTAAAATATATTTCTTAAAGAAAAATCAATATGGTGTCTATGTGCCTAGTTTACCTTTCATCTGCAACATAAAAATACATAATTAAATTGTAGTTATAATATTCAGGTAATTCCTATGAAAATACATTGAAAACAGAGAGATTAAAGGACTGAAGTTACAATGCACTGGCGGCACTAGCATTCCTCTTATACGAGTCCGTCACTTGAGAAATAGAGAGTAGAAACACTAAAACAAAATGTTAAATATTCAGTTGTCAAGTAGAAATACAGTGGACTTTGAAAATATTCTGAGCCCTTCACTTCCTGCATGCTTTATTGTGCTGGAGATTTAACTGACAATGGATACATTTGCTGTTTTTGTCCATCAAGATACACTCAATAACCCATAATGACAATGTGAAAACATTTTAAAGAGTGGTTTGCTAAAGTGGGCAGCACGGTGGCGCAGTGGGTAGCGCTGCTGCCTCGCAGTTAGGAGACCTGGGTTCACTTTCTGGGTCCTCCCTGTGTGGAGTTTGCATGTTCTCTCCGTGTCTGTGTGGGTTTCCTCCCACAGTCCAAAGACATGCAGGTTAGGTGTATTGGCGATCTGAAATTGTCTCTAGTGTGTGCTTGGTGTGTGGGTGTGTGTGTGTGTGTCCTGCGGTGGGCTGGCGCCCTGCCTAGGGTTTGTTTCCCACCTTGTGCCCTGTGTTGTCTGGGATTGGCTCCAGCAGACTCCCGTGACCCTGTAGTTAGGATATAGCATGTTGGATAATGGATAGATGGATGGTTTGCTAAAGTATTAAAAATCAAAATCTAAAATCCCTCATTCATATAAGTATTCAGATATTTATAAAAGCCCCTTTGCCAGCAAGTCAAGCTTTGGGTCTTCTTGGTGAGTCTCTACAGGCTTTGCACACCTGGATTTGGGCCGTTTATCTATCGAGATCTTCCTGGCATATCCTCTCAAGCTCAGGTAGCCTTTTTTGGATACTCCCAGTCATGATAGGGCCAGCTGTTAGCCAATCATCTGTTTACCTATAGAAAATATGGGATGTTCCTTCGTAAGCCTTGTTCACACATTTGTCTTTGCCTGTGTTCTTTACTAAGGCTGCTGTAATACGTAGCGCAGCGGTAATATCAGTCCTGTTTATGACTCTCATTCACATCACTGCTGAGCAATGCTGTGCGTTTGTTTAAAAATGTGACTTTCTGCCCATTTTCCACATGAAGACACACTAAAACACAGCAGTGCTCTAGTTTGGAATCGCTTAACCCTAACCCTAACCCTGTTAGTTAAATTCTTATCCAGACCTGAAGGGGGTGCCACTGAGTCCCCAAGCCCCAAATACAAAGGCACCACCACTAGTCTCCAGCTCAAATAATGCTTTATGGTAACTATTACATAACAAGACCATAATAAACACTCCTTGAGGTCAGCTATTCATCTCTGTGCAGTGTGGCATATTGGCATGATGGTAAAAGTACTTGCTAATATGAACGATTCACTGATCTTATACTAAAATAGCCGCATCCAGAGACATAGATCTTGTACTAAATATGCAATATCAAGAGAAATGTGTCTCAGTTAATCGACCTCAGATCGCTCCAAAGTGACGTTCTGTTAGTAAGTCACATTTCAGAGATGATAAACACTTTACTGACACTTTGTAAGAGTTATGATGAAATAAAAGAAGGCTTTGTTAAGGTCTTGTCACATACGCTAACAGTAAATGAGTAACAGAACCTAAACAGAAGGGATACCTAATTTATTTTAACAAATACCTTCACACGGGTTATTTCCAAGCTCACAGTCAAGCACAATTCCTTCTTCTTTCTCTTCCTTCCTCTTCTTCTTCCTCTTGTTCCACTCCTCCAGGTGAGCTTTGCCCCAAGTCTGACTCTCCGAATGGATGTGAGGGGGCTCCTTTTATACAAGACCCGGGAGTACTTCTGGTGCCAGGGCATAGCCCATGAGAAGCTCTTCGGAGTCAGACAGAAGCTCCACAAAGTAGGCAGAACTTCTTTAGCAGCAGCCTCTGGTGGCGCTCATGGACCCCAACTGGGTTGTCCTTTGAGACTACAGGTCCCATGATACCCTGCTGGTGTCCAACTTGACAGGCACACTGGAGAAGCACTGCCATCTCCTGTGTGGGTGGATAAACTGTCCTAGTTTGGGATAAGAATCATTAGCCATCTCGGCCGATTAAAGCAACACACTCCGACCCAGTCAGGACGCTGGTCCTTCCATTTACAATATTAAAAATAACTCGCAACAGAATGGCAGTCTGTCACATTGGAGGAATGTTTCAGATTAAATGAAATAAATGAATGCAAAAATAAATAAAAGCACTGTGAAATGTACCAATTAATAAAGCAAAAGAGCATGAAATGTGAACGTAAAAAAATAAATGCTTCACGGAATTGTTTTTATTGCTTATTAAAATGACTTATTTTATTTTCTCTGTAATATTCCTTCAGACACATCTTGTAATATGGCTTGAATTCAATGTCACTTTCTCTCGTCAAAGCTGAGTGGTCGAGCCCTAGTGAGTGCTGTGCTTTAATTGGCGAACCGTCGGTACACCAGACTTAAATCTTCGGCTATCAAATGCCAGATTTACAGCAGACGGTTCAGATGCAGCCTCCTCGTGATTAATTCGGAATTTCATACAGTTAAAGTAGCTGCTTCGTGCAGGAATTCTGGGCAACTTTAGCTTGCATTCGAAGTCGACGTGCACCGTCACAACTTTGAGCGTGCGCATGAGCCGCAAGATTCCCAAGTCAATCAAAGCACAGACGGCCAACGCTGCGGATGACTGACCAATCAGAAAACTGTAGTCACTAGAGCCCGCCCACTCCACTTTGACTAGCGAAAGTGACAGCCTTAAATTCAAGCTGTTCATGTTGCATTTTTAGGAATGTTATGCGTAAAGTTTAATAAAGAAATAAGCAACAAAACATATTCTGCAACACTTTTATTTATTTACATTAACATTTCTTGTTCCTTTTTGTATTTTTGTCACATTTCACAATACTTTTATTAAGTTGTGTATTTATTTTATTTATTTGATTTTGTCTGAAATATTCTTCCATTCATCTCACAGGATCCACTCTCGCTCACTCAAACAGACACACACACACAGCAGCCAGTTTGAAATCACTGATTATCCTAACCAGCATGTCTTAGTGGATTTATATTCTTATCCTGATCATTTATATACAAGGCTGCCCATATTTATGTATATGACGTTTCACAGGCTGTAGCATTTAAACTACTATGTGAAAAGTATCGAAAATGTCATCACCGTGTAGCCTGAGAATGGGAGTAATGATGTTCTGGACCCCACCAGACTTTTTTCCTTTGGGGTTACCTAAAAGACAAGGTGTACCAACATCGCATCCACAATGTGGCTGAGCTCCGTGCAGCTATCACAGAAGAACTTCAAAGGATACCAGCACAGATTTGCCAAGCTGCCTGTGACAACATTGCTCTTTGTCGTCAGGCGTGTATCGATCAGGACACCGCATTGGTGGACCACGCCATGGAGAACAGGCGATGAAAAAAATCTAAGGTTCTTAATGTTCATGTTCCATTATGTTACTTGATAATAACATTGGTAGTTTCCTGACAATAAGGCATTTTCAATCATACAGTATACATAAATATGGGCCACCCTGTATATTACAAACAGCTCTCACTAGAATGCCAGTCTATCACAGGATCCACACAGACACACACAAAGGAGACGATTTGGAATGACAGATTCACTTAACCAACATGTCATAGCAGACGTGGGAGGAATATCTGAGAATGAATAGTAGTACTAGGGTGTTGTACCATGTTAGCCATTATGAATGTAGTGAGAAGTCAAGCAAAATGACACCTTTTATTGGCTAACTAAAAAGATTACAATATGCCAACTTTCGTGGCAACTCAGGCCCATTCTTCAGGCAAGATGTCATATGAGCTTGAGTTGCCTCAAAAGCTGGTATATTGTAATCTTTTTAGTTAGCCAATAAAAGGTGAGAATTAATAGGAAACCCATGACACTGGCAGATTGTGGGCACAGGATTTAAGCTGAGGCTGCTGCGGCTGTGCAATGGTTGTGCTGCCTACTGTGCCCCCCATGAGATAACAGTTGTCATTTAAACTTTCTGTAAAGGGGGATGCAGTGAGCATTGGTGCATATTAATATGAAATGGGTGGTATCTGACAGGGTCACTGCTTAGCTATGCTGTCTTTTAAAGAGCAGAATTGGTCAAAAGCTGGGCAAAATTCAATATGTGAAAATGGACACCAGCAATGGGCATCTTAATGTAACCTATACACTGGAATAGCTTTATGGAGAGCCACTAATAGAGACTTTTATGACTCATAATACTCTCCAAGGAAGTAAAAATCTTGAGTTACAAGATGGAGCTCTAGCTCTGGAGCATGTACTCCATAGATCCACCAACACCTCTAGTGGGATAAAACCAAAAAGGGACTCTTCTAAAGGAACTTGAAGTGTGGAGTCCAAGATTAGGTGTGAGAGGGAGAATGGGAAGAAGAGGCTGAAGGATACGGGAGACATCCCGTCACATAGAGACACAGAGACAGACCAGGAGGAAGCAAATTCTTTCATATTTTACTTTTTATAGGGACACCTGTATCCTGCCCTGAGGTGGGCTGGCGCACTGCCCGGGGTTTGTTCCTGCCTTGCGACCTGTGCTGGCTGGGATTGGCTCCAGTAGATCCCCGTGACCCTGTTTTAGGATATAGCCTGTTGGATAATGACTTACTGACACCTGTACCCTTGCCTATCTATGCAATTATCTAATTAGCCAATCACGTGGCAGCAATGCAAAGTGTAAAATCATGCGGGCACAGGCCAGGAGCTTCAGTTAATGTTCACATCAAACTCCAGGAATGAGGGGGTAAAATTTGCTTTCTAAGTGATTTTAACTGTGGCATGATTGTTGGTGCCAGACAGGTAGGTTTGACTATTTCTGTAACTGATGATCTCCTGGGATTTTCTTGCACAACAGTCTCTAGAGTTTACTCGGAATGCAAAAAACATCCATCGTGCGGCAGTTCTTGTTAATAAGAGAGATCAGAGGAAAACAACCTGACTAGATGAAGCTGACAGAAAGGACCACTCTATACAACTGTGGCGAGCAGAAAAGCATCTCAGTAGGCACAACACGTCAAGTGTTGGGGTGGATGGGCTACAACAGCAGAAGATCATGTTGGGTTACACTCCTGTCAGCCAAGAATAGAAAGCTGAGGCTGCGGTGGGCACAGGATCACCAAAACTAGGCAGTTGAAGATTGAAAACACATAGCCTGGTCTGATGAATGTCAACTTTTGTTGGGAGGGTCAGAATTTGGCACCAAGAGGCGTGAATCCATGCAGCCAACCTGCCTTGTGTCAACAGTCCAGCCTGGTGGCGGAAGTGTAATGGTGTGGGGAATGTTTTCTTGGCACACTTTGGGCCTGTTGATACCAATCAACCATCACTTGAATGCCGCAGCCTATTGGAGTATTTTTGCCGACTCTGTGTATCCTTTCATGGCCACAATGTGCCTCTCTTGCAATGGTTACTCCCACCATGATAATGCACCAGCTCACAAAACAAACGATGTCTCGAGCTGATGGTGAGCTCAATGGGATGTAGCAGAATGGGAGATTGGTGGCATGAATGTCATGTCATGTCATTTTCTAACCCTCTTAATCCAGACCAGTCTTGGGGTGGGACCAGAGCTTATCCCATATAGCACAGGGGCACAAGGCAGGAACAAACCTTGAACAGGGTGCCATACCAACGCTGGGAACCTCACAAATCTTCAGAAGTGGTGTGATGCAACCATGTCAATATGGACCAGAATCTTAAAGGAGTCTTTCCAACACCTTGTGGAGTCCATGGGACGAAGAATTGAGGCCCTCCCCAGTATTAGTGTAGCGTTCATAATAAACTGCTCAGAGAGTGTATATGGTGATGTTGCTTTGATTAGACTTTGAATTTTAGTAATACCCTTTCTTTTGTTCTCACTGGATATTCTTTCAATACGACGGTACTATGAATGCACCCCAGCCTGCAGAAATGCTTATATGCGTCTTGGATGTTTTTTCTTAGAAAATAAATACCGTTAATTAAAATAACAAATAGGTAACAAAATACACTACGTCTCACTTCGGTCATCTTCACTTCTGTTCCACCTGAATTTTCCGCGTGGAGGCTTTGAGCTGGACTTGTGCGTGTTTAGATGTTGCCAAGGTGTCAAATGCTTCCACCGTGTAAACCAAAAATGCGACAATTTTCAGCCTGTCATTGCAATGAAAGTCAATAACCCCAGTTTAGCATAAGAGCAGACAGCACATCTCCCCGGGGACGTGTCAGACACAAGCAAGCCGTGTTATTTGTGTTACCTTTAGCTAGCTGGTGCTGCTTACATTCCAATAAATGTAATTACGGGCGGTGTAATCGCTAGGGAAACTTACGAGACCAGACATCCAGGACGGTTGCTAAGTGTGAAGCCACTGAGGAGGAACAAAAAACGACAACAAAAAAAAAAATACCCAAAAAAAAAAATACATTGTTTACTTCTAAAGATGGAAGCCCTGGAAGACAACTCCATGCTAATTGTTTTATTTTTATTCTCATTTCATTTTATAAAAATGAAACTCATTATCGTCTGTGGTGTCGTCTGCCAAATGATGTGTGCTTTTGTGATAATAATCTGCCAAGAAAAAAAAAAACTGAGAAGATACAAGCAGTTCTTTCACATTACGTTATCAACTGAGAGGTGTAACATTTCTCATTGCTGATGATCAAGTGAAAGAGACAGCATTGAGGTGGCGGCCCAGGCAGCAGCACGAATGACACAAGTCAACTTGGGTTTTCCCTGCGGAACTGAATTCGCTGGTCGAGCCTCCCACAGAGTCAACATCCGTTGTACCTTTGCAGTGTAATCACTCGGGGTGCAGCGAGAGGCCCAGTGGCACCGTGCGTGGTACACAAGGCTTTGGTCACGCAACTCTGTTGTGCTTCATCACTTTACAGATGGCTTCATTTTCCAGGGGATCAATACATTGTTGTTAGCAGGACTAGATATGGGACAAAGACTCAGAGCAAAACTCCTTCGCGATTCTGAATTTACTTTAACGTGTGTGCTGGTGAGTGACACAGTGGCGCAGGGGCTAGTGCTGCTCTCCTCTGCATCTGAGTCACACAACGATCACTGTCAGTGTCAGGTTCTCATGGCTTTCCCTGTGTCTGCTGGTGTGTCTTTGTATCGTCCTCAAAGGTCCTTAAGACCTGCTCATTAAATTACCTGGCCCCACAATGTCTTTTTACCAAAGTTTTGTATTTTACCATTGGGGTTTAATTCTGCACCCAGTTTGGAGATGCTTGGTCTCTCCTATTAATCCATCAAATCCAGTGTAGCTGCCCCATGGGTCACTTCTCTTCTTCATTTCACAGCAGTAACACTAAAATGAAGTGCTAAGAGAGTTGGACATTTAGTATCTTAGATGTAGTGCAGAGCTGAAATACTATCTATCTATCCATCTATTATATAGTGCCTTTCCTATCTATCTATCTATCTATCTATCTATCTATCTATCTATCTATCTATCTATCTATCTATCTA
>JANRMT010062820.1:10794973-10822692 GCA_026402145.1 Polypterus bichir lapradei
TCTATCTATCTATCTATCTATCTATCTATCTATCTAGTGGCTTTAATCTCTCTCTCTATCAATTATATAGTGACTTTCCTATCTATCTATCTATCTATCTATCTATCTATCTATCTATCTATCTATCTAGTGCCTTTCATATATCTCTCTATCAATTATATAGTGACTTTTCTATCTATCTATCTATCTATATATCTATCTATCTATCTATCTATCTATCTAGTGGCTTTAATATCTCTCTCTATCAATTATATAGTACCTTTCCTATCTATCTATCTATCTATCTATCTATCTATCTATCTATCTATCTATCTATCTATCTATCAGGTGAGTACCCCAGATATTTTTTTTTACATATACGTTGAGGTTGCCCCCCAGACTCAGCATTGTGGTTGTCGATTGCTGTATTTCTCTCGACTGTCTTTCACATGAACATTCCTTTCCTTTCTAAAGATTTTCTCTTAATGGACTTCTTGTCTCTCCTTCTATCTTCTATCCAGCAAAGACTGTTTTGTCAAGGTGCAATAGCTGTAGTGATATCCTTAGCTCTTCGCTGGAAACCTGATGTTTCTATCTTGGGAAGCCTCATTTTTCAATCTTACTCTCCTGGAACTTCTTGGCAGCTGTGATCAATGGGACCTCCGTTTTTTATATTGGAAAGATGGTGTGTTCTGGTGGAAATTCTGCAGAGCTGGATAGCCTGTGGTTGCCATTCTTCTCTTCTTTCTTCCTAAATCTTATCTAATTCTAGTGTTTGGGCTGTGTTTCACTTTGAGGATTTCCTCACACAGTTTTTCTTTTCATTTTTTACCAGGGGACATTTTGAGGGAGCATGGGGGTAGGGTAGTATTTTATCATGTGTGATGGACGGCTGGGTTCCATGCCCGGCCAGGAAGCCCCTGCTATGCATGTTCCGGGGGAGCAACTTTGGACAGCTCAATACCTCACCGGGACGCTTGGTGGCAGCCTCCCGGGCCGACGATGATTCCCCAGCCTCCCACCTGGCTCCATGGGAGGTGGAGTATTCCACAGCCTGGTTGGGAGCTGGGATGGCCGCTAGGGGGTGCTGGCGAGTCTCGAGAACCCGGCTGGATGAGTCATCAGCCCCACCCAGAGGTGCAATTGGGACCAGGTGGTCAAACACCTGGAACACTTCCGGGTGGGCTATAAAACGGGCCAGCCTCCACCACTCAGCGGCCGGAATCGGGAGGAAGAGGACGAGGTTGCCTGGGAGGAGTGGTGGTGCAAGGTGGAAGAGTTGTTGTGTTGGACTAAAGTGCTTTTGGGACTGTGTTAGGCCTGTGGGACACGGGGAAGACGTGTGCCCACGGTTGAAGACTAAAATAAAAAGCCTGTGTGTTTTTTACATGTGCCTCTGCGTAGTCTGTGCCGGGTCAGGCGCTATATAGCGTCTTTCACACATGTTATTACTGTCTGTTGTGACTCCATTTCCACTACTTATTGTGTGACCAGGAGACGTCATGGCAGACAGGCTCATAATGGCAGACAGGCAAAGCTCACAACTGAAAAGATTATAATAACCAGCAAACAAAACATGAGAGCAAATCTAAAGAGAGGTCAGGAACAGAAGGAAGTCAAAACCAAAATGAAGCCTAGTGCTAGGCTCACTTGATTAACAGCGGCTTGGTGACACAGACTGGCACTCCTGATAGTCCAGATGAGTTGAGACCAAAGCCTTGTCCAGGAATCGTGCTGCATGCTCTGTAAAGTATCTTAGCGGATGTCGTATGAGGTGAATCTGCGGACACCGACAGACCATAGCAGCATTGTGCCTGAAGGACAGCTGGCCATTGATCGCCACCCAGAGGTTTCATACCAACTTAGTTCTGTAGAAATTCCTTTCTGGGGTTTTTTTGGTCTAAGGGATCTGTGTCTCTTAACAAAGTTATATTGAAATGTTATTTGTTTTTTGTGTATTTTTAATTTTGGACCTTTTTCACCACTAATTTGTCTTTTGTGGAAGATGCCATTCTGTGTACCCGTCATGTGGACTTCATGATGTACTGTATAACACTGTATTTTACAATCATAACAATCAGTTTGGTGTGAGGACAGGGGCACAGGTCAGTTTGCACAGGCACTTGTCTGTCTTTGGCGCGTGTGCGTTCTGTTACCCATATTTGACACTCAGCAGATGGGCCAGCTCTTCTTCTTCTTCTTCTTCTTCTTCCATTGTGCTGCGTCAGCAAAGTGCTTGATGGGCAGCAGATGCTGCCACTGTTCTTTTCCATTCTACCATATCACCCTCTCTAGATGTTTGCCATAAGACAGACGCAAACCCCAATAACTTCATAGGGTTTGCCACCACACAATTTTTTTGCTTTACAAGCACATATCACGTGGTAAACGTTCGATTAAGACCCAAAGTAAGCTTCTAGCCTCAGTGGACCACAAGTCATTGCATGACAAAAACATTTTATATATCTTTCTCTATATACAACATCCAACGTCTGTCTTGTCTATATGTCTGCTTATCAAGAGAGAACTACATAATGGATTTAGATCGGGTTTTTTTCTATAATTTGACTTTGCGACTCCTCTCATCGTGCTAAGTATCATAGTTCACTTGCAGTACCAAATTATTTGCTCAAATCTGAGAGAGACACAGCGGGCCTAGGAGAGTAGGCAGGGCTCTCCTCACTCACGCCTATCTTACATCCACTTAGCTAGTGAACGAGAGAACTACTTAACGGATTTTTCTAGAATTTGCTTGAACATTCTGATTGATTTTGCGACTTCTCTCATCACTCATAGTTCGCTTGCAGGAGCGATATATTCACGCTAATCTGAGACGGAGGGGAGGAGGAAGCATGACGTCAGGAGTAGGGAGCCTTGCAGGGCCCTCCTTGCTGTCCTGTTTCAGTTCTATGCGGGTGAAGCCACGGGGGACGGCTAGTACTGTATAAACTAGATATGCTATGCGTCTAAGATAGGTTAAAACCTTAGTAATCTCCATGCAATGCATAATCTTAAGTAATTGAACCATGCAATGCATATGTCTCTATTGTATGCCATTTGGTATGGGATTTGTAAAAGCAGTGTTAAGGTGTGTGATGTGCCATCTGTTGGAGTGTAAGAGACAAATCAATGAGAAAGACACACAGACACCTATCCTATTCATTAAGGTGGATTATTAAGGTGTAAAATGATTAAGATAAGTGAAACATTAAACTTAGGCCATCTTTAGCCCAGAACTTGACTCCTGTAAGTTGTTTAAACTCCATGTACATGGGCTGTATTAGCCAACTGTGCAAACAGGCTGATGTAGAAGACTTCATCTTCCACCTTCATTCAGTTACCATCTATCTGTCTTGTTTTTTTACAGTGGGACGGAGTTGGCCCTCTACCAGAATGTGCAGAGCCTCCGAAAGGGATCCAGATGCTGTGGCACCCTTCAATAGTCAAACCCTACCTCACGCTCCTGTCAGAGTGCTCCAATCCCGACACGTTGGAAGGAGCTGCAGGAGCTTTACAGAACCTAGCCGCCGGGAGCTGGAAGGTGAGAGAACATCCAACTTAGCTTTCGTCAGCTGGGATTGGCTCCTTTGTAGAACTGTGAGCGTACAATCTTCACATCTGGGGACATTGGTATTATAACCTGTTGCTAGATTTCATTTTTTGTTTTGTTTTTTTATTCACTTTGACAGACAATCTTTATTTCATTTGCCCTAGTAAGAGTTGGTGGATGCTGAGAAACTGGGATGATAAGCAGGGCAATTTATCTTTATTGAAAGCACAGAAGAAGTTAAAAGTGCAAATTTGTCAAGATCAAATCGTACATATATTGAAAAGACGATATTTAATAATTAGTGTGCTTGAAAGGCCTTTTAAAGAATACAATATAATTTATAAAAAGATGAGGGGAAGAAGAAGATCAGCTGCCATTAATAATTATAATAATAATACATTTTATTTAAAAGAACCTTTCAAAATACCCAAAGACACTGAACATTAGTATAAAACATTAAAACATATCATTAAACAGTCCAAATATGTATACATAGTTAACAAATTCTACAAAAAGCAATATTAAAAATCGTGAGTGGTCTCCCCAGGACTTTCACGTATACTCAGATATGGGGATGGATATTTGAGGAGTAAACCGCAAGACAATGATTATATTTTTAGATTATGTACATTAAAGAACCTTTAACAATAAATCAAATCAATTTAATTTTGGATTTGTGAAGCCACAACACGCACAACCTTGAGGCGGATGGGCTATAACAGCAGAAGACCCCACCGGGTACCACTCATCTCCACTACAAATAGGAAAAAGAGGCTACAATTTGCACGAGCTCACCAAAATTGGACAGTTGAAGACTGGAAAAATGTTGCCTGGTCTGATGAGTCTCGATTTCTGTTGAGATATTCAAATGGTAGAGTCAGAATTTGGCGTAAACAGAATGAGAACATGGATCCATCATGCCTTGTTACCACTGTGCAGGCTGGTGGTGGTGGTGGTGTAATGGTGTGGGGGATGTTTTCTTGGCACACTTTAGGCCCCTTAGGGCCAATTGGGCATGGTTTAAATGCCACGGGCTACCTGAGCATTGTTTCTGACCATGTCCATCCCTTCATGACCACCATGTACCCATCCTCTGATGGCTACTTCCAGCAGGATAATGCACCATGTCACAAAGCTCGAATCATTTCAAATTGGTTTCTTGAACATGACAATGAGTTCACTGTACTAAAATGGCCCCCACAGTCACCAGATCTCCACCCAATAGAGCATCTTTGGGATGTGGTGGAACAGGATCTTCGTGCCCTGGATGTGCATCCCACAAATCTCCATCAACTGCAAGATGCTATCCTATCAATATGGGCCAACATTTCTAAAGAATGCTTTCAGCACCTTGTTGAATCAATGCCACGTAGAATTAAGGCAGTTCTGAAGGCGAAAGGGGGTCAAACACCATATTAGTATGGTGTTCCTAATAATCCTTTAGGTGAGTGTACATTGACTTTTATATATACTAGGGGGCTTCGCTCACCCACCCCCAGGTTTGGTTTACCAGATATTTAAAGAGATTGTTATTTTCATGGGAATTGTCACATATGCATTATTTTCACTTTTACTTTAAAACTTTAGTAAAAACAATATTTGGAATTAACTTTTCTTCAAGATCGCATTGAATTTTGATTCCGTGTGTAAAAAGCTAGCCCGGCCACAGACAGGCACGACAACGGAATGTCCAACACACACACATTTATTACACTATTTACACAACTATTTACAGTTTGCTCTCAGTCCTTGGTCCTTCGGGCCGCCTCCACTCCTGTCTCGCAAGCTCTGTCCTCTTCCGCTGACTCCGGCTCCCTGAATGGAGTGAGGCGGCCCCATTTATCTTGTCCCAGATGTGCTCCAGGTGCCTGACGATGAACTTCTGGCAGCACTTCCCAGTGTAGCAGAAGTGCTGCCCTTGCACCCGGAAGCACTCTGGGCATAAACCATCCCTGGTCTCTCAGCACTTCCTGGTGTCCCGGAAGTGCTATCCCCCAGGGATCAAGAACTCTCCGGGTGCCCAGGGAAAAGAAGTGCCACTCTCCCAGTTCCTCCTTCCTCCAGGAATCCCGGCGGGGCAGTATTCCTGGCCGTCTATCACACTGGTTTGGACTTGCATCGTGACAATGCAACGTATAACTGCCTGTGAGTGAATATCGTTTCTTTCTCAATAATCAATAAAACAACTTTTTCGAATGTTTCTCCATGCCATTATTCTTCGCTTTGTCGTTGATGTGTCATCTAGAACGTATACAATTATTGTCCTGATAAAATTTATAAGAGCTAAGAGCACAGGAACTGTGTCTGACAAAAGCATTCACACAACTGAGGTTAGATGACCGCGGTCTTGTTTGAAAATAGTTGTAAGTAGGGCGTGACTTGAAAGAATCTCATGTTAAAAGTCACAGTCTCCGATTCTTTTTGGAATCTTTTAATTCTCTCTGGCAACACGAATTAGACGATATACAAGTCTCCGACTTAAAGTTTAAATCCGAACAATATATTCGATCTCTTTTCGCTGTTCCGATATTTCACTGAGTAATAATTTCTGTTTGTTTGCGCTAATGCGATCTTTCCTATCCTTTTTTTGAGACTTTTGAATTTTCGTACTTCCATTATCTCTAACCTGCTCTGCATGTGTACCATGCCAACATTTTTGAATTCTTTACGATGTTCTACTTTGTCATCTACTGTTTGTCCTTTATTTCCGGCCCAGAGTGTGGCTAAATCTCTTTCTCGCGTGACGTATAAGTGTCTCTCCAAGAAAATCGCGTCTCATCTACTTCCAAGATTTTTTTATAATAGAGAGATATAGATTGTACTCAGTACACAGCGACTCTTCATTAAATGTACTGCAGTTTCCTCCCACAGTCCAAAGATATGCAGGCAGGGTCAACTGTCATTGCTAAACTGGCCCTGGATGTAAGTGCTTGTGTGTATGTGTGTGCACCAGGCAATAAACTGGCACCCTCTCCAAGTGCAATGGCCAATAATTGCTAGGATGGCCTCAAGCTGCTCTGTGACCCTGCAATGAATGGCTAATGTGAGCCGTACACTGCTTGTCTTTACAGAAGAGATTTATAAAATGCACATGGAAGATGAACAAACTTCATACAAATCAAGCCATTTAAGTAAACACTCATCCCTCCAAACTGTACTTATGTAGGCCTGTCGGCTGTAGCCGTGCTGGGCTTAGAATGAAGACATTGGGCTGCTGACTTACCAGTCTAAAGAGGATTCACTCCGTTGGCGTTTTATTATCTCGCTATACAATGGAACTCCACGATATATCCGGCCCTCTTTCTCCTGACTGCTCTTGCCTTGTCTTAGCCAGGAAGGCAAATGGTACACTTTATACCTTCATCCATCCATCTTCTATCCTGCTTATGAGGTTCAGGGTCACAGTCTATAACTAAAATCTTTAATTTGTTTTACGCTTTTATGCTCTTTAGAATAAAGTACATATGCACAGCTTCAGTTGAAGCGTTTTCTGACCACAGTGGTGATACTAGCCCACATTCATTTTGCATTACATTGAGGAAATAAATGAATTCCATTGTTGCAGTGGCCGGAAGGGATTCATTTCACACTTCCTTGAGTCGACATAACAGGCGGGTTAGCGGCATTTCAAAGCAGGCGGTGGGCACTCTTTTCAGCTCCTAAATATCTGTCTCGACTCCTCAAAAAAGGGGAAAAAGCTTTTAAAGATCGATACACCTCTCTGCACCTCCAGCTGAATGACTAGGATTTGATGGCTTTGCAGTCTCTTCATTGATTAAATGATCATGTCGGGGATTAAAGCAGCAGGATGTAGAAAGGGGTTAACTTGAAGTGACAGTGGCATAAAAATAGTTAACCTGATGTGATAAAGGTATAAAGACGTTTTCTGTTTGACTAAGTCTGTGTTTTCTGGTTTTTATGGAGCGCTTTTGATTATTTCATAGACCTCAGTACAGATGTATGCTGTCAGACTGGCAAGGGTTGCTTTTCATTTTACTTCTGCTCCGTTAATTCCTTATGCAATAAGTTAAGTGGCATGGATGACAGTTGCCACTTACTGTTTGAGTTTACTGCTGAAGCAAAAATCTAATAAGTAAAATGGAGGGATTACGGAAAAAATAAACACTGAAAACTGAAATCCATTATTATCAGAGAAATCCCAGAAATAGCAGCCTGTGACCCTTTCCTTGGTACATTCCCTGTTTCTTCCATGTTACCCCAAGATGTGACTATAAACTTTGCTGGTTTATGTTTTTTATCTTATTTATCAGTGAAGTATCCAAATTACCATCTGTTTAAATTTTTACCAAACCATCTTGGGTTTGTGGATGCCAGGCACTCTTCTGAGCACACGCCACTTCATCACAGAGCACACACATTGCACTTATGGCTACCTATTAGGTTAATCCACACAACATCAAAATGAGGGAGGAAAACCCTGAAGAGTACCTGAAGAAAACCCAAAGAATGGAAAGGAGTTCCTTTAGACCTGATATGAAGAATGGCACAGCAGGGGGGCATTTCCACTTTCCATCACCTGGACACCACTTCACATGCAGCCTTGGCTTCCTTTGTTTATTTGAATGTTTTTGTGATGTCCTTCAGACGTATTTTTTTTTTTTTGTTTAAAGACCTTGGACAAGTTTAAGAATGATTGATGGACATGGAAATCAATGGAGATGTCCCATCCAGGGCTGTTTTTTTGCCTTCAGACACTGCTCTGGGAAATATAGTAGCTCCTCATGATGCTGACCTAACAGAGTGGATTTAGATTCTGCATCAATGAGAGTGGAGGACACAACTAAACTATTTGTGTGAAACGTTATCAGCCATACCACATGCACCTCAGAACGGATCATCCATCTGAAGCTAAGCATGTTCAGGCCCAACCAGTACTTAGATGGGAGCTTGGGTTGCTGCTGGAAGAGGTGATGGTGAGACCAGCAGGGGGCACTTACCTTGTGGTCTAAATGTGAATCTCAATGCCCCAGTGTACTGAGAGGGACACTGTGCTGTAAAAATGGTGCCGTTCTTTGGATGAAATGTAGAACCATGGTCCTGACACACTGTGGTCATTAAAGATCCATGGGCATCCTTTGTAAAGAGTAGGGTTTATCCCATTGTCCTGGCTAAATTGCCCTTCCTGGTCTAGTTATACTGGCCCCCTAATTGTTCCATGACTCTAATTGTCTCTCCCTCTCTCACCATTTCACCACCTAACAGCAAATGTGTGGTGAGCATACTGGCACAATAATGGCTGCCGTCGCACCATCCAGGTGGGAGCTACAGTTTGCTGGTGGTTGAAGTGGTCCCCCTCTGTCTAAGCGCTTTGAGTAGTAAGAAAAGCAATATCTCTCTATTATAAAAGGAAATCCTGATGTGAGACTTTCTCGGAGATAATTTCAACTCCCCCGAGAGATAATTTCAGGTCCTGTGAGACGAAACTTATTCCCAAGAGATTTTGACAAGTCCCGCCCACGGTCCACTCACTTCTCATTCATGCAAATGCTATTGTCAGACACAGTTCCTGTGCTCTCAGCTCCAAGCAGGGTCGGAAATAAAAGACAAAGAGTAGAAGACAAAGTAGGACGTCATAAAGAGGCTCAAAAACATTGGCGTGATACACATGCAGAGCAGGTTAGAGATTATGAAAGTACAAAAGTCTCAAAAAACTGATAGTAAAGATTGCATTAGCACTGACAAATGGAAATTATTACTCAGTGAAATAACGATACAGTGAAAAGAGATTGAATATATGTACATAGGTGATATGACAGAAGTATGTAGATATTCTTCAGCTTTAAACTTTAAGTTGGAGACTTGTACATCATCTAATTTGTGTTGCCATCAGGAAAAAGTAGTGTTTCTTCTCAATGAAGAGGCATATCTACGAGAATTAAAAGATTTCTTGTTCGGTGAAAGTGAAATCCACATATGCGAGTGGCAGAGATGCAAAGTGGGGGTTGGCAAGTGAAGCGAGCAGGGGGAAGAGCCACCTAGTACTGTACAACTGTAATAAATGAATATTTTTTTTTCTTATTTCACTTCAGCACATGTGAATGATGAATTTCCCTTACAGGTCACAATGTGGATCTGAACTGTTAAACTCCCATCACACAGTAATGTGATGCGGTGACAATTCACGACACACCCTCATGTTAGAAGTTACAGTTGTTCTGTTGACCATTTTTGGTTGCATGTGACCTAATGGTGCTCTTTCCTTTTTCTTCCCCAGTGGTCTGTGTATATCAGAGCTGCAGTTCGTAAGGAGAAAGGCCTGCCAATACTTGTAGAGCTGCTACGAATAGACAATGACCGGGTGGTGTGCGCTGTTGCCACTGCACTCCGCAACATGGCCTTAGATGTGCGAAACAAAGAACTCATAGGTAAGTCGTGAGCTTGCTAGCAAGAGCTCTTACTCACTGTATAAGGTATATGTTCAATATGTTTTAGCTGCATATTACTGTATGTCAAGATTTGTCATAGGAAATATGTGACTTCAGAGACAGTCCCTGGGCAGAACTCTGGCCCTTACCCTAACCTGGCTGTTTTTACAGATGTTAATCCAATGAAAGCCACCATCTTTGGAAGGCCATGCATGTATTACACTATATTCTATTTCTCAATCTATAAGTGATACTAATATTGAGTACAGTGTAAAAGGCACATAAAGCATACAGTGGATTCAGAAAGTATTCAGACCTCTGCACACCTAATTAATAGATTTAATTTTTAATAAATAAATTTGTCATGTTGCTCATCGAAGTGAGAAGAAGTTTCTTTCCTTCAGAAAGGTTTGAAAATGTATTACAAATCAAACTAAGAAATCTCTTTTTTATACAAATGCAGTGAGACCGCTGTTCACGAGCGTCTCTCTTCCCAAGCAATCCAGTATACGAGCATTTTTCTATCATGAAATGTGTCTCCAAACACAAGTAGTTACTCGGAACGCAAATGTTTTCGAACATGATCAAACATGTATGGTGTGCGCGGCATCAGTTAGACAAAGGAATCTTGAGTCAGTCTGAACCCATCCTTCACCAAATTATTATGTGATTTGTTTTATTGCGAACACGTTAGCATTTTTTTGTGTATTTTACTGTTGAGTTACATCAAGGAGTTCCAGGAGTTCGTCGAGAGTAAGGGATACCTGCCACTACATACAATGTATGTTTATCAGCAGTTCTGGGTTGTCGAACGGATTCATTAAATATGCATTATTTCTTATGGGAAAATTTGATTCAGAATACAAACATTTCTGTTCCCAAGTCACTTTCTGGAACAGATTCATATCGTGAACCGAGGTTCTACTGTATTCATATCCTTTTCTGCATATTGAATTAATTGGCCATCGTTTAGAGAGAGACACACACCTATGTATATGAGGTCCCACAATTCACACTATATGTCAGGACAAAAACCAAGCCATGAAATCCAAGGAACTCTCAGTAACCTTTGTGATTATATTGTGATGAGGCATAAATCAGGGCAAGGGGATCAAGTCAAGTCAAGTGGCTTTGCTGTCATACCATCCATACACTCTATTGCAGCATACAGTGGCATGAAATAACTTTCCCTAGGACCATGAGGCAACATATACATAAACACAGGACAAGTGCAAGGCAAGTGAAGAACGATACTATAAATAAAAAATAGGTATGTGAAGAGTCAGTAATAATTTGAAATAGATAATAAAAAATTAATAATAACAACTAATAATAAAAAGTGTAGCAAATGTACTGCATATGCATAAGCTATCAGGCACAGCTCTGAGTGCAGGTAGCAGCATAAAGTTCAGAGTCCAGACAGCCAAGGAGTAGAAGGTGTTGCTGAACCTGACACAACTGGTTCAGATGCTACAGTACCTTCTGCCAGATAGAAGTTGATCAAAGAGACCGTGGGAAGAGTGTTTGCAGTCCTTCACAATGCTATATAGGCTTTGCGGGTGCATTGCTTTATAAAGATGTCTTTCGTGGAGAGTAGAGTGTTCCCAATAATCTTTTTTATTGTGTGCACTATCCATTGTAGGATCTTACCATAAGAAACATTGCAGTTCCCAAACCATACAGTGATGCAACTGTTCAGAACATTCTGAATGTTGCCCCTATAGAATGTGGTGAGAACGGGGAGAGGCTGACTTGCCTTCTTTAGCCAACGAAGAAAGTGGAGACTCAGCCGTGCCCTCTTGGCTATGGAGGGTGGTGTTAATTAACCAAGTAAGGTCACCTGCCAGGTGCACACCAAGGAATTTGGTGCTCTTTGCCAATTCCTCCCTCGATGTTCAGTAGGGTGTGAACAGCATGGGCCTTCCTGAAGACAAAAACCATCTCTTTCATTTTTCTAAAACTTTAAATGTTCTTTGGAGCACAGTGGCCTTCAATATGTGTGAAACTGAAGACATTAGGTACCACCAAAACTCATACCTAGAGATGATCTCCTGGCCAAACTGGACAAGAATGGTTTTGGTCAGGGAGGTGACCGAGAACCCAAAGGTCACTCTAACTGATCTTCAGAAGCCCTCAGCAGCACCCTAAATCAGCCAGAAGCCACTCTTGTGTAACAGGCATGTGACAGCCTACTTCGGGTTTTCCATATGGAATTTAAGCTCTGTGAATATGAGGAAAAAGGTTTTCTGGTCTGATGAGACAAAAACTGAACTCTTTGGGCTGAACTCCAAGCTCTGTGTATGGCAAAGAACAGGCACAGCTCATCACCTGACTAATGCCATGCCAGCATGGTGGTTTCAGCATCATGCTGTGGGAGTACTCATTAAGTGGTGCAGACAGGGAGTGTAGTCAGAACTGAGGAAGGGTACATTTTGCCAAATACAGAGAGGTCCTTGAAGAAAACACGCTCCAGAATGGACGCAGTCTCACACAGGGATGATGGTTCACCTTTCAGCATGACAATGACCTGAAAGCATAAGGCCAAGACAATGCTGTATTGGCTTTGGGGCAAGTCTGTGAGTGTCCTTGAGTGGCACAGCCAAAACTCTGAAAATTTAAACCCCATAGAACATCTTTGGAGAGACCTAAAGATTTACAGATTCTTCCCAGCCAATCTAATGATGCTTGAGAGGATCTGCCAGGAATAATGGGACAAACTGGCCAAATCATGGCATGCAAAGCCTGTAGAGACTTACCCAGTTAGACTCAAAGCTGTAATTGCTGCCAAAGGGGCTTCTACATAGCACCAAATTAAGGGTCTGAATACTTCTACGAATGAGAGATGTCAGTTTTTGTTTTTCAGTTCTTTCCTGAAAACATGTCTTCACTTTGTCATTATGGGTTATTGAGTGTACAGTAGATTGATTTGCAAAAATGGCAAATGTATCCATTTAAAATTAAGTCTGCAGAAAGTGAAGGGGTCTGAGTATTTTCTGAATCCACTGTACCTCGTTGTTATATTAAAGTAATGGCTCTCAAACTATTATGTTAAATCGTTGAACAAATTGACATACTGTTTGAACAAACTCCTTCCCTGGCACATTAGAGACACTTTTGAAATTGCTCTTTAAACATTTTCTAGATAGAAGTTCAAATGTTAAAGTAAATGCCAGTATCCTCTCGTAGCCATCTTGAAGCTCTTCATGAAATAAACAGCTGTTCATACAAAAGGAGGTTTGTGTAAAATGAATTATTCATGTGACACAAAATGTGAAGCCCTGCATCCCATAGACATTTTAGCTCATTCAGGCAATTTAATACCCAATCAACTGGGCCGAGTGGGTATCACAAGTAATTTGCTCAACTCTTCCCTGAACAAGGGAAAAAATACTTCTTTTTTGTTTATTTTTCCTAATAATAATTTATAATAGTAAAGCTGTCACTGTGGCTGCCTTACAGTTCCAAAAATCTGATTCCAGGTCCTAGCCTGGTGTGGAGTTTAGACTTCTGTGTGGAGCTGCCAAAGTCTAACACCATGTCTGCTTGGTTTGCATTCAAAATCTCTGAAATACATGGGGCAAGGAGACTAGTGGTGATAATCTGGCACAGTATGGGTGAGCGTGGCCTGCAAAGAGTACCCCATGCTACAAAAAAATAAAAATGAGAATAGGTTTTTTAGGAAATGGACAGATGACCATGGGAAGTGCTGCAGGAATATGGCCTGACAGGGGCGCTCTTGAGTTCTATAGGAATGCAGTGAGAGCCGTGTTTGAATACCTGGCATTACGTTGTATACGTTCACTGCTGGTGTCTTCTCTGTGTCTATGTCTTGTCGCCGCTCCTGTCTGAGGTTTTCATGGACAGATTATCAAGGTGCAGCTGAGTATTGGGGACTCTTGGAGAAGCATTGTTGTTTTATGTAGGCGACGTTGTCCTCTTTGCTTCATCAGACTGTGACCTTTAGTGTGCAATCGAGTGATTCAGTGGCAGGGATGAGGATCAGCCCCTACAAGTCTGTGGTCAGGCTTCTCCCTTGGATTAGAGTGGATTGTTCTCTGTAGGTAACAGAGGGACAACTGCCCTTAGTGGAGGAGTTCAAGTGTTTCAGGATCTGGTCAATGAGTGATGGAAGAAGTGAACATGAATGGATTAGAGCGGCGGCAGCTGTACTGTAGGCACTGTGCTGGTCTATGGTGGTGAAGCAGGAGCTGAGTCTACAGAAAAACTTCTCAGTTTACCAGTTGATCTACATTCCTGTCCTCACCTATGGACCTGAGCTGTGGGTAATGACTGAAGGAGTGAGATCACAACTATTAGTGACAGAAATGAGGGCTGCTGGGCTGACACTCTGTGATAGGGTGAGAAGCTCAGCAATCCAGGAGAGCAACAGAGTAGAGTCACTGGTCCTCCAGATTCAAAAGGTGAGAAGAAGACCAGGGGATTATTTGTTTGTCAAACCAGAAATGAGTCAAAACCATAAAGAATAACTTTATACACCAAAGCTTAATCGTAAACCAGAAATAAAAGTCAGCAAGAGAAACGATACGATTGGAAGCCAGAAGGTAGAGAAAGAATACTGATTTGTTTGATGGAGTCTTTATCCTAATCACAAATACTGAATGAATCTCGGTGCAGGATTTAAAGGGTTGCGCTGATAATACAAGTCGTGGTGTCGTGCAACAGAACTTTCGTGGCAACTGGGAGCTATGTGCTACCAATGGCAATAATAACTTGGTGGTGCTCGATTATAAAATGAAGTAATGTCATGGCACTGTGAATAATTAATCATTATGTTGAGGAAATATATAACTGTCAAGAAGGTAGACACAGAAGGCATTTAGAGAAAAAGCAGCCCAAATTCCCACGTCAAAAAATCGGGAGTGGTCTCCCCTAGACTTTCTCGTATACTCAGATATGGGGATGGATATTTGAGTAGCAAACCGCAAGACAATGATTATATTTTTAGATTATGTACATTAAAGAACCATCAACAACAAATCAAATCAAATTAATAATATATTGAACAATTATTACAAAAGTTGAATAAATCGGACTCTGCAGCTGCATGAATAAAAGGTAAAGTACCACTTCTGGTTAGCGGAAATAGTCCAAAAGTTCATAGAAATCTACATTTTTTACCTAATACTTTTATGCAAAATTTGGTTGACCTAAGTGAAAGTGTACTCAAGTTATCGTGTTTATATACACACACACAAAGAGACAGACCCACAGATGTAATTCCAAAAATGGTAATTTTGGACTCAGGGGGGTCTAAAACGTCGAGATGCTTCAAAATCTCGAAATTGAATTTTTGGAGGATTCCAATACTTTCCCTATACTTTGTATATGAGAAAGTCAGGGAGGTCTAAAACATTGAGATTCATCAAAATCTCGATATCGAATCTTTGGACAATTACAATACTTTCCCTGTACTTTGTATACGAGAAAGTAAAAAGGGCACAATTTATAACACAGTTGAGGTGGTTTGGGAATGTAAAGTTGTAAAGATGCTCCCCAGACAACTCCCCCAGAGCTGTTCTGGACACGGCCCACTAGCAGAAACCCTGTAGCAGCCCCAGGACATTCTGGAAGACACAGCTAGCTTGGAAACACCTGGGAGGTTCCCCAGGAAGAGCTAAAATCTGAAGCTGGATACAGGGAAGTCTGGGCTGAACTGTTTGGCCTGAAGCCTCCGCAATCTTCACCAAGATAAGTACGTTGAGATGATGAGAAGGATAATGAATGTACGTATTCACTCATTCATTCATTTTTAGGTGTTGTCATCTAGTCTGTCTTTCTGCATGAAACAACTCAGCTTCCAGAGCACCCATTTTGTTAAAATTTGGTACAATTTGTGTTGAGATATCTCAAACGAAACCCACTGTACACATTTTTTAAATTAAAGTGGTTCACATTGAACACATTTCAGCAGATTCTGAAACTCTTTCTTTTAAAAATAGAGAAAAGTTCTGTGTGACCTTGATTACTAATTACTTGACTGTTTCAACGTGTATGTTTTTCTCTTTTACACGTCTGATAGTCATCCCAGAAGGCAATACAGATCCTCAATGCAAGTTGCCATTGTTATGATTTTAGGGATTTGATTTATACAAATTCCATTTCAATGGTTAATTTTAGTTTATCTCATTATATAAGTTTCAAGATCAAGAATACTTTTCGAATATAGAAAATGTCTTGCAACTCATTTGTTATTTTTGTAGCATTCATTTTATGTGATCTCTTCGAAGGTTTGAATACTTGGGGTTACCGTTTAGTTTCTTGATGTTTGATTTACATGTGTGCCTTGCTTTTTTGCATGACATGATGCAGCAGAAGTTTAGAATTTGGACTTTCAGAAGAAATAGAAATGAAAGTCAAGAAACAAGCTGGGGTGAAGAGCCTGAAGATGTAGTTCTAACCAAGTGATAACCTCTAAAAGGAAACCAGAAAATCAAAGTCAGAATGTCTAGCCAAGTTGAAATATCCCATTAGGCCTTAAACAACACAAACCAAGACACAAAAAAGAGTTTATTTTCGATCCACGAGCATGGATGCCAGGATGTCTGTGCCACCAACCTATCTACTATCACAACATAGACAACACAACTTCTGGTGGCAGCAACAGATGGTCATTACTGGCAACAATGGGCTCTCTTAGTCACAAATGGCAAGGCCCACAAAATGATAATATAAATGAAATGATGTTAAAAATGTAAAACACTACAAATAATCACTATAATTACCTAAATAGTTCTGGGAGCCAAGCCCATAATTATGACACTTGCCTCTTTTTTGGGGGTACTTTCTGTTTCCCCGCTTTCTTTTCCTCTTAATTCAATGTCAAATTATGTGACTTTAACTCGTGAGGCATGTCAGACTGCAGACTGCTGATCTCGTCACCGGACCATGTCAACTTAAATCAGTGAGAATTGTTAGCTGTGTTACAGTGCTGACCCTCTAGCACAATCGTGCTTGCCCCTTTTTTCTGACAGCCAATGATATGCTGCATGAGGGAGTCAGCGATGTACAAAGGGTTAACATGTACACTGAGTTCAGCCAAACACTTTGTCCCTTTTTTACATTGTTCAATTCTGCTGTGGTACATCTGTTTGTGGGGTCCAGTACCCCACATTCCTTATTCCTCGTCGCTGCACTCTATGCATTGTACTTCATTGGCTGTTACACTCTCACATACCTCTTCGACAAAAGACAAAGTCGTACTTGTTTGATTCTGTAATTCATGGACTGGTTAAAGTGAGTCGCTGAGTTTGGTAGACTTGGTGATTGGCGGGCTTCGGAGTGTGCTGCCTACTGCCTCCAACTTGCTAAGATTATGTAAATGAAGGCTACAACTGAAAATAGCTACAAAAGTTGTCTAATGTGGTATTGCCTTTACGTTGTCAATTATTTTTAATTAAAGTTTAAGCCAGGAGGTGCACAATTAATTTACTGTCTCAGACAGATTAACAGTATATTTTTATGTTTCATGACCAGGAGATAAATGTAAAGTCAGAAACTATCCAACGTTAAAACAAGAGTCAAAGTGCTCTATTAACAAGTCAAAACAAGATGAAAATCAAAGTCAGGGACAACAGCAGAGATTCTGGTAACAGGAAATCAAAATATAAAGGTATTAAGCAGCCACAAAGAAAAAGTTTATTATCTGCAAACTCAAATGCAAAGTAGCTGCTGAGATGACCTTTAACCCCTCACTAATATACCCCTCGATGTCGTGACCCAAAAAGCCCCATCCCTGACCACCAGAACACACATCATTAAAGCAGAGTCTACAAAATGACCGCACCCAAAGGAAAAACAAAATAACGTCACAGCAAAACACTAATAAATTATAAATTCCTCAAAAAATCTTAAACCTCAAATCTGACTTCAAAATGAGAATCCCAGAAAATAAAATATATAGCTAAGTCAGAATTCATTTAGGAAAAGACACACAGAATGTATGAAAAAAATAGCCAATTATAAGGACTCTAGGAAGGTGCAGCCATCTGGACTGCAGTCACCTGAGAGGACCATTCAGGATTCTAGTTTGAATCTTTGTTTGGCAGCTTCACTGCTTGGTCCTCTATCCGTGTAAAGTTAGAATGCTTGGCTCCCATGAGACCTTGCATTTAATTTTCTTTGGCTTATGACCGATTTATCTGTAATATTTTGCTTTTCAGATTTCTTTTTTAAGAATTCTTTTTTGTGTTTTGTTACTGTGTCAGTTGGTTCAATCTTTATATTCTTTATTTTTTTTCTGTGTTTGATATTATTGTTTCTTATTTTTCTTTGCTATAATCCTCAGATTTAATCTTGATCTAATTAAGTATTTAATTTTTGATTACGTTTTTTTCTACAGTAAGCCCTTGGTAGACCATTGTTTGCTTAATTAAAGTTAAATCTTAATTTGTTTAATTGAATTAATGAATAGTTCTAGAAATTCTAATTATTGTTGAGCTAATTAAATAATTATTTGTAATTGTATTAGTTGTGAGAGGATTTCTGTGCTTTTCGCATTCCCATCTTTGATATCTCGCTGCTATTTTTGCTGAATGTTAATAACAACTTCTTTTTCATAGAACGGTCAGTAGAATTGGCTCAGATATTTCTAAACACGGCTCATTTATCACTGAAGTACTGTACTTACACGTTTCTATACGTTGGTTTTGTGTTTCTGTTAGCTTTTTTATAATGTGAAACTGATTTAGAGAGGGTTCTGGCCATTTTTGTTTGTTTTCACCGTTATTTACATAGAGAGCTGAGGGCTTTTCAATTTTCTTATCACTGAATAATGAAATTATAAACAGTACTTTAGCCTTATCATTAGAGTAAGTACGAGGCTGCAGATTGGAGACAAGCTCACATTGACTGACAAAACCACACATCTTTTTAAAACATCAGAGAAGCACTCAGGAGGAGGAATATGCAGCTCAGCAACACTGGCGTCTGAAATCAAGTTACTGTATTTACAGTTTGTTTTAAGACTGTGTTTTCATTAAGAGCATGCTGAAGGTCGACCGCAAAACCCTTTCAATTGCTCCTTCAAAGCCATCAGATCTTCACAGAGATGTGTTATTTCCGTCACCGCATTTCTCATCTTGAGGTCACTCATGATCCCACCATATCGTACAAGACAGTGCCTCCAGGACAAATTGAAAGAAACAAGAATAGACTGGGAAATAATAACACAAGGCCAAAATCATAGCTTAGGCCAGGCCAGGTCGAAACCTGAAGATCAAAAAGCAAACATTCTGAAAAATGTTCCTGATCACAGGAACATTAATGGAAGGAATGATTAAGGATAAGATTGAGCAACACCTGGCAAGGACAGGAGTTATTCTGAACAGTCAGCATGGGTTCAGAAGAGGGAGGTTGTGTTTTACTAACATGCTGAAATTTTATGAGGAGGCAACAAAAGGATACGATCAAAATGGAGCTTATGATATTATTTATCTGGACTTTCAGAAAGCATTTGATAAGGTGCCACATGAGAGTTTGGGCATCAAAGTGAAAGAAGTGGGAGTTCAGGGTGATGTTTTTAGATGGGTGCAGAATTGGCTCAGGCACAGGAAGCAGAGGGTGATGGTGCGAGGAACCTCATCAGAACTGGCCGATGTTAAGAGTGGTGTTCCACAGGGGGTCAGTGCTAGGGCCGCTGCTATTTTTAATATACTGTATATAAATGATTTAGATAGGAATATAAGTAACAAGCTGGTTAAGTTTGCAGATGATACCAAGATAGGTGGATTAGCAGATCATTTGGAATCCATTATATCATTACAGAAGGACTTGGATAGCATACAGCGTTGGCAGAATTGTGGCAGATGAAATTTAATGTCAGTAAATGTAAAGTATTTCACATAGGAAGTAAAAATGTCAGGTTTGAATACACAATGGGATGTCTGAAAATCAAGAGTACACTTTATAAGAAGGATTTAGGAGTCATAGTGGACTCGACTTCCCAAAAGTGTTCAGAAGCCATTAAGAAGGCTAACAGAATGTTAGGTTATATAGCGCGGTTTGTGGAGTCCTGTGTGCAGTTTTGGTCTCCAGGCTACAAAAAGGACATAACAGCACTAGAAAAGGTTCAGAGAAGAGCGACTAGGCTGATTCCAGGGCTACAGGGGTTGAATTATGAGGAAAGATTAAAAGAGCTGAGCCATTACCGTTTAAGCAAAAGAAGATTAAGAGGTGAAATATTTGAATACATGAAGGGAATTAGTCCAGTTGATCGAGACTGTGACATTAAAATGAGTTCAAGAACATGGGGACACAGTTCGAAACATGTCCAAGGTAAATTTTGCACAAACATTAGTAAGTTTTTTTTTAACACAAAAAAACGATAGACATTTGGAATAAGCTACCAAGTAAGATTTGAGGGACTTTCAATACTCGACTTGATGTTTTTTTGGAAGAAATAAGTGGATAGGATTGGCGAGATTTGTTGTGCTGAATGGCCTGTTCTCGTCTAGATTGGTCTAATGATGAGGTCTTCTAAAAACAAACAAATATGGTTAGAAACCTCCACAGATCAGTTTCACGCAATAAAACAACTAACAAAGACACAAAAACAGCCGACAGGCGGACAAATGTCACTCCTGTCTTTAGATCATTACACTGGTTTCCTGTAGTGGCACATATTAAATTCAGAGTCTTGATGCTTGCCTACATAGTGTTGATTGGGTTTGCATTTGTGAGGTCCTTTGCTCCTTTTTGACCACTGTGATGGAAACCCAGGCATCAGCAAACCCAAACCCCGACATGAACATGCAAGCACAGTCCCGGGTCCAAAATACAGTAAAGGTTGATTTATTCACTTTTGATCTTCTAATAGTAACAAAAGCACAAAATAATACAGGTTTTCCTTTCCACAATTCTCACCACTACACGGCTCTCCTTCTTCTCCTCCTCCAGTCAAGTGTTGTCTCTCTACCTCCCAGCTCCAACTCCTCTGGATCTGGGACATACAACTCACTTGTATATTGTTCTGAGCTGTTCGCATGTGATGATCAATTTTGTACCCTTGTCCTATTACACTTGTCCCCAAGCAGTCTAATGTTAATTGAATTAAGTTAACCCCTTCCGTAAGTCGGTTTTAGTTAAAAGCATCTGCTAAGCAATGTAGAAACATATAATTACTTCAATTAAATTCTAAAATTTGAAAATAAGATGAAGCTGGGTGTATTCTAATGAATTTAAGCTCTCCTGACGTCTCCAGTTGTCATTCCATGCTGGTCAATGGTTGTCGCTGAGTTAGGTAGGTAGGATCGGCTGTCTCTCTCATTCCCTATGCTTATGGTTCTGATTTAATTTTCGTTACATATCTCTTCATCACATCTCCAAACTCTCCTTCAGCTTTATATTTAGTTTAGCTTGATTTTCAGCAAAACAATGTGTTTCCCTAACCCTGACTCCTTCCTTTATCCTTTCGATTGCTTTACTCATTATTTCCACATAGAAGCTCCTGAAAACAGTGACAAAGCGTCTCTTCCTACCACCCAATACTCCAGGACCTCCCTTTCTGCCGCTGTTATCACAGCTTTGTGATTCCTCTATAGCTTGGTAATCAGTCATTTATCCCTCAGTCATCTCTGTTTTCTTTAGGATAGCCATCATTTCACCCTGCTGGCACTGTCAAAGGCCTTTTCAAAAATCACAAAACACTCAGAAAGTTAATTTTGAAAGCCAAGGCTTCTTTCATCACAAATACTCAGCACCTATAGATTTTTATTTTGATCCAACAACTCTCTAAAGGTGGAGTATTTTTTTTCAATTAGATTCTTATCCTTTAAGTCACTTTTTCCTGTTAGTGGTTTGAAAAATGTGACTTTTGCTATGTGGTGTGAATTTAATCAGGAGCTGATTATTAATCTAAAGTGAAGACAATAGTCCATCAATATTTATTTTCATGTTTACCCTGAGGAAGCATTGACATTCAGATTCAAAATGATTTCCTAGCAACGATTTTGAAGTATGGCAAAGACTTAAGACTCTCCTGTTTTCAGATATAGTGGACGTGACAACTTCAACTTAAGTGAGATTAGCTACATTGGCCTGTCATAACCCATAAGGTTAATAATTTTGTGTTTAGCTGCTGAAATAAGGAGACGACAAACGTATGATGTTGGGGGATCAGCTGCTACCCCATTTCACGTGGCAAAGTTTGAAAGGGGAAAATAAATTTGTCCAAGCAAGAAAAGGGAATTGTGGGCAGTGCTCGTCCTGTGCTTATACCTCCTCCAAGGCTTTCCTTTGGCAGTCTGTTGGAGCTCTGTGCTCTCTAGAATCTGGTTTACAAATTAATGGCAACATCTGGTACTTTTACTGTTTAGTGATGGAATGTCTTGGGGGCCTTTGTCATCTGGGCAGCATGTGAAAAAGAAGAAACAGTTAGTAACTGTGTTTACCCAGATGCCAGCCTGTGAGTCCTTACCTCCACCTTATGCCGTGGATGCTCCTGATTTGCGCAATTACCACACTATATTTCTGTTTGGTCATCACAGTGGTTGTTGCTGCTGCCTCATAAATCCAACATATTGATTTGAAATCCTTGTGCTAGAACGTTGGATATCTCTGGGTCCACAGTCCTTGAGGCTGATCCTCCAATTAGCTGTGAACTACCCAGTCTCACTGAGATTGCACAGGTGGTGAACCAGCTGAGGGGCAGGAAGGCTGCAGGGATCTGTGGTATCCAGGGCGAACTTCTCCAGGCTAGTGGTAAGGCTGCCCTCCTGGTATTGCAAGCAATCTTTACTTCCATCTGTTAGACTGGCTTTATTCCAAATGACTGGAAAAGGGGACTTGTCGTCCCTATTTTATCTATCTATCTATCTATCTATCTATCTATCTGGAAAGGGAAGGGTGATCACCTGGATTGTGGCAACTACAGGGGATAACACTGCTCTTTGTACCAGGTAAGGTCCTTGGTAGGGTCATCCTCAATAGGATCTGTGATCACTTGCTCACCTTCCAGTGACTGGAACAGTCTGGTTTTATGCCTAAGAAGTCTGCCATCGACTGCATCCTGGCACTGAGGGTTCTCATAGAGCGCAAACGCGAATATCGGCAGAGTTTCTTTGTAGCCTTTGTCGATTTTCGTAAAGCGTTTGACTCAGTTGATCGAGCTGCCCTATGGAACATTCTGAGACTGCGGAATCCCCTCAAGGTTACTGGATGTCATGGCCGGCCTGTACACTGGTACTATGAGTGCTGTGCAGAGTGGGGGCTGAACCTCTACGTTTTCACAGTTGAATTTTGGATTCATCAGGGGTATGTTCTTGCTCCTATTCTGTTTGATGCTTGCATTGACTGGGTTTTGGACAAGGTCATGTGGTCCAGGGGCTGTGGGTCATCACTGTTCTTGACTTTCCCACGATGCTGTGATCTTTGTGGAGTCAATGGAGGCTCTGATCAGAGCTCTTGAGAGACTGAGCGAGGAGTCTGAATGTCTGGGCTTTTCAGTGATCTGGAAAAAAACCAAGATCTAGGTCTTTAATGCCCTCTTGGGCACAGCATCAGTAGTGTGTCTGTCTGTGGAGAGAGTGTCAGCCTTGTCAAGAAGTTTACTTACCTCAACAGTGACATTCATGTCTCTGGTGACTTTTCCTATAAAGTCAGTAGATGGATTGGGAGAGCATGGGGGATCATGAGGTCGCTGGAAAGGGGTGTGTGGCGCTCCCAATATCTTTGAAAAAGGACGAAGGTCCAAGTCTTTAGAGTCCTGGTTCTTCCTGCTTTGCTATAAGGTTGCGAGACATGTATGCTATCCGAGATGAAGGTTGGAATCCTTTGGTACTGTGTCTCTTCGGAAAATCCTTGGGTACTGCTGGTTTGACTTTGTGTTGAGTGAGCGGTTGCTCATGGAGACTCGAATAAGACACATCACCTCAATTGTGAGGGAGCTTCAGTTGCGGCACTACGGCCATGTGGCACGATTCCCCAAGGGTGATCCAGCTTGTAGGATCCTCATTGTTGAGCACCTCAGTGGCTGGACCAGGCCAAGGGGATGTCCACATTACACCTGGCTGCAGCAGATAGAGGGTCATTTCTGGAGGGTGGGACTGGACCACGTGTCTGCCGGGGGGTTGCCAACCAGGACCCCAAGCTTTTTCGTCGTGTGGTGGGTTCAGACCCCCACACTCCACAACCCTCATTGAAATTGAAAGCCAGTTTGAGAATATTATGTTATGTAATTTGTATTCATTTATAGTTCCCTCAACTTCTAATTGGAAATTAAACTGACTGAAGTGTGCACTACTCGCCATATTCCCAATTTCTGGACTGGAGTCCAATCTAAGCCAGCAGCCATCCCACACGCACTTCAGAACAGTTGATCCACCTGAAGCTAAGCATGTACAGGCCTGGCCAGTACTTGGATGGGAGACCAAACAGGACAAGCTTTGTTGCTTCTACTTGAAGTTTGTGGGCACTTTTACCCTGTGGACACTGTGCTGTAAAAATGGTGTTGTCATTCAGATGAGATGTAAAATCAAGGTCCTGACTCTCTGTGGTCATTAAAGACCACAGGCCATCCTTTCTAAAGAGCAGGCTGTATCCTGATATCCTATGTAAATTGTCCACCATGACCTAGTAATTCTGGCCTCATAATCATCCCCTGTCTCTAATTGGCTATCTCTCCCTCACCACTTTATAACACAGAAGAGGCAACAACGCCAACCTCTGATTGGGAGTGTAATTACATTTATATGAGCCATGAAGTTGTCTCCCAAGCACATATGTATGACAATGTGCATGTAAACGCACTGATAAACTCCTCTGTAGGAAAGCATTGAGGATGTGAACTTAATGTGTGCTGCTACAGGGAGCCATTGTAGTGTATTGTAGCATCTGAAAAGAGGAGTGACATGTCCTCGTATCAGCTGGTTGAGCACATCTGCATGTTGAATCATGTGGAGCCACATGACAGTAGAGTTACAGTAATCAAGGCAGGATGAGACCAGAGCCTGGACCAGAACTTGTGGTGCATGCTGTAGCAGATGTGGACTAATCTTGTAGATGTTATTAATGGTGAATCATCTTGAATTAGAGGCTGTTTCAATGTGGTCATTCAATAATCATGTGTAGACATTAACACAGTTCAAAGGCCAATGCTCGTATTTTCCATATTTTTGTTCATTATGATTTGCATTGTGTCCCTTTCTTACTTTATAAAGTGAATTTTACTGTGCTATCAACCATATAAATTAAATGAACATACTGCTTGTGTATGGGCACAATAGACCAGCATGCTTTTCATCAAGCCAAACTAATTCTCGCAGACCAAACTCAATCAGAAGAAGGTTGGTTATCTTTGCAGAAAAATAAATTAAACACCCATTGCCGGAACCCACTACTACCATTTCAGAGTCGTGGAGAGTTGGATTGGTCTTTTGTGGTATTTGGCACAATCAAACACCAAATCTTAGATTGTATGTTTGGTCGATCATAGGGCCAACTCACGCCCAGAGTTACCAAGTAGCAGAGACCTTGTGTGGCACAGGGAGCCAAAGGGCAATAAACAAGCTGAAAATTCTTCAGGTGTTGAAGGAGGTACGTGTTTTATGCCAAGTCCAGAATTGCTTTTCTGTTGTACCTGCCCAATCTCAAATTAGAACATTAGAACAATCTGGACGAGAACAGGCCATTCAGCCCAACAAAGCTCGCCAGTCCTATCCACTTATTTCTTCCAAAAAAACATCAAACCAAATGTCCAATGTGATTTTTATCCAAGCAGAAAACTAACTGGTCATTATTGTGAGTTTGAAAAAATAAATCCCACTAATCTTACGGGATGCTTAACCCCATAAATAGTAGTGGAATTATTTACAGTATATAAATTATGAGTAAGCATTTGTAATCCAGTCTTGGAAGTCACCTTGTGCAACAATGTCCAACATCCCCTAAAGAAAACTCCTGTTGATTTACACAGACGGAGCTATTAACTGACAGAGAGTGACTTAGGAGGATGCCTGGCATCTAAGATTTGACAAAATTATGTAGTTTCTTTTTTCTACGCATAAAATGTATTCATTATTTATACTTTATTCTTATTGCTTGTAACATAAGACAGCACCATCTCCTTTAGTGCAACAAAGAAAATACTGAAGCAATTAGACTGTCGTGATCTAGTGCCATCCTGGGAAGCACACATTATCATTGGCTCATCACTGTGCTGCAGTAGCATCGCTTTCCAAGGTGAAGTTGAGCGTGCTTAATGGACCCAGAAGGGTAATTTATGATACATTGCCCATATCCTTTCAATGTCTTTTGTAATCTTTGCTAAAGAGATCCTACCAGGATGGGTTTATAAGCAACAACAACATTTCAGTTCTGTGTCGACCTTTAATTAGAATCATAGTTGACAAAAATGAGCATTCAATGTTTATGCAACTGAAAAGGCTGTAAAGGAC
Organism: Polypterus bichir lapradei; assembly: GCA_026402145.1. Classification (NCBI taxonomy): domain Eukaryota; kingdom Metazoa; phylum Chordata; class Cladistia; order Polypteriformes; family Polypteridae; genus Polypterus; species Polypterus bichir. Next base: position 10,821,298 of record JANRMT010062820.1, read on the forward strand.
AATTAACAAAATTAAGTCCTAATATGTCTATTATACAGTATATTATTAGTACAAAGAGTGCTTTAAATATTATTATGTTCTATGTGAAAAAATACAGCCACATCATTAAAACCATCTGTCTAATATTGCGTAGGCCCCCCTTCATGATGCCAAAAGAGCTCTGACCTGTCCAGGCATGGACTCCACAAGTCTGGACTTCTGTAAGTGTCCTGTGGTATCTGGCAACCAACAAGTCAGCAGTAGATCCTTTAACACCTGTAAGTTGCGAGGTGAGGCCTTCATAGATCAGACTTGTTTCTCCAGCACCTCCCTCAGATATTCGATTGGATTGAGAATTTGGGGGCCAATTCAACAGCTTGGACTCTTTATCTGTTGCAGTATAGCAGGACACACTACTGGGCTGAAAGAGGCCACTACCATCTGTAATACCGTGGCCATGAAGAGGCGTACATGGTCTGTAACAATTTTAAGTAGGTGGTACGTGTCAAAGTAAAATCCAAAAGAATTCCAGCACCCAAGGTTTCCCAGCAGAACATTGTCCAGAACATCACACTACCTTTGCCGGCTTGCCCTGTTCCCTCTAGTGCATCCTGCTGCCATCTCTTCCCCAGTTAAACAATGCGCATGCACTCGGCCAAAAATAAAACGTGATTCATCAGACCATGCCACCTTTTTCCATTGCTGGATGTTCCAGTTCTAACGCTCACCTGCCCATTGTAGATGCTTTCAGCTGTGGACAGAGGTCAGCATGGGCACTCTGATGCTCTGTGTGTTCTGATACCTTTCTCTTATGGCCAGCATTAAGTTTTTCAAGCAATCTGTGCCACAGTAAGTCTTCTGCTAGATTAGACCAGACAGGCTACCCTTCGATCCCCATGTGCATCAATAAGCCTTGGAGGCCCAAGACCCTGTTAGCAGATGTCCATCCTGGGATGACTTTAGGCAGATACAAACCACTGCAAACTAGGAACACCCCACAACACCAGTTTTTTGGAGATATTTTGACCCAGAAGTCTAGCCGTCATAATTTGTCCTTTATCAAAATTACTCAAATCCTTACACTTGCCCATTTGTCCTTCTTCACACACATCATCTTCAAGAACTGACTGTTCACTTGCTGTCATATATATTGTAATTAAATAATTGATATGATTCACTTCATATGTCAGTAGTTTTAATGTTGTGGCTGATCGGTGTATATGAGATTCAAAGTGGTTATTTTGCCTGAGATGGTCTAAAAAATCCAGCAAGAGCTGAGTGGGTGGCAAGAATTCAACTCCACATTTACTTCCAGTTCTTCTCTTGTCTTTTGGGAATCCTTTGAGTGTACTGGGCTAGCTGTTGTCATATAGATAGATAGATAGATAGATAGATAGATAGATAGATAGATAGATA
>JANRMT010062820.1:10822702-10847452 GCA_026402145.1 Polypterus bichir lapradei
CTTTTTCTGTTTTGGAGAACTTTTAAGATTAAAAGAATAGCCTTCCAACAATGGCTTTATGGAAGCTCAGCATTCAACTTCAGCACATTCTATTTGAACCTTAATTTAATATCCATCCATCCATCCATCCTCTTCCACTTATCCGGGGTCGGGTCGCAGGGGTAGCAGCTTAAGCAGAGAGGCCCAGAGTTCCCTCTCCCCGGCCACTTCTTCCAGCACTTCCGGGAGAATCCCAAGGTGTTCCCAGGCCAGCCGGGAGACATAGTCCCTCCAGCGTGTCCTGGGTCTTCCCCGGGGCCTCCTCCCGGTTGGACATGCCTGGAACACCTCGCCAGGGAGGCGTCCAGGAGGTATCCTGATCAGATGCCTGAACCACCTCATCTGACTCCTCTCGATGCAGAGGAGCAGCAGCTCTACTCTGAGCCCCTCACGGATGACTGAGCTTCTCATCCTATCTTTAAGGGAAAGCCCAGGAACACCACCTATGGGAGGGGCCAAGGAGGTTGGGTGCAGTGTGAGTTGGGTGGTGGCTGAAGGCGGGGACCTTGGCGGTCTGATCCTCGGCTACAGAAACTGGCTCTTAATTTGATAATGCTTATGAAATGCAGTAATATATGAGAGTACATTTCAACGTGTGAATTTCCCTTGCTTCTGATTTTGGCTACAATTAGCAAAAATGTTTCACGCTTGTTATTTAATTACTTTATCTATTTATTATAGTAAAAGTTATTGTGGCCTGCGGGCGGCACACCAACCGCCCAAACCCAACACAGGCAGACGCCAGGCACAAGTTTAGCAACACAGCACACGTTTCTTTCAAAGGGAAACGCTTCCCAAATCACCTCCATAACATCCTTCTATGAAAAGAGCATTTCATTTTTCAGGTAGCAAAAACTGAAAAACAAAACTAGACACCATAACCCTAGAGCAAAATGAGTCATTAAACTGAGGAGAACATTCATTACCGGTCAAGCAAAGAATTGTTTGTCAAAAGCTCTGCATTGGATACGTGAAACGCTTTAAAGAAATGCATTTTTTATTGTTTTTACAAAAAGAAGTCTTTCTATTATTGTTTTAAGTTAAGTGTAGAAGTGCAGTTAATGCCAACTCCTTAATAGAGATGGTGTCCTTAAAAGAGGCATGGATACTGGCAATGCTTCAATAGGAAGGCGCCCTAGAAGGTTTCATGAAATGCAGCATCAAAAAAAGTCAATGAAAAAACAGAAATTTAGTTTAAAGAGTACAAAAATGTTTAGAAATGTTCAGAATAATCCAAAATAGATGTGTCTCACAGAAGATCTTGACATGCCAATATACCATCTCATCCACCTGCAAAAAATGGACTGTGCAAAATGGTTGAATGATGATATAATGAGCAAGTCATCCATTTGTCTTTTGGGAAAAGGTGTTCAGATTTGTTTCTTTTCTAAACCAATGCATCTCTTCAATTTTTATTTGTCTGTCGTAAAGAAATAAATGCTCCTGTCTCCCACATGATAACAGACAAGTGTTATGGCGATGATGTGTTTTTCACAAACAGAGCAACAGAGTGCCTTCCAGCTTCTTTCTCTTCTCTACCTGCTGTGAACCTTAATGTGCTCTTTACAAGTTAGTGGCATATTGCAGCATGTCTTATGTGAGTCTCTGCATGGTAACACCAGTTAACCACAGCATGCCCTTTTGTCTGCTTTCTCTCTTTCTCTCTCTCTCTCCGCTGCTTATCCTGACTGCTCCAAAGGCAAGTACGCTATGCGAGATCTGGTGCACCGTCTACCAGGGGGAAACAACAGTAACAGCGGCAACAACACAGCCAGCAAGGCCATGTCGGACGACACCGTCACCGCAATCTGCTGCGCTCTGCATGAAGTCATAACTAAAAACATGGAAAACGCCAAGGCCTTACGTGACGCTGGTGGGATTGAAAAGCTTATCGGCATTGCAAAGAGCAAAGGAGACAAGTATGTACTACATTACCTTCCCTTTGCTTTCTGTTTGGTGGGTGACTTGGTGGGGGATTCTGAATGACAAATTTATTTGTGCCATGTGTTTGCTCCTGATCGTTTTAACTTTGACCTTAGTGACCTGTGTTTCAAGGGCTGGGAATGCATATTTATATATTTCCATGTATTTGTTTTATTTTATTTGCATGGCATCGGGCCCAAATCTTGGATATTCTGAGTCCAGTAAAATGTCCTGCGTTAAAATAACCCTTAAAATTGCATTTATGTGAACACTGTTCTCATATACAGTACATAGTGAAATGTTAGTTTAGGTTAGGTTAACACTAAAACGGACAGAGAGCTGCTGTGTTCTGTTCATCTGAGAGGTAATATTATTGTTTTTTCAATGGTTTGAGCGGGACTCTGGCAGCAGGATTTTAAATTTGTGAATCCGTTGAACTGGAATATTCTTTAAAGAAGAATTCCAGTCACATAGCAGTAGCAATAGCAGGATAAAACAGGTCCGCACCGGGGACAGAGCCATGGATTATTGTGAGGAAATGAGTGGGTGGTTCAGTTTTATTGGTGGAAAGGTAATGCTGGCAATGCCTACATTGTCACCCTTGTTTTATAAGTACACCCTGCAGTACTGTCCTCTGGAATCCTTAATAAAGAATGGCTACCTTAGTAAAGGACTCTACACTGAACCTCTGAAGCACTTAAACACAATGGCTGAGTAGCCTTATGCCTGGTTTATACTTGACAGGTCCATACTTGTCGTCAGGGCTGCATGATAAAAATGATGTCAGATGCGTGGACACTCCACCTCGCGTGGTTTACACGTGCTGGGTTTACGGTGGACGTGCTGCTGTGTATCCTAAATGGTGAACTTCAAAGAAGGACAGACTGTGTGGATGCCCAAATAAGTAGTGGCCCCAGGATTTTATAAAAGGGTCGTCCTAAATTTGTCATGAGTGACCCTAATGTTACTTTCATTACAGCTAAATATACTTTAATTAAAAACATTTTTTAGAAGTCCAGTAATACTAATTTATTTTTTGCACTACAGTTGTGGCCAAAAGTTTTGAGAATGACCCAAGTATTCATTTTCACAAAGTTTCCTGCTTTAGTGTCTTTAGGTCTTTTTGTCAGATGTTTCTGTGATATACTGAAGTAGAATTACAAGCATTTCATAAGTTCCAAAGGCTTTTATTGACAATTACATTAAGTTTGTGAAAACAGTCAATATTTGTATAGTGTTGGCCCTTCTTTCTTTTTCAAGACCTCTGCAATTCACCCTGGCAGGCTGTCAATCAACTTCTGGGCCAAATCCTGACTGACGGCAGCCCATTATTACATAATCAATGCTTGGAGTTTGTCAGAATTTGTGGGTTTTTGTTAGTCTACCCGCCTTTTGAGGACTGACCACAAGTTCTCCATGGGATTAACGTCTGGGGAGTTTCCTGGCCATGGACCCCAAATTTCAATGTTTTGTTCCCCGAGCCACTTAGTTATCACTTTTGCCTTATGACCCGGTGCTCCATCACGCTGGAAAAGGCATTGCTGGTCACCAAACTGTTCTTGGATGGTTGGAAGAAGTTGCTTTCAGAGGTTGTTTTGGCAGAAATTGTGCTGCCCCACCCAGGTTTATGATGTTAATAATTGTACAAGCTTCTTCATGAAACACCTCTCGTTGTACTTTAAAACTCAATAGCTGTATTCCCTGACACTGACTTCCTAGATCTTTCTACGTCAGGGTGGCCCTAATTCCCCATGCCTAATGTACATTGTCTCTGTCAAGTCACCCCATGCTGCCGCTGATTTTACAAGCCCCCTCATCACGGTGCTCTGCTCCTTTCATTTTGTATTTTGGCAGGATGCAGACAGCGGGTGATGTTTTGTCAAGCATGTGCATTACCGCTATTCTGGTTTCGCTCTATTTGTAAATCTGAAAATCCTTGGGATGATCTTTGTCAGTTCAGTTTTTTTTTTTTTTTTAAGCACGCTGAAAGATATAAGACAGTAAGAGAAAGCTTTTATATTTGTACCCATACATAACTTTTCTATCCCAATTTTTAATTTCAAAATAGGAGTTAGAGGCTTGTCAATGTTGCTATGCTGTTTAAAAAGCCAGACCATTTTTATAGACCATATATGGGATTTTCAAATGAAATGATGTCATCCTGGGCCTTATACAAAGTAACGGTAACTTTTTGACATGTGTGAAATTTTAGAAGTTTTCTAGAGGTGAGGCTTCTTTCAGGTCCGTTTCTAATCACATCTCCCCACTTGCTGAGACAACTCATTAACATTTAAGTCAAATTTGTGAGTGAGTGTCATATAATCGTTAGATAATATCCAAAATGTTACTGCAATAATTACATCATGAATCCCATTACTTTTGAGCTTTCAATAGTTATGGCAATTCTTTGATCTAAAATATTTTGTGCTTTAAAAGTATTTGTTTATTTTTAACATTATTGCGGCAATGCCATTTTGCTAATGTTTTGTAACTGTTTCTGCATTGCCCTGTCATGTTGATATGGTTCTCTTGCCCATTACCAGTCACGGGACATGTTGAGTCATTATTTCCTGCCTGGATGGCGGCATTACTAATATGCCAGCTTTTGGGTTTTGAAAAAACAATTTTGTGTGCCTCAAATTTTAATTATGTATTAATTTTTTTGGTATGGGAAATTGGTTTTGTTTCTCCTCTCTCCTGTTTGACTTTTAATGCGGTCTAATGTTTTGTCTTGTCAAAAATCTCTTATTTAAAAGTTTATAAACCTCTACCTTTGTTTTTTGACTGCAAGTTTACATTCTTCGTTTAACCTTCATGTCCCGGTGCCTTTTCTCTCAAAATCCTAGCATTCATTCTGACATTCTTAGAGTCACAACATATTACTGTATATATTATTATTTTTTTAAATCCACGTTATTTGACTTGAAAACACTTCCCATATGGTACAGCTTGGGCACTTGTAGCCCTGTCTTTAGTATCCTCTACCGTCAGACCCGCACCTTGAAACCTCTTGCCACCAAGTGTCTCAATCTAAGCCAGGGATCTACAACTACAATCCCAGTTATTAATTAAGAAATAGGTTAGAATGATAAGTAGTACTAGGGTGTTGTACCGTGTTAGCCAATATGAATGTAGAGAAAAGCCAAGCAAAATGACACCTTTTTACATCTTGCCTGAAGAAGGGGCCTGAGTTGCCTCGAAAGCTTGCATATTGTAATCTTTTTAGTTAGCCAATAAAAGGTGTCATTTTGCTTGGCTTTTCTCTACATTAGAATGATAACAAAGGGTTAGAATGAAAACAAAGGGTTAGAATGAAAGCCTGCAATCACAATACCACAACAGAACCATGGTTGGAGACACCTAATCTAAGCCTCTTCCTTTCTCTCACAGACCACCACCATGCTTTTTGAGTTCGGTTGTCATCATTTCTGCTTACAATGTGTCCAAACCACCTAATCCTACTTTCCATGTCTTTTTCCACAGTACAACTGGCCCCTTCCATGTTGTGGACTTCCCATTTGTTGTACACATTATACAGCCAAAATCAAAATCACTTCCCCAAAGCAGTATTTATAAGAAAGTTGAAAGACTCCTTGAATAAAAAAAACATCACAGTTACACACTGACACCTCCTAACAGAAGGTTATCTACATTATTACTTATTGTCTATCATATAGGACTTACCATTTAAGTTTTGTAAGCAGTTTAATATCCTTTCAAGTTTTGCATTCTTAAGTTTGAGTGTTCAGGTTTCACACAGCGTGGACTCCAATTTCGGCCAGTTCATCATCTGTACATTCCCGACTTCTCCCGTTCCAAAGCTGTGTAGGTTAGGTTGATTGGTAACTGAGTGAGTGAGATGGATATGTTAGTCAGCTTGCCTTGAGATGTACATGTACCCGCTTCAGGGTTGGTTCATACCTTGTACCCAGTGGTGTATGGGTTAGATTTCAACCTCACAGACTCACCATTTGTGATTTGCAGGTTAATAAAATAATTATTTCCACACTGTAAAAGAAAGAAGAATAAAGGCACACTGATTTACCTGTATAGCCTTCATCTGATGTGCAACTTAAGAAGGAAAAGAACACAATATATACAGGAGGGAAAGTAGGGAACAAAGCCAGGGAAGCTGAAAGGAGAAAATGCACCATTAGAAAAGATGAAGGGAGAGATTAGAAAGTTGGTCAGTCATTAAGATCCGGAGAAATGTGTGATCATAGCCTGAGTTACAACAACAACATTTATTTCTATAACACATTTTCATACAATTGATGTAGCTCAAAGTGCTTTACATGATGAAGAAAGAGAAAAAAGACAAAATAAATAAGAAAATAAAATTAGGGAACACTAATTAATATAGAATAAAAGTAATGTCCGATGGCCAGGGAGGACAGAAAAAACAAAGAAAAAACAAAAAACAAAATCTGCAGGGGTTCCGAGTCCTCATTGTTAGCGTAGCTTCTTCTGTTTTCCTTTTGAAAGTGTCTTTGAGGCCCTGTGAAAGAACACAAACAGAAAGAGGTGTGTGGCTATGATCAAGCATGTGAAGTGTTCCACAATTGGTTCTGTGAGGTCTTAACAGCTCAAACTGCTTCCTGAAACGGCCCTCTAGCTGTCTCCCTGTTTCACTTGGCTGGGCACTTTCTATAGTACAACAAATGTAGGCAATAAGACTTTTAGATAGGCAAGAAGCCCATTGTTTAATATTGAATTTACTGAAGAGACTGGATAAATGGCTACTGTTGGTGACATATCTGCAAATGACACATCAGGTCCTGTTACAGATCAAAGTGCCTAGTGGGGAATGTGGCTTTCCACTGCAGACGAGACGTTTGCCTTGGTCAGGTGGTCAACGGAAGGAGATCAAGAGAGGGTTAGGAAAAAAAGGCTCCTGTGGAAGGATCAGTTTGCAAAATTAGGAAATTTTGTTTGATGACCTTTGCGAGAGATGGAGTGTTAGGGTTGAATGGGAGGACCAGAGGGATGCAGGTTTCATTACTGGGATTCCCGTTAGATTGGATGTTACGAGGCCTGCTCCTGGCTTTTCCTCCAACATACAGTTTATTACCTGCTCTTTCCTACACTCAAAACATTGCGTCTTTAACCTTTTTCAGCACAGAAATAACCTTCAACCTTTCTTTTGCAGATGCACTCTTTCGCAACCCTACTAACCACTAACTCCATTTGATATAATAATGCAATGCATGAATGAATCACCAACTGTCCAAAATCCAAAATAGAACCAGTAAATGCTTTTCTGCTGAACAGTTTAGTAATTTTCCACTCCTCCATAAGCGTATTTGCAAATGTATTACTGCTTTAACCTGCCATTTCTTTTCTTAATACTAATTTAAAAATCCGGTCGGCCAACTTAAAAACTATAGTGGTCCTGAAAATCCAAATCAGCATGCAGACATCTGCATTAATGAAAGTCAGAATGTAGTTAGGAAAAGCAAAAATCAGTACGTGGAATTCTTATTAAGTCAATTGCTAATTACCAGATTAAAACAATCGTAAAGGTCAAAAGCATTAAAAGTATAAAAACAGCATGAATTGTCTACAGTAGATTGTTACCGCATAAGAATTTAAGACTAAGTGATAGGCACATGACAAAGACCACCATGAATACCACTCTTGTGCACACACAGGTAGAAGCATCTCATACTGGCTGCAGTTAGAATAGGGGAGCTTCCATCTGTCAAAACGGTTGCCAGGCAACCAGTAGCACCATAGGATTATGGGAAGTGATGGAGAGCTCCTGGACTGACTGGTGGTGTTTCTCTCTGTGTCTCTCTGGTGCAGGACTAGGATCCTATTTTTTAATTGGCAGGCCTGGTCCGTCTTGTTCTTTTATTCTGGTAGAGGAACTCACAAAAGTTCAAATGACTTACTGTGGCTGTGTGATCTCAAGTGTAACTCCTTAATCACAAAATACGCTGTAAAGCATCACATTAAAATGCACACAATATACTCAAAATATATTAGCATACAGAATAATAGACTTATTATACAGGAATGTGTTCAATTTACGAAAATATATAGGAAGTCTTTAACGCCGGTGCTCATTTTTGGTGTAAAAATGAATGTTTGAAAGTACGGATTTTATTTAAGGGCCCCCTGAAAGAGCAGAAGACACCGATTAGCCTTTTATTTGTCATCCAGCAGGACTGGACTTTGAATCCTGTTTCATAATTTATCACGGTTTAGCTACAGCTGACTTGCTTCATACTATTTGCAAGGCATGGAGTTATTGTTTTATGCACAAGCTTAAGAGACAAGCTAGAAAAGTTCTAAGATGAGCACGGGAATTTTCTTTTGTAGAATTTTTAATTATTCATTCAGAGTGTTTGTATGAAGAAATGGCAAATGAATAATTTATGACAATGTATTTTAAGCCATAAGCTTATGTATATTTGCAAGAAGGTTTAGTTTGGAATAAAGAAATTATACATTATAAGTTAATAAAAATATGTCTTTGGAAAGTTAACTGTCCTTAATAAAACTAGTATAACGTATTGTATGTTCAACAGCATGAACATGTGGTGTGTAAGAGCAAAGGTGTTTCCAATCATTCAGTCAAACTTTGCTTTACACGTAACACAGAATCACAAAGCAGAAGAGAGTTTCAGTTCAAGATAAAACACATAATATAAATAATCATTTGTAAATGCAAAATGTGAAATGCCTAACTTTCATAAACCCAATTAAAACAGTTTACAATTGTGGGAAGCAGCATCAGGTGCCAGCAAGGAACCAATCCAGAGCAGGTGCCAGCCAAGCACAGGACCCACTCAAGTGTATGGAGAGTGATGGCAGTGCTCTAGAAGAACAGCATTGTGCAGTGGGCTGCAAAGAAATCCGAAAGATTGTTCAGGAGAGGTTTATGAATTTACTCTGTGATGGACTGGCAACTCTTCTGGGTTTGCTTTCTTCCATGTGCTGCTCAATGCTGTCGAGAGACTTCAGCCTCCACCACACTGTACTGGTTTAATGCACGAGTGGATAATATAAGGGGTGACACTGTGGTTGGTACAACAACAACAATTTATTTCTTGTATACTGTAGCTCAATATCACGCACGGAATGCTTCAATGGGCTTTAACAGGCCCTGTTTTTTGACTGCCCCACCACAGCCTTGACTCCCTAAGAAGGTAAGAAAACAAAATAGGGAAAAAATAGAAGGCAATCTAGAGAGAGAATCTCCTTCTAGGTAGGTTGGAGATTCAAATGGGTTTCAAAAAATGGGTAAATACAACACACGAACAGAACACAAGTGGTCCTCTTCACAGAGCTAGATGGCCAATCCGTCATGGCCACCTCAGAAATACAACACAATAGGACATATATGATTTTGTTCTTGCACAGCGAGCCTCACCAAGTGCAGATGAAGAGCGCCGCAACAACTCTCAAGGCAAAAGGCAAAAATAGCTTATAACACTCACTAAATACAGAACAATCAGATAGGAGGATACAGATTTGTTCAAATAAATCAAAAACAAAGAAACAAATTAACATAACAAAAACAATAATGGCTGTTCATCAGCTTTTTGTAGAACAACAAGTCAGATTGTAGAAAAGGAGGAAGACAAGCCAGACAGTCAGAGTATTGGAGAACTCGGCCAACAAGCTCCCTTCCCCAATTGAGCCATTCAGATGAAAGGACACCATCTACCCTAACCCTAATATTGTGCTCCTTTATCTGAGATGAGTTTCCTATGGCAGGTAGACTCTTTGTCAGTAGGGCAGTGACACCACATGCTACGTGAGGATATGGACAATAGAAACAGAATAGGGGAGGGGCGTGTTAGTAGCGGTTTATAAATATCATGTATACAGCATACTGGGTTTGAATTCTGTGCCAAGTCAGTCTCATTCTCTTTCTTCATGGGTTTTTCTTCTGGGTTCTCCAGAGGCATCCCAAAGACTGTATGTTAGGTATGATGGCTGTGTACAACAGTGCCTTCAGAAAGTATTTGGACCCCTTCAATTTCTACACATTTCATGTTGCAGTCTCATGATGAAACTATGTAAATTCAATTTTTTTCATCATTAAACAACATTCAGTTCTCCAGAATGATAATGCAAAGACAGGATTTTAGAAATTCTAGGAAATTGATTAAAAATAAAGAAAAACTGTAATATCGCGTTGACACAAGTATTCATGTACAGGTGCATCAAATTCTACTGACAAAAACCCATGAAGAAAGGGGGTGAAGATTTAAACTGAACTAATTATTGCAGCCAAAAATGCGACCTGAGCTGTGAGGCAGTAGGGCTCACCACTGTGTCACCATGACTCCCTTGAGACAGAACTACGCTCTTATAATCCAAGTCCACAATATGTCAAGTCCTTTATCTCCCTCTGCGTTTCCTGAGCCCTTTTCACAACAACTAACTAAGACCCTCAGAGATGTGATTCAAGACATCAGCGTTATTGTATATGCTCAGAGGGCTGTCCCTGTTGCTATGTGATTTGGACTGCACAGCGAGGAGTATAACATGGGTAATCAACCCGTGAAGACACAATGTACAGTGAATCTATGCAGAACAATGAAGCATTATCATAACATTCTCATTATATTTAGTTAATATAACCCTCATATGAACAAACTGTAAGTTGCTCTTTTTACTTTCTCGTATACGAAGTATAGGGAGAGTATTGTAATCGTCCAAAGATTCGATATCAAGAATTTGATGAAGCTCGACGTTTAAGACCTCCCTGAGTCTGAAAATACCATTTTTGAAATTATGTCTGTGTGTGTGTGTGTATGTAAACACAATAACTTGAGTACACTTTCACTTAGGTGAACCAAATTTTTCATACAAGTATTAGGTATAAAACGTAGATGTCTATCAACTTTTGGGCTATTTCCGCTAACCGGAAGTGGTACTTTACCTTTTATTCATGCAGTTGCAGAGTCCGATTTATTCAACTTTACTTTTATAATAATTGTCCAATATATTATTAATTTGATTTGATCTGTTGTTGATTGTTTTTTTATGTACACAATATAAAAATATAATGACTGTCTTGCGGTTTACTCCTGAAATATCCATCCCTATATCTGAGTATACGAGAAAGTCAAGGGGAGACCACTCTCGATTTTTTTTTTTTTTCAACACATGCTTGTCTACCGATTGGGTAGTGACATCACACACGCATGTCAGCACAGTAAAATGTTCACACATGCGCAAAACAGATTGGTTCCGCTGTAAAGTATGAGGTGGAGATCATTTACAGTGCAAATACATGAAAGTTCAGTGCAAGTGTGACGCAAATCGAGCAGGAATCGCACATCGGGTCATGACATCACCTATCACTATTGGCCACTACAGCTCTTTGATGTCATGCTGGCCTCGTAAAGCATCATGTAACACTAGGAAAAAAGAGTTCATCTAAGCCGACTGAATTTTGAATTTTCAGGGAAACATTTGACAAACAATGTCACCGGTGAATCCAACAAATTTGCTACGAATTGCGCTTTAATGAATTTCATCCTGTCAGCTCTAATGATGATATGAAGTTGGCCTTGTGTGGCTGTGTGTCTGAGTGGGCACTGCATCCTGCCCAGAGTTGGCTTCTGCCTTGGCAATGCTACCGAAATTGCTTGAACCCTGCATTGGATGAAGTGGGTTTGTGATGGTCGTGTGAGGTTATGTTAAATTATATAGCATCGTACTTTGCTTCCGCTTCTCAGATGCTGAAGTACTTTGGCATTAAACGCAGTGCAAATACCTGTTATGCAAAACAAACAAAACCACACTTAATTAAAAATGAGAAAAGCAGAATCCACTATTCACCAGCATAGATGACGTATCACCATTCTGCTCCAAGTTGTGCATCCCTACTCTAAGAAATGTATGCCTGGGAAAACCAAGATTTATTATGAAATCCCCAGCCAACATTTCACCTATGAAATTCTATACAAGTTAAAGGTATTTTATTTACAGGAAATTGAACTCGCCAAAGCAGTCATATATCAGCTTTATATATGTTGCTTTTTCCCCTCTGATAACATAAAATACGGCATTCGTCACAATTTCCAAGGGCCGTTCATAGGAAGACTGAGGAGAGGTTGTATTTGCATTGACAGATCCGCACACCTGCTCGTGAATTCCTGAAATACACCAGTAATGCCACTCATTTAACAAAGCGGGACACGTAATCCCAGCATTTTCTTGCAAGCAAATCATTCATTCTTGTTTTCATTTGCACTGAGGTTCTCATTTTCTTAGCAAAAAATTACAAAGCAAAACCAAAATAAAATTGTAATGAGAGCAACAGGCTATTCTGAAAAATGTCTTAAAATAAGCAGATGTAATTGTGTGAATAAAAAAAAACAAAAAGCAACAGAGCCTTTATATAAAGTCAGGGCCACACCATCCAAATGCACTTGCTAAGCAAAGAAGTGCAGGCTAATTATTTACACTTGTATTTTTAAAATTCAGAGCTCAGGCAGATTATGGTGCACTCCTCAGAGTCACAAAAGACAATCAAACCTTCTCAGGTAAAGCTCCATTCGGAAGACCACTAGACCACACTGCCCACCCACACCCTGAACATACACACTAGAAAATGGAAGCAGTTTGGGTAAATCAGCACCCACAATCCTTCATTCTGGAAGTATCTGTGCTTACAGGTACATGTGGACAATAGAAATGCCCAATACAGCACCTTTAGAAAGTCTTCAGCCCCTTGGATATTTTCACATTTTATTGTTACACAACAGTGGATTTAATTTGATGTTCTTGACATTAAACAACAGAAAAAGACTCTTTAATGTCAAAGTGAAAACAGATATTTGCAAAGTGATCCAAGCTAATTACAAATATATAACACAAAATAATTGATCACTTGCAGTGGGTTAGGTGCATTGGTGACTCTAAATTGTCCCTAGTGTGTGCTTGGTGTGTGGATGTGGGTGTGTGTGTGCACACCCTGTGGTGGGCTGGCACCCTACCCGGGGTTTGTTTCCTACCCTGCACCTTCTGTTGGCTGGGATTGGCTCCGGCAGACCCCCGTGACCCTGTAGTTAGGATATAGCAGGTTGGATAATGGATGGATGGATAATTGATCACATAAGCATTCACCCCCTTTAAGTCAGGTGTTAGTAGATGAACCCTCGGCAGCCATGACAGCCTTGAGTCTGTGTACACAGGACTCTGCCATTTCTCCCCATTCTTTTTTTGTAAAACTGCTTAAGCTCTGTCAGGTTGCGTGGGGATCATCAGTGAACAGACTCTTGTCACAAGAGATCTGTGCTAATTTATCGAGTGTCTCAAGAATTACTTCTAGGAATTGTATAAAAAGTCTCAGAGCAGGACATGAGAAGAGGTTATAAAGCAACCTACACCCACTTTCAGCAAGGAGCAGGAGAATGAATGACAAAATGATTTTACGACACACGCTTACGGTGACATTTTGGTTTTCTGATACTAACGCTAAGGGTTCACTACAAAGATAATCATTGTAATAATAATAATATTCAAAGTAATAGAAGAAGGAGGAGAAAAAGAAGGAAAACATAATAAGGTTGGATATTGTGTTAAGCTGCACATAATTGTTGCACATTTGCAACAACATCAAGAATAATACTGTATGGAAAGACCAAAACATACACACCAAATAAGAGTAAAGCTCGATAATGGGCACGTTTTCGCTTTGCACACACCCCCACCATAACCAATCGTCTATAGGGGAGGAGCAAAAGCTTTAGATTCATCAAAAATTTCGATCTCCGGTTTTCTGATAGATCTCGATGTTTTAGGATCCACTGATACCAAAAAAATTGCAATCTCGATGATGGGTCTGTGTATGTCTGTCTGTCTGTGTGTGTTCATGTGTCACAATTTCTTCAGGACGGTCTAGAGCTAAAATAACAAAAAATCCCCAACGCGAAACTTAAACCTGTTATTAGATGACGATGTGCTGATTAGTTTTTGGGCCAAATCGTGCAAGAGAAACAGACACTCCAGAGGAACAGACAAATACCGTAATTCTGCAGTTAATTATGAATTCTTTTCATCAATTGCTATCATAATGACCTATTTAATGATTTGAAAGATCAGCAACAGAATGGTAAATAATTACTGAAATGTTATAGAATAGTTCAGGTAACTTGGTTCCTAGTGTGCAAAGCCTGCTGACACTCACGTCCGAATTTTTTTAACAATGAATGTTCTACAGCCATACTTTCAGAAGTGCAGTATCACCTTCCTGTTGCTATGACCATGCGAAACACTGCATACTTTTGAAAGAAGCTGTGCATACCTACACACACTTCTGTTTGATACTCTGTGTAATATGATGTATGTGGGCGATGGTGGAACATCATCCACAGACCCCCTCGGCGCCATCTGTGTCATTGCTTCTCTGGAGGAGCGGTGGCAGGGTGCTGGGCTGGAAGTGTCACAGAATTTCTATCAGAGCTACAACACCACGCATCCTTTCTTAACCTGGTATCGTGTCGTTTTCATTGCTCTTGATTACAACATGTTTTTGCTTTTTTGTAAATTTGTATTTTTGTTTGCTTAGGATAATCTAGATTTTTAAGACACATGAGAAAGAAGGAAAGGAACATGATTCATGTAGAGTACCTACAAAAATCGACTGGTTGTAGTTTATATTTTTCTTTCTCTTTTTGAAGAGATTTATTTTCCCATTACAGTAAGAGCCATATTACCTTTGTGATTCTTGAAATCTGTCCCCTCAGCCATGGATGTTGCTATAATATTTTCCAACCTTGGATATCTAGTTTGGATTTCTAACTGCTATTACAAGACCTTTTGGAATATTTGTGCAAATCATTATGACAGTTATAGTCCTGAGACTCTTTATTATGTTTGTCAACTCAAACCTAAATGGAAGCCTTTTCAGCAATTAAAAATAGAAAAACAAAGGCAGCATTTTAATTACCTTTGTGTTAATTAGACATGACCGTGGTTGTGTTTCCTTCAGTCTAGAAGAATGCTGGGAAATTATTACAGCAATATTTATTTTGAAAACGTTATTATGAAATCAAGGCTTAAATTAAAATGTTGTAAATACAGTGTCAGGGGTTTTCTCTTTATCAAATAATCAGTTGATGCTCTGATGATTTGAAGGTTCTTTTATTTATATACCAAGGCACTAAGAGAGCCCAGCACAATTACCCCAAGCAGGTTTCTGGCTGAAATGCGCAAGTATTTATAATTTTTTGGGCTTCCTATGGCACTCAGATTAATCATCACATACTGTACCTGTTAGTTAGTCTTTTATTATAGGAGTCTGTCCCAGGCAAATAATTATGCTCTGCTTGCTGTTGCTTTTGTGATGAAGTGTCTACTCTTTAGCTTAAAGTAAACCTTTTTTAAGTAAAAGAGTCACTCACCGGCCACTTTATTAGGTATTGTGTTCTGGACTAATCATGTAACAGAGTACAGAGGGCAATCTCGTCTAAAGGCACTATACAAAGTAAGGACTTTTTCAGTGAACTGTAGTGTCCTTCTCTGCTACAGTCACAGTATGTAATAAACAGTATGTGTGAGTGGAATGTGTTGCACTGATCACATGACAATTCTGAGACCGCAATCTTTAAAAACACTATACATGGTCCCAGCCTCACTGGGTCACATGTTTTGGACCTGCACCAAATTAACATCATTTTGGACCAAAATTTTTAAGTGCCTTCCAGACAGCCTTGGTGCCACAATCCCTCCTAACCCATTAACAGCTGTGTTTGGTGTTCTTCCAGATGGATTTAAAGTGGAGAAGGACAAATAAACTGTGATTGCCTTCACTACACTATTATTTTGCTAAATTGGAAGAATCTTTTAAGTCAGTGGGAAACTGATGTTTTATACTATTTGAAATTGGAAAAAATGTAATTCTCACTTAGAGGATCGGTACAGAACTTTTTCAAAACCTGGCAGGATCTAATCAGTAATATTTTAAAATAAGCTCTTAAAGCAACGAGGAAGTAATTCTCTCCGCATTTCTTTTTCTTCTCCATTCATCTCTATTGGCCTATTAAACTCATCAGTTTAGATATGTTTACAAGCTTTGACTTTTACTCTGTTGGCTATGCTCTCTTTCTCAGGGGTGGGGGTCGATTTGTTTTCAGTCCTATTTTTTTGTAAAAATTAGATAGATAGATAGATAGATAGATAGATAGATAGATAGATAGATAGATAGATAGATAGATAGATAGATAGATAGATAGATAGATAGATAGATAGATAGATAGATAGATAGATAGATACTTTATTAATCCCAAGGGGAAATTCACAACAAAAGATAGGAAATGACATAAGAAAAGCCCAAAGATGGTAAGAGGAAGCCATCCACCCAGTCTTAGACCAATCAAAATAAGCCGATCAGACACCAAGAGGAATAATGGACAGCAAAACCAGGTGCAGAATGAGCTAATCGAACGAGGTAAAAATGATAAGAAATTGTTATAAAAACTTCAATTGCTGTAATGTTCGGGGCTCAATCTCATTCGGCTGACTTGGGTTGAGTCCGTGTTGTTGATTTATTGCATTAAAACCTTAAAACTCTGTCTATCTCGAGTCCTAATAGCCTTTATTTTTAGGTAAAAAGCCTTCTGATGATGAATTTTTCGCCACGACAATAGATAGATAGATAGATAGATAGATAGATAGATAGATAGATAGATACTTTATTAATCCCAAGGGGAAATTCACAACAAAATTGATCTATTTGTATGGAATGATTATAATAAAATCAATAAAATTAAAAAAAAAAAAAACTATACAGAATAAACATGAGCTGAATGAACTATTTTGCTTGGAAAATGCTCTGTATTCAGAGAATGATGCGTGACGGACCTCGTTCAATTCTTCAAAATTCTCAACAATGTCGATAAATGTATGCAGCAGAATTCTTTCTGTTAATCAAGCACAAAAGGTGAAATTAAGGGGAAGTGCATTAAAAGTGGAACCCAGGACGGCACTTCTTCAGTGAAAGGCTGAAGGGAATCCGGAAGACGCTATGAAGTCATGACAAATCCTCGAGACGAGATCTTGAAACGTCTTAAATATTCGCCAACCATATCAGCATGATAGATTTTCTATCATTGAATTTCTTCTTTTCTGTTTATTATGTAATGCACTCAGTCCTTGAAATGTGCCAGTCCTCACCAGTATTCCATGCCAGTTCCAGCAGTTAATGAATGCCATATGCCGGCACTTCTCACACCACACACCTCATTGCCAACCTGTAGTGAAAAAAATGAGCTTTCTAACTTACAGGTGGCATTTTCTGAAATAGTTTCTGTATATCGGTGTGCTTTCAGACCACGAAGGGGGACATCGCCCTGGTCTTTGAAGAAATGTAATATCAGCATTGAATGTAGAATATTATATATTTAGTAGGAGAGTTGCTTTGTCATGGTAGGGTTCTACAGTGATACTCTTTATTATGTAGACAATAACAGAATGGCACAAAATCCCCTGCTTACCACACTGTCAGAGTTGACTGATGAACTGTAGTTGAACGGTTCCTCCAGCAATTAAATAGAGTACCAGAAGTGGCAGGAGGAAAAGTTTCCTATTTATACATAAATCAATTAGATCAAGGTTTCCAATTCCAATGAAAATATAAGCAAAGTAAAATTTTATGTAAAAATAATAGCAGTACACCCTGGATAATAATCAGTTCATCTTGCTTAGACTGCCAGGTGACTGCCTGTTTTAGCGTGTTGACTAATCTCTGGTCCAGCTTCATTTTTGCTCTTGCAAGGCCTTTCAATGGAGATACCAATTGGCTTGGCCTCATGCATCTGCAGGCCTGACTTATCCAGTTCTAATGGTTCTTGACATGCCTCTTGCACAAATTGGAGTGTGTAGTATCCAGTGACTTAGGTCAGACAGGTTCAGCCCAGTCCACCTTTGTCCCTTTCAGCATTTTCACGAGTTTCAAAGACAAACAAATAGCGGGTATAACAGTAATTAGACCATATACTGCATTCTTAAACCTACTTTCAAATCCAGGCTTTCTTCATGTGGGTTGACTCGTAGAATGTAACATGTCCCTGCATACCAGGCCCACTCTAGTCAATTCTCCCAGTCCCTGTCACAGATGGTTCAAAGCTGAAGTTGTCATCTGATCTAGTAGAGTCACAAACAACTGGGTTATCCACCTTCTTAGCATTTTAAAATTAGATACTGTTAACATTATGATCCATTATTGTTTATTGATCCATAACCATTTATAATTATAGACATTAATGATAAAAAAATATTATCAACCTATACGCTAGGTGTTATTCTCCATTACAAAGATGAAGAAGCTGAAATAACAGGGAGTGCCCCCAGTTTGTTTTTTCCACTTCAGCCAGTGAGTGCATGTGGCCCATTACAAGGTAATATCCTTAAAAACATTATGAGTAAGACTTGGTGACTAAACTACATGCAGTATGCATCTTTGTAGATTTTTGAGCATACAACATCAACACTCTATGGTATTTTTTAACACAAGTAGTCTCCTCCTCCAAACAGCCAATCACGTGGTAGCAACTCCAGGTTTAGCTGTTTTTTGGCCAAAACATAACTGTCCAGATATGTCATCTAGGTGGTCATGGGTTGTCATCTTTCCGGAGAAAGCAGGCAAACTGTTCTGGTAGGTAGTTTTTCAGGTGTGTCTTAGGAACTTCCATGTGTTTTATTTGTTTTGTTTCAATATTTTTATGCACCTGTTCTTTGCTGTCGCACATTCCGAAGAGTGTCCTAAAGTGGTTTGGATGCTGGAAATGTAAAAAAAAAATAAGAAGCCACCCTTACAAAAATGGACTTATAGCTATAGGTTACAAATGAGCACTTGAAGGTACTTCTGCTCAGTATGAATGAAAAATTGTTAAGATTTAAGAGAGCTCGTATGGAGTGTTCGTTAACACTGCTGCTTTACAAGGTCTAAATCTCCATCTGTGGAAAGTCTAAATATTAACCCAATGATTATGTAAGTTTTCTCCCTTATCTAAAATATGTGCATATTACTGTAAATTGACAACATTTTTGTTTCTGTGAATGTGCCTTTCAGTAGTTGGGTTCTCCTTCCTGGATGCAAATGGGATGGGTTCGGGTCTCCAAAGATTTTGTATTGGAACAAGTGAACTGACATGCTTAGGAAATGGATACATGGATAGGCAGGCGCCATTAGCTTGGAGACTTACCTAATTACGGGTAAGAAAAGTAACTCATCTTTTTATGTTCTTCACAGGCACTCGCCAAAGGTGGTGAAGGCAGCATCTCAGGTCCTCAATAGCATGTGGCAATACAGGGATCTGCGCAACCTGTACAAGAAGGTGAGAGTTTGTTAAAAATTATCTATGTCAGAATCTTCCAAGTAGAGCCCTGATAGCCTTCTAACTGAGAAGTTACCTTCTAAGATACTTCCATATTATTGGAGTACATCTGTGACCTGAGATTTTTCAGGTAAGGAAGACAAAAGGTCTAAGGTAAGGTAGTTCTGCTAACTAATTATGGCAGCAAAGTTTTGGCGACATGTAACATGTTGATTATCAGATGCATTTAAGAATTTCACTGACACTTGGGGGTCCGCATTAAAGACAGGTTGGACTGCTCCCGGAACACAGAGGAACTCTGTAGGAAAGGGCAGAACAGGCTCTTTAATGTGGGAAGTGCCATCCTTCGCATCTTCTATAACTCTGTGATGGGATGTCCAGTGTGATTTTCTATTTTGTGGTGGGCTGGGCTGGTTACATCACTTCAAGAGAGGCCCACCAAATCACCAGACTAATCAGAAGGTCAACCTCATGTATAGGATATACCTAAACAGACATTAGGATCCCAGACAGGCAGGGCTCCCACAGACTGGAGTAAGTTAGTCGTAAATAAAGGCGTGATATAAATAAAATGTATTATTAAAGAGTTTTCTGGTAATTTTTGCTGCCTTTCTTTTTTAGGCGTGTTTGTGTAAGCAATAAGAACCCACTGGAGTTGCCTTCTGTGTCTGCCTGTCTGTCCATCTCTCTGCCTTCATGAAACAACTCACCTCCCAGTACACCGATTTTGTTGAGATTTGGCACACTTATTCTTCCAAAAAAGTGTGTGAGAAAAGTTCACTTTCCATTGAACTATCTCAAATAGACTGCGCTTGTACAAAGTTTTGAAATCAAATCTCTCACTGAAACTTGAATTTGCAAACTCATCCATCTTAAAAAATAGAAACATTCTGTGCGGCTTCAATTACGGATTACTTTTCCGTTTCAAATTTACCTTGAAATAAGTTACAATGACTTGTATATTTTGTATATTGTGAAACGACAAAAGAGCGGAGAAGTCCCCAGGAAATTTGGGATATCAGCCGGGCTTCCCCGTTTAATACTTAAGTCCAAACAAAAAAAACTAAAATAGGTGCTCAGTGGCACAAGAGCAGGAAACAAGCATACAAACCGCCTGATTAGCCCACTTCACTTCTCTACTTTTAAAACTCTCTCGAGCCGGTCAGGTTCGAGAACGTTCAACAGGCAGGAGGTCTGCTTCTCGTCTGACGCCATTCCTTCTGGGGACATCAATACTTGCAGGACAGGAACAAGTTACTGGACTGGGCTGAGTTCATTTGCCCCACTGCAGAGAGAAACAGTAGAGTTAGTGTAGGCGCCCCCTCTCGCCCCGGGAGCAGTATTGCAGCCTTCGGCAGGGTCTGATGGGGTATGTTCATGCGTGATGCTATTTTTTCTCTTTAACTCATCCAACAGCTGCTTCTAACAGCAAAACTGATCCCCATTAAAAGTTAGTCAGACTTCAACAAGAAATTTTAGCTCTCCATCGGGTACTTCTTTGAAAAGGGCACATTTTATCAGTTTAAACTATAATTAGTCACAGCTCGGTCCATAACTAACAATAGCACATCAATCAATGACATTTTTTCATCACTTCTATGAATTGGAATTGCTCTCATTGCAAGCTATTGAGTCACCACAAGCCCACTTAGGCTACTCCATGATATTGTAAAGTAATTACATTTATTTATCATTTTTCATACAAATAATGTAGCTCAAAGTGCTTTACATAATGAAGAAAGAGAAAAAAGACAAAATAAATAAGAAAATTAGACAACACTAATTAATATAGAATAAAAGTAAGGTCTGATGGCCAGGGAGGACAGAAAAAACAAAGAAAACTCCAGATGGCTGGAGAAAAATAAAATCTGCAGGGGTTCTGAGGCCACGAGACCACCCAGCCCCCTCTAGGCATACAACCTAACATAAATGAATCAGTCCTCTTTGTATTCAGGGTTCTCATGGAAGGACTTGATGATGACGGTCATGTGGACTTCTGGCCTTTAATCCATCAATGCAGGGACATCACAGTGCTATGAACAGGTGGTGGTGGCGCAGATCAACACCACAAAAAACCAGAAAAAGAACAGAAGAGAAAGTAGGGGTTAGTACGGATTACGGAGCCACCGTGAATAGTAATGATAATTAAATGCACTTTTCCACTCTTGTCATGGTATGTAAAGCATGAGACATCAGACAGATGAGTTTCTCTTCTGATTCTGAGGTGCATAAACATCTTTTTGCTGCATCATCTGCATTCTGTACCCCTACATGAAAATGCATTGGTTGTCAGCTCTCATGCACAGAGTCTGACCCTTCGACTAAAAATAAACTTTAACTTTGATGGAGTGAGTTGCAAACTAGGTGGACTGAGTCACTGGGTATGTCAGACTATGATTGGCCTTAATGGGAGTGGGCTGCCAAATGCCTTCAGCTCTCTAAGATTATGTAACTGAAGGCTACGACATAAAAAAATCACTGGAAAAGTTATTGGCACAGCCTATAGATAGAACAGCTTTTACATTCCACAATGCAGTTGTTTCTGTGTTTTTAACAGGGGCACTGGCAGGTAGAATGGATTTCTTGTGGTCCTTCCAGAATTTAGACCTGGGAATTGAGCCTGCAGCTTTAAAATAAACATTTCAATGCCTCAACTTATGTGGTGACAGCTAAATAAGATATTGAATAATGCTTGGTCTACGGAATGAAAAACAGTACAAGATAGAAGGTTAAATTGTATATCCTGATTATAGATAAGCCTAATCCCCCAACATGGTATAGCTGCAGCAGACTTATGTTTTGTGATGATACTGAGATGATATATTCTGTAAGTCTATGATGACTAATGCAATTGTCTCTGCTGTAGTGTGCCGAGTCAATAAAATCACTTAAAAAGAGACCACCGAATCAACAAGTCAATTACAAAGGCAGGCTGAGTTATGGGATACCCTCTGGGCTTGCTGGAAATGGAAATGGAAGAAAGGACGAAGACAAAACTGTCGGCCATTATGAACCATGTTGCACATCCCCTGTCAGAGGTGCTGTCATGATATGACAGCCAACAAATAATTGAGCAAAAATGTGTAAAGAAATGCTACCTTTACCTACAAGGGTGCACCTTTATAAAGCCTCACTGTGATCACTCTTTTTATCTTTACCCAAGTCAGATGTTTTCTTATTTTTATAATTCTTGGTGTATATTTGTGGGGGTGGTTGTTTGTTTTTTTTTGTTATAGTTCTTCATTTTCTGTAAAAAGCTAATTTAAAGTACTGTCTATCTATCTATCTATCTATCTATCTATCTATCTATCTATCTATCTATCTATCTATCTATCTATCTATAGTGCCTTTCTGTCTGTCTATCTATCTATTATATAGTGCCTTTCTATCTATCTATCTATCTATTATATAGTGCCTTTCTATCTATCTATCTATCTATCTATCTATCTATCTATCTATCTATCTATCTATCTATCGTGCCTTTCTATCTATCTATCATATATTGCCTTTCATATCTATCTATCTATCTATCTATAGTGCCTTTCTATCTATCTATAGTCCCTTTCTATCTATCTATCTATCTATGTATCTATCTATCTATCATATAGTGCCTTTCATATCTATCTATCTATCTATCTATCTATCTGCTCCGGGTATCTTCCCTTTGGTATAAGAGACGTCTACAAAGGGCTAATTGCTGAATGCAACGTTTCCCTTAGTTTGTTCAATAACGATTAACAACTGATCTGTTAATTAAATTAGTTTGCATTTGCATCTTTTCAGTTTGGTTTGCACAAAAGATTTTTTTTATGAATTGCTTGACTTCCAAATGGTTATTTTATAAAATATCACATTTGTGTTTATTAACATAGTGGATTTGCTTCTCTGATGGGAAAACCATAATGTCTGCAGAATGAACGATTGGCCGACCCTATTAAGCTAACTGAAATCAAGGCAACTTTTAGGTTAGCAATTATCACATAACTGACATCCCTTTTCTCCTGTCAGTGTGTATGAGGTGATCGGGGACAATCTGCTGAATGTCTGCCAAGTTCAGGATTACTACATTTCACAGTTAGGATTTTTTCCCTAGCAATGAATTTCTTCCCCAGCTTGTTAGAACCTTCAAAACAAAAAGAAAGTTAAATTGACATTCACTCATGCCTGCCAAAGAGAGAGTGTAAAAGAAAACTGGAGGCTAAAAGTAATTGCCGTTTGTATACAAATCCACCCCCGCAAAATTCAGACTGAATAAACGCTCATCTAACGGGATGTTTTAATCTCTGATCTGAAAAAGAGCGCAGATTGCTTATGAGCTTTATCTAGAAAAATCTGATCCCTGTCTAATTGCAATTTACACCAAAAATCTTACACCAGACAAGAAGATTACAGTATTTTTAAAGCTAGTTATCAGGGCACTAAATGGATGTTTTCATCTGAGGCCACTCTCATCTGTCGTAACCGTCGATACCATGAAAAAGAACAGGAACTTCTTGCATTCTCCAGTAACTGCTGTAAATCTTGTGAGATGGCTAGAAGTTCGCCAGTTTAGTTTCCGATTCTCTCCTTGGGGCACCCCAGCTATTCCACATTTTGTACTTGTTAATTCTCATTAACAGCACAACTGAATTAATGAGTCACTGATTAGGGGAAACAAATTAATGGATGCATTGGAAGGTGCCCACCAGTACTGGTGTGCTTTGAAGGGAGGTTTGGAAATGGCTAGGAAAACATATTCTGACAGATATAATGTTAGCAGCAATTCTACAGTATAGTCTGCTAGCAGTGACACACAAAACCAAAATTTCAAGATGTGTTGTTCAAGCATAGAAAAATGCGATGAAATTGGGCAAGTTGAGGATGACAATGAAATTCTGAAGGGAATTGGAATTCAGAGACAGTCGGTAGAAAAATAAAGAGAAAAACACAACACATCTATAGCTAGACTGGACCTAATTAAACAGTGTTTAAGTCGTGTATCTCTGGTATGGCGGCTAGTCTACTTTCTTTCCAGTGTCTTTATACCTCTGATTCACCTTTTGATCTTTTTGCTCCACTCTGGCTTCTATTCCTTGCGCCAACTTAGTCCTTGCCAAGACCACTGTCCCAGACTTGAAGAAGCTGTTAAGCCCTGGCCTTAAAATATTTCTGGAGCCATGAATGAAGCTGGGGCTGTTTTGCTGAACCTACTAGATATATATATAGTATATATATGTATATATATATATATATATATATATATAAATATATATATATATATATATATATATATATACATATATATACTGGAATACTGGGGTATGCAGCCACCCTAAACACAGACAGGCGCAGAAATACAAATGTAAGTCAGTCCTTCTTCTTCTTTTTCTTCTTCCCCCTCTTTGTCATCATCTTCTTCTTCTTCCTTCTCTCTTTCTCTCATTTTCTGCCACCTCCAGTCCTCTCCCAGCAAGCTTTGTCCTCCTCCTCCTCCTCCTCCTCC
>JANRMT010062820.1:10852452-10879920 GCA_026402145.1 Polypterus bichir lapradei
AGATAGATAGATAGATAGATAGATAGATAGATAGATAGATAGATAGAAATGCAGTAAAGCATTAATGTATGCAATGAATTTTAAAAGTATAATGCAGTTTTTTCCTTAATAGCATTTAGCTCAAGCTCACGTTTTATACCCTTTGTCATACAGAATAGGCTGGGAAACACAAAGATTATGATGGCTGCTTTTGACTTAAAACTATCCCAGATGATTCAAAGGACAAAACTGCCAATATTTTTAAACTTAGTGCTAGCGAATTTAAATAAATTTTACATTTTTTCAATTTTAGGCTCCCAATCTATACAAATACAATGTGACTTATGCCTATGAATGAATCAAAATGTAAAGCATTAACATCAGACTGCAGACCTCTAAACAGAGTTGAAAATAAATGTGTGAAAGACATCATTCGGATAACAAGGCCTCGTTACCTCCACATGAGAAAATGATGTTGTGTATCAAGGATTTCTATAAAAGCTACAAGTTTTAGCGTTTAAGAAGTTGTAAAGGCAGTAGCAGTAGTTCACAAGTGACTACTGGACATTACTGAGAAACCAAAACCACTATGTTTAAACGTATGAATAATCACAACTGATCAAATAAAATTTAACAACTGATTACAAGTAAAACATGGCAGCCTTAATACACGGCAAGAGGAGTGGAAATCAAAGCCAAAAAGCATGACAAAAAAGAGTGTGAGCCACAAAAGAATTTGTAACCAGAGAACCTATGAGAAACAACAAGTTCAGCAATGTTTTTGGTTGAATCCACAAACTTGGACAAATCAGGAGCTCCAAGGACTTTTATACCCCTTGACCTGTGATGTCACGCTATCCATGCCCCTGATATCACCCCTAACAACAACAACAACATAACAACTGTCAACACTAAAGTCCCAACGTTGCAGTGCCCAAAATGGTACCACAGGATAAGGCAAAAAATAACAAACATAAGTAAAAATTAATTGAAACAAAAGGTAAATGTGTTTCAAACAGGGCTGTAGACAACTCCATCTCCTATGAAGCCCTGCGGCAGTCTAAGGCACCACTTCAACCCATGGGGGCTGCCATCTAGTGTCCCAGGGGTGGTAACGCTCTGACCAGGCTTGCTCCCCAGATCCTTCCAGCAAAGTGGTTTCCCGGCCGTCTGTGACACTACAAAATTTGAATCATCTATCTGTAATTATAACCATAGTTTACTTGAAAACTCCCAAAAGTATTTAGTTAAAGTATCACTTCCGGAAAAAGTTGATAGGATTCCTTATTTTTGTTATAAAGCAGGTGTACAAAATCTCATTGATCAGGTCAAACCATTTTTGAGTTATCGTGTTTACACACAGACACACAGACAGACATAATTTCAAAAATAGTATTTTCGGACTCAGGAAGTTCTTAAATGTCAAGCTTCATCAAAATCTCTAAGGTCGAATTCTTTCCCGATTCCTATACTTTCTCTATACTATGTATACGAGAAAGTAAAAATACAGTAATGCCCTCATCTGTCTCACAGGTAGGCTTCATGTAGCAGGAGACATTAGGCTGAAGTGGGTTTGCCTTCTTGAAAATAACAAATAGCTCAGGAAAAATAGAGGGTGCCAAAAGCTGTGAGAGTTAGGGGCACAGAACGTGAGAGTTACGTTTTTGGGGTAAGCTGCAGTATGGCATGGGAATAAAGAAATTGGTGAGGCATATCAAGGAGGGAATGGTGGGGATTTCATGTGAAGTTTACCAAAAGGACAAGCAATATGTAGAATAGGAGTAACTGCAAAATGGGGACACTCAGAATTGAGGTAGCTTTGTCTTTTGTATGGCATTGCTCAGGCCACATACAGTAGGGTAGATTTTTAATAAAATAATAAAAAAACAAGAAGAGAAAATGTAAAAGGGCCACTTTTGAGGCCACTTCAAGATGCTGCAAAAAATGGATAATGAATGTGCCTGAGAGAAAGACAGCAAAATCTAAATTAGCACCTTAGACGCAGGTATGTAACGCAGACAGTAGATGAAAAAAGCAGAAGACCAAATGCAGAGCTTGCAAGTTGAGCTGTCTTTGACTGAAATCCAAATTTACACCTCATTTAAAACGAAGGACATTTATGAAATGTAGAATGTATACAGAGCAGTGCTCACATCAACTTATTCAAAGAAAGCCGAGAAACATAACATAAATTAATCAGTTTAAAAATTAAACAAATTATTTGGATCGCTTGTTTTAAACCATATGCTTCAAAGATCTTAAAGCGTGACTAAAATAAATAATGAGGAGCTGTCATTCTGAACACACAGGTTCTCAGCAGCCTTTTGAGAGTTGTACCCAGTCATAGAGTTACTATTTATAACACAGCAAATCTGGAATTCATTTTATTTCCTGCACTCCGGCTACAAGCAACTAAAAACTGGAGTCACCCACACAGAGTTCACTTACTGTTTATGGTGGGGGGGAAAGGTTACGCACAAAACTCAATATTAAGGAAAATGCAATATTATGTACAATGTGGTCACCAAAAAAACATCAGGACGCCCAGGGAGCAGAATTTGTGAGTTCGCCTTGAAGACAGACGTGAATTACCTCCAAGGCAACCCCAAGTCATTTCTCAGTAATGTAGCCCATGCTGGTGACCAGGGGCCTCATGTATAAACGGTGTGTAAGCACAAAAATGTTGCGTACTCCCGTTTCCACGCTCAAATCGCGATGTATAAAACCTAAACTTGGCGTAAAGCCAGGCGCATTTTCACGCTAGCTCAAACCCTGGCGCACGCAAGTTCTCCGCTCCATTTTGCAGACTGGTGGCACCCAGCGTCAAAGCAGTGCTACTGTTCCTGTGTGGTTTCCCTTTCTTTTTTAGATCCACATCCCTGACGCAGCTTTATAAATACACTGAAATTAACCACATATTGTTAATTAGTTTAATGCATCTGATTGTAATTAACCAGTAACAATATAATGGTCCACAGAATGGTCAAACTATTCCAAATACCATAGCTGCTTTAGCGTTGTTACTCTAACTGCACCTTCTTCTTCTTCTTTCAGCTGCACCCGTTAGGGGTTGCCACAGCGGATCATCTTTTTCCATATTACTCTCACTGCACCAATTGGAGCAGCTGATCAGAAAAAGAATTATCGGTATACAGCATCAAGCACAAGCTGCCTCGGCCATGCTTCCTATTTGAACTGTTTCTCACACGGCAAACGCTTCAAACCTTTCCTGTATGGACTTCGCGGTTCAGAAAGAGTTTCATCCCAAGAACTCTAAACGTACTCCATCAAGTGCTCCTTGTAGAGCTGTCTGTACTTATAAGTACAATCACCTCACTGTAAACTTGCAATGCAGTTATAATAGTGCACAACCTGAGCCACTTTAGCGTGTATTTACATATGATGATATCATTTTTAAGATGAAATGCAGCAAAATATGTTTATTAAATTATATAGATAAAACTTAAACTTAATTTAAATAATCTATATTTTTAATAATTAAACATGTGAGGACACAGTGTCACAGCGCTAGCATTAGCTGGCACCCAGTTCACGGATTGTTCCTGCCTCTCGCTGTATTCTTGTTGGGGCTGATGCGACACTAGAAAGATAGATGGATGGAATAATTAAACATGTACTACGAATATATTTCAATGTTCCTTAAAAGTATTGAAGATTCAGTATTCTCAGCTTACAGATGGCTTAACATCTATTACAGAGCAGAATTTTCAGGTGATTGATTACTTGGAGAAAGAAAAGGAAGGACAGGAGTAGGAGGTTAGTATGTTTGAAAGAGACAGTATTGCTGCAATAAATTATTTCATCGAAGGTCGCAAAGGGTGCAGCAAACATCTTCTAGTAGGCAGGAACAATCTCTGGCCAGGGCTCCAGCTCGTCACTATCACTGCATCACCATGCCCCCATGTACAATACGTGCTTTAATTCCTATCATCATAAAAATGATATCAAGTATACATCTCAGTATTTAAATTATTCAGAGAGCTGTGATATCATGAATGTATTGGATTCTGTGTCCAGTCGGAGGAAAAGGAAGCCCGTTTAAGAAGCACATACTGATTCACACACATAGAGCACATAGAAGAATACATACAAAACAAAGCATTTAATGTGCTACTTTAGTTATGATGGGATTTGAGAAACTAGTAAATTAAACGATTTTAAGATGAATTTAATGATGTTCTACTTTAATGATAAAATAAACTACATGATTAAAGTGGAAATTTCAAGATTAAAGTTGACATTTCGTGCTTTTTCCCCACTGTGTGCCTTTTTTATTCTCTTTACCCTAATAAGCTTTCATATGACACTCAGACAGTGGGCTACGACTCGCCTTTTCACGGCGACTTTGATATCTGACAACTTCTTTTTTTATTTTGGCACTGTGCGACTTTGTGAACTTGAGCTTTCGAGTTTCTCCGACACTCTATGTCACTCGATCGACTTCCTTTTGTTGTTCATACCACTGTTTAAACCAACAAATAATACGTTTTTCTTTGCCTTCACTTGATATTCACTGAAATTCTTCTATTTTCCCCCGTGCTTTTGCCATTGCCTTTACACAGAACAGTGAGCCTAAGGGCTATTTTATATTGATTTGCATATTCAAAGAGGTCTAATTCTGGCAGGAGTTGGGGTGGGGCAGCAGGCTCGTGTACGTGCATTACTTTTCACACTGACCGGGATTTATGGAGCGGAGGAACATGGAAGTTGGTGAACACACAGATGTATGTATCTGGATATTTTTGTGCTTAGGAACATTTCCGCTTTTGTCCATACACCATGTTTTAGTGTGAATTCTACGCACAGCGTAATGCATGAGGCTCTAGAAATGTTACTTGGATAAATTAGGAATTATTTAAGTTATTTTTTATTGTCAAGATTAAGCAGACATATTAGATCATGTGGGTTGTCCGTTTCATAATGTTCTGTATGCATAAAGGTATGGATGATCCTGTTGTTCTGACTAACAAAGCATAATCACTCTGCTTCCATTTAACTCCGTCGATCAATTTCAAAGCCTTTCTTTTAGGATTCTGCGGAGCAGACAGAGTCAAGTGCAAGGCAGGACCCGGTAATGGGTGGGGTACCAGTCCACCACGGGTCACCCACTCGCACCCACACTTCATCAGTTCAGACACAATAACCTGCACGGCTTTAGAATATGACAGGGAACTGAAACTACACAGGATAAACAACATGTAAGCCAGCTTCATATTTGATCAAAAGTGAATAAAATAACATTTAGAAAAAGAGTTTGAGCTGTGGATTGCTTTTGACTAATTGTTAATTGCACGCAAAACACTTGACAGACTCTGTTTGAAATTTCCTCGTGCAGAATAGCTCTGAATTAAAATATTACATTTTTTAAGAGCAGAGTAATCATATGTAATAAGGCAATAGGATTAAATGAAGCATAATATACTTAAGTGTAAATTTCTCTTTAATTAAAATCTGCTTAAATTTCATTAAGCTGCTTGTGATCTCTACGTCAGGCCTTTTCAGCGATGGCAGGTACAGTAAATGAGTCTGTGAAATGTGCGGGTGCAGCCATTCCTCCAAATGTCACAGTCAGTGCACCGCAGGAGCCCCGGTGTACCTTCCACTATCGAAATCAGTTTAATTAAATTTCATTAGCATTGCACTAGAGCTGAAAACGCACTAATGAAAGGCAGCCACTCGTTGGGTCTTATTTGTTTAGGCACTTCATTTCAAATAACCCCTTTGGCACTGAAAAAGAACACCGCACTTGTTACCGTTTGATTCTGTTGTGTTTGGAGTGTTTGTATTTCTTATCTTCACGAGTTTTTCTACAAATTAATTGGCTACTTGTTTTGAGTAAATTATATACAAAGAAAAAAAAAGGCTTTATCCCCCCAAAAGGAGAGAATTGGAGGAGGAAGCAGAAACGCGGTGGCAATTCATTCAGCATATGGCTTTGAAGATAAAGCAAGCAACCTATCAAAAAGTATGTTAATTTATTTATTTTTAAGCAAAGTGTATAGTATCACAAATATCGACTTACATATACAATATTGCAAACAATTGTTTCATTCGAAAAAGCTTTTTTTTTTCCCCAGACGATTATAAAGGATTTCAAGTGACTCTTGAGTTGAAGCACTTGCAGGCAGAGATAAAAGGAATGGCTCACTTCCAAAAGCAGCTTTCTCCATTATTTTGGTTAAAACGAGAACTTGTGCCAGCTGGGTAGAAAGCATTACTGTGCACAATATATTGTTTCATTTTATGTCAAAAGTTGTTCCGTCTGTTTTTGTTGATTCATATTAGCAGTACTGCACATAACTAAACAAACGAGCGACTTCATATTCCAATTACCCTGGCAGGTTTTGGAGCTTTGCCCATCAAATGTTCCATTATCCAATTTTTGCACAAATGAATCATGAATACTAACACTGAACTTTAGTTTAAATATTCAGCGAGCATTTTACACGTCCTTTTACTGAAACTCCTTAATCCAGTTTTAGACTTAGTAGTGAACTTACTCCAAGATGACCCCAAGTCATTTCTTAGTTGACGTAGCCCATCACATGTGCTGGTGATCAGTAGGGGTGCCAGGCAGAAGTCCCATCAGGGAATCACAGGGCCAAGTCCTACAATCAAACACATCCATCCATCCTTTTTCCAACCCGCTGAATCCGAACACAGGGTCACGGGGGTCTGCTAGAGCCAATCCCAGCCAACACAGGGCACAAGGCAGGAACCAATCCCGGACAGGGTGCCAACCCACCACAGAATCAAACACATATGAGGCCAAATTGAATTGGTCCTTGTCAAACGACCATTCTCTTCACTTATATGAACAAGAACCCCAAGTCTCAAGGCATGGCCAATGAGAGGGTCTCTCCATGTTTCTCAAGTGGCGGACTTCTGAAAACACAAAACCGTGATCCTGGTATTGCAATGAAAGGCTCAGTAGCTCATGTGAATGTTCATTAAAGGGAAAACCAAACATTGTAGTCTTGAATGCCCAGTCATGAACCTATCATTCCTAAACCAAAAACCCTTTTTGAACTCTTTTTGAGGGGGAGTCTTTCATTTAATGTTTTGATAAAATACAGACAGAGCCTGTTCTACAACCCCTGGGGTTTGACACATTATCACCTGATACATACACAGTGATATGCTTCAATGAGGAAGCATCCGAGAATGTGAAATCATGGTATGATGTAATTGAGGTGGTGATAAATAAAAGAATGGAAAAAGTGAATAAAATGGCCTTTTAAGTGAAAAACATCTCGACACAATGCCTGCATGCATTTAACTGATAAAGATAATGACATAATAATGATTTTGTAATTATGATTCATGGCATCTACATAAAACCTTGATTTGCTGTTGAGTGCACTAACATTAGAGCATTAAAACAGTTGTGACGAGAACAGACCATCCAGCTCAACAAGCTCGTTCATCCTATTCACTGAAAGGCATGTGAATCTGCGCCAGCCAGTGAGGAGAAAAGTGCATTACAACATTAGAACAATCTGGACAAGAACAGGCCATTCAGCCCAACAAAGCTCGCCAGTCCTATCCACTTAATTCTTCTAAAAAAACATGAAGTGAAGTTTTGAAAGTCCTTAAAGTCTTACTGTCTACCACACTACTTGGCAGCTTATTCAAAAAAAATCTCCTAATGTTTGTGCAAAATTTGCCCTTAAGTTTCCAACTGTGTCCCCGTGTTCTTGATGAACTCATTTTAAAATACAAGTCTCGATCCACTGTACTAATTCTCTTCATAATTTAAAACACTTCAATCATGTCACCTCTTAATCTTCTTTTGCTTAAACTGTAAAGGCTCAGCTCTTTTAATCTTTCTTCATAACTCATCTCCTGTAGTCCTGTAATCGGTCCTAGTCGCTCTTCTCTGGACCTTTTCTAGCGCTGCTATGTCCTTTTTGTAGCCTGGAGACCAAAACTGCACACTGGACTCCAGATGAGGCTTCACCAGTGTGTGTTATAAAGTTTGAGCAGAACCTCCAGTGACTTGTACTCCACACATCAAGGCGCTATATAATGTGACATTCTCTTTGCCTTCTTAATGGCTTCTGAACACTGTTGGGAAGTCGATAGCGTAGAGTCCACTATGACTCCTAAATCCTTCTCATAAGGTGTACTCTCGATTTTCCGACCGCCCATTGTGTATTCAAACCTAATATTTTTACTTCCTATGTGTAATTCTTTACATTTACTGACATTAAATTTCATCTGCCACAAATCTGCCCAAGCCTGTATGCTGCCCATGTCCTTCTGTAATGATATAATGAATTCCAAATTACCTGCTAATCCACCTATTTTGGTATCATCTGCAAACTTAACCAGTTTGTTACTTATATTATCCTTATATATTATGTATATAGGGGTGGAGTGGTGGCTCTGAGGCTAAGGATCTGCGCTGGTATCCCAAAGGTTGCTGGTTCGAATCCCCGTCACTGCCAAAAGAGATGCTACTCTGCTGGGCCCTTTAGCAAGGCCCTTAACCTTCCATTAGAACATTCTAGACGAGAACAGGCCATTCAGCCCAACAAAGCTCGCCAGTCCTATCCACTTGTTTCCTCCAAGAAAACATCAAGTCGAGTTTTGAAAGTCCCTAACGTCTTACTGTCTACCACACTACTTGGTAGCTTATTCCAAGTGTCTATCGTTCTTTGTGTAAAGAAAAACTTCCTAATGTTTGTGCGAAATTTACCCTTAACAAGTTTCCAACTGTGTCCCCGTGTTCTTGATGAACTCATTTTAAAATACAAGTCTCGATCCACTGTACTAATTCCCTTCATAATTTTAAACACTTCAATCATGTCACCTCTTAATCTTCTTTTGCTTAAACTGTAAAGGCTCAGCTCTTTTAATCTTTCCTCATAATTCAACCCCTGTAGTCCTGGAATCAGCCTAGTCGCTCTTCTCTGGACCTTTTCTAGTGCTGCTATGTCCTTTTTGTAGCCTGGAGACCAAAACTGCACACAGTACTCAAGATGAGGCCTAACCAGTGCATTATAAAGGTTGAGCATAACCTCCTTGGACTTGTACTCCACACATCGTGCTATATAACCTAACATTCTGTTAGCCTTCTTAATGGCTTCTGAACACTGTCGGGAAGTTGATAGCTTAGAGTCCACTATGACTCCTAAATCCTTCTCATAAGGTGTGCTCTCGATTTTCCGACCGCCCATTGTGTATTCAAACCCAATATTTTTACTTCCTATGTGTAATACTTTACATTTACTGACATTAAATTTCATCTGCCACAAATCTGCCCAAGCCTGTATGCTATCCAAGTCCTTCTGTAATGATATAACGGATTCCAAATTATCTGCTAATCCACCTATCTTGGTATCATCTGCAAACTTAACCAGCTTGTTACTTGTATTCCTATCTAAATCATTTATATATATTAAAAATAGCAGCGGCCCTAGCACTGACCCCTGTGGAACACCACTCTTAACATCGGCCAGTTCTGATGAGGTTCCTCGCACCATCACCCTCTGCTTCCTGTGTCTGAGCCAATTCTGCACCCATCTAAAAACATCACCCTGAACTCCCACTTCTTTTAGCTTGATGCCCGACCTCTCATTTGGCACCTTATCAAATGCTTTCTGAAAGTCCAGATAAATAATATCATAAGCTCCACTTTGATCGTATGCTTTTGTTGCAACCTCATAGAATTCCAACATGTTAGTAAAGCACGACCTCCCTCTTCTGAACCCATGCTGACTGGTCAGAATAACTCCTGTCCTTGCTATGTGTTGCTCAATCTTATCCTTAATAATTCCTTCCATTAATTTTCCTGTGATGCATGTTAAGCTTACTGGCCTATAGTTGCTTGGATCTGCCCTGTCACCCTTTTTATATAATGGAATGATATTTGCCATTTTCCAGTCCTTCGGAATCTCTCCAGTGCTCAGTGACTTCCTAAAAATATGTGTCAAGGGTTTATATATGTACTCACTAGCCTCCTTAAGAACACGAGGATAAATATTATCTGGGCCTGGTGATTTGTTTGATTTCAGCCTATTTAATCTGAGCAGCACTTCTCCCTCTTCAATTTCCAAATCCCTCAGTACCTCCTTAGTAGTTGCGTTTACCTCTGGGAGGTTATCCACTTGCTCACTTGTAAACACCTCCGAAAAATGTAAGTTTAGGGCATCTGCTATTTCATTGTCTGTATCTTTTAATTCCCCTTTACTATTCCTGATGAACTTGACCTCCTCCTTGACTGTTCTTTTACTACTAAAATACTGAAAGAATCTCTTAGGGTCTTCTTTCACCTTATCTGCTATATTCCTCTCCAACTGTCTTTTAGCCTCCCTGATATCCTTCTTAATGGTTGCTCTCATATTTTCGTACGCTCTACGATTCACTTTGCAGTCATTAGTCTTATATGCCTTATACAGCAGTTTTTTCCTTTGCAACTTCTTTTTTAAATCTTTATTAATCCATCGTGGAGTTTTTTTTAGTTTCCTATTAATTCCAATTGCTCCAGGGGCGCTGTACAATGGCTGACCCTTCACTCTGACCCCAAGGGGTATATGAAAAACTAAGTAATTTCCTTCGGGATTAATAAACTATAAAAAAAATAAATACCTATATATACATTGTTAGTGAAAAAGTCAAATGAGGTTATGGTTAATCTTTATAATGTACTGGTAAATGTTCACCTAGAGTACTGCGAGGAGTTTTGATCTCCAAACTTCAAAATAGATATAGTTGTGCTAGAAAAAGTCCAGAGAAGCGCGACTAGGCTGATTCCAGAGCTAAGAGATATAAGCTATGAGAAAAGACTGAACGATTTGTACCTTTTCATTTAAAGCAAATGGAAATTGAGTGTGACTTGATTGAAGTTTTTAAAATTCAGCAAGGGGACAAAGGTGGGAACTTGTTACAGGTAAATTTCATATAAATGTTTCAAAGTTTTTCTTCGCACAGAGAACTATAGATACATTGAATAAATTATCAATTAGAGTACGGCAGAGGGTAGAGCTTTAGGGACCTCCAAAACTTGACTTGATGTTATTTTGGAGGAATGATGTGGATTGAATATTTGAAAAATTGGAACGAGAACAAGCCATTCAGGTCTATTCAACTAGATTGTCCAAAATTACATCAAGATGCGGAGGCCCCCAAAGTCCTATCTCCAGCACCCTGCTTGGTCGTTTATTACATGTGTCTATGGTCCATTGCATGCTTTTTGGCTTAATAACTCGTTCTTGACATGACAATGTTTTGACATGTGGAAACATGTGGTGAATCATCAAATTATACTGGACTGGATGAATTGTTCTTGGTGGTGCTCTGCTGTGTTGAATGACATTTTAACTGTTCATTTATATTTGCAACTCTTTTAAAAAATACAATACAAACTTTCTCTGATGGATTTGTTTTACAGGATGGATACTCACAATATCATTTTGTTGGCTCATCTTCTACAATAGAGAGGGACAGACAGAGACCATACTCATCTTCCCGCACCCCATCCATCTCCCCGGTGAGAACCTCTCCCAACAATCGCTCAGGTAAGTGCACCATATAGTGATAACAGAGCAGCGGCTGAAGCTCCTTTCCTTTGTATTTGGGAGTCGTCCTCAGTTCCCTGTCTGGCTCAGTCTGGATCTTGAAGGTTATTTTCTTTCTGAATTCATGTTATTCATTATATTTTTTAAAATGTAAAATTCTTTATATGTACAGTATGTTATTTAAAATATGTGATTTTTCAAATTAATCCCTGAATTTTCCCTCAGTGCTTGTTACAGAATACTCATTACTTGATTTCTGCTTGTTCATATACTGTGTTGCGTTAGTGTCTGAGAGTGTCATTTGATCGTGATGGATACTCCTTTATCACATAGAGAGATCCAGATGGTGGTCAAGTGGTCCATTTAGTTCTACAGAGAAACTCATCCATTCACTTCAAACATATTTCACTTTGGTGGCAGGGCTGTCTTAACAGCATTACAGGCCCCTTGGCAAAGCGGTGCACTGGGACCCCTACCTATACATCCACTCAGCAAGTCACATCATACATAGATTACCAAGGGGTTCGTGTGGGCACCAGGCAACTGCCCAGTGTGCCCATGCATTAAGATGGCCCTGTTTGGCGGAGTTGGGGATTTGATATTAAGGTTGAAACATTTTCAGCTCATTGGTCAGATTTATTAAACTTGCGTATGCACAAAAATGTGTATGCACAACTCTCCACTCAAAGGTGAGGATTTTTATAAGAAAATTTGATGCGAGAACTTGCATATATTTAGGGCAACTCTAACCTATCTTTACACAATATTTGGGAGAAGGTGGGAAATGACAACACCCGTAATCAAGTAGGGAAATACAGCCAAACCTGCTAATTGACGACTCACACCTATAATTCATATTGCCAAGCCGTTATTACAATGTGCATTGAAGTAACAAACATATTAAAACTCAGAAGTGTATGATTTGCAGACAGATTCCGAGTTCCCTTTTAAGTGGGCCAATGCTTCGTATTTGCTCTTAAGCACTCACTTGGGTTCTCATCAGTTTATATTGGCTTCATGTTGTCAAGATGTTCTCAAGATTAGAAAGCAATGCAGTCCCTTGTCGTCAATAATTGCACTAAGTTAAAAAATAGCCATGATTCACTCGCCTCTAAATCTCATGCCCTACAGCCTATTCAGAGCCTAATGGTGTGACACAACATGGTTTGTTTGATGCTGCCTGACTATGCAAATGGTCATTTATGAAGGGAACAAGCTTTTACAGACCAGTATGGGTTTTTTTTTGCCTATGACGATGACTGCGTTATGAGACAATGTAGACTCCCAAGAGCCATTCATTCAGAGCTATTTGCTGAGTTGGCCCAGCATTAGAAAGGCAGACTGCCAGAAATTGGGCTCTACCTGTTCTTATCCAGGTTTTAACAATGTTTGCCATTTTGGCAACAAGCTCTTACCAGAAGAAACTCACCGACAAGTCAGGGATATCTCCACCAAGCTTCAGCTCTGTTGCACACACTGTGCTGGAAGCCACAAACGGCGCTACATTCAGTTTCTGTATGGTGTGGGTGTACAGGCCAACATAAAAAGGCAATGTGCACAAGTGTCCGGATTTTGTAACGTAATCAGAGCAACTGACAGCATTCGTATTGCAATAAGGGCACCAAGTGAAAATGATGTTGCTTTTGTTAACCATAAGCAGTCATCTGTGATGCCAAGGTGAGCCCGACAAAAGTTGTGACTCGGTGGTCCAGGTCAACTCATGAGTCATTTATTTTAAGGCAAAGTCGTTTTGGCATTAGACCTGCTGATGGTGCTGTATGGGATGACTTATTTTTAATCTGAAAAATTCAAACCTTGTTTTTGACAGCCCTAATATGTCTCTCTATTATAAAAGGAAATCCTGAGATGAGACTTTCTCGGAAATAATTTCAACTCCTGCGAGAGATAATTTCAGGTCCTGTGAGACAAAAGTACTAAAATTCGAAAGTCTCAAAAAAACTAATAATAAAGATCGCATTAGCACTAACTAATGGAAATTATTACTCAGTGAAATAACGAAATGGACATAGGTGATATGACAGAAGTATGTAGATATTGTTCGGCTTTAAACTTTAAGTCAGAGACTTGTAGATCTTCTAATTTGTGTTGCCATCAAGGAAAAGTAGTGTTTCTTCCCAATGAAGAGGTGTATTTGTGAGAAATAAAAGATTTGTTATTTAGTGAAAGTGAAATCCACACACGCGAGCGGCAGAGACACGAAGTGGCTGGCACATAGTGCAGGCCGGTGGGTTGGTGAGCAAAGTGAGCAGGGGGCGAAGCCCCTTAGTACATCAAATAAAAATCTGATTTATAAAACCTGGCGTGTGCACTTTGACCATTTATAAATCACAATCACCTTGTCAATGTGTGCACATTAACACACCTCAAACTCCACTCAGTTGTCACCCTAAAGCAACCACACATAGACTAAGCTAATCATACAGATACATAGTACAGTGTGTAATCAGGATACACAACCTCCTGCCTTCACTCTCACCTGGCACATGTAATGAGATGATTGCTGTTACAATGGATATTACAGAACATCCAATAAAACTGGGGGTGCAAGCAGTTACCTTACCAGCAAGCCAGCCACCACATACAGCACCATCACATCTTCCCAAGCTGTTTTGTCTTGAAACAAATAAATTAAAAGTTGACTCGGGCCACTGAGACATGACATTTGTCAGTCTCATCTTGTGGCATCACAGATGGTTTTTGGGTGTTTTTGGAATATAACTGCTTGCAGTTAACAAAAGGAGCTTTGTTTTCACTAGAATAAAAGTGACGTAAAGTGCTAGGAGAGCCGGATGCTACCACATATTTTCCATTTATGTTTTATGTACATCCTCCCACACCATACAAAAACTTAATGTAGTGCCTTCGCCAGTCACTTAATGGCTTCCAGCACAGCGGCCATGAAGAAATGAAGCTTGGCTGAGATACTCCTGATGTGAGAACTGACAACAAACTAACGAATAACCAAAAAAGTTCTTCAGTGCAAATACGCAGCATTGGCCCTCTTAAAAGGGAACTAAAGTACAATCTGGGTGTCATATTCAACATTTCTAAGGTGTAATATGTCTGCATGTTATAATAACGGCTCGGTGATATGTGTTATTATGTGTGTGAGTCATCGTTTAGCAGGTTTGCCTGCATTTTCCTACTTGATCAAGAGTGTCATACTTTCCCAATTTCTCTGAAATGTTGCCTACGGATGGTTCAGGGTTGCCATAAATATGCACACCTTTTCCCAATCAAGTTTTCTTATAAAGTTTTATAAATCTGACCCCAAGTCTGAAACTGAAATGAAAGTTTCATGTTTCATACTAAAGAAAAACAGATGAGCGCCACTTTGTCCCATAATATCAAGAAAAACAAGTGGAAATGGAGTCTGTCTGGCTGTTCTTCAGATTCCACTCACACCTTTAAAAATCCAGCATACCAACACACTGTGAAAGAAATCAAACTCCTGCATCAGTTGAGCCCAGGCCTATGAAATCAATATTCCATTTTCATATTGCGTTACTCCCAGCCTAAAGATATAATGCTGCCTGGCGTCTTGCTGCTAAATCGAACCACTTATGGAATAGAAAGCGCGGGCCTTTGGGTGCGGGGCTAGAAAGCTATGACTCTGAATCACACGAATGAAGAGAATGGATGGATAAATGATTTTTTCTGAGTAAAATGAGGCCTTCACTTTGTGAAAAATTCTCTTTTAGTTGTTTCTTTGCTATGAACGTTGTGTTTTTATTAATTCATTGTATATTTACGACATATATATTACATGGGCTTGTTCTGCTTGGCTTTCAAATTGTCATTCATGCCATGTTTGCTTAAGGATTTTCAGGTTTATTAGTTTCTATTAAAACTTAATCTATAGACTTATGAGTATTAGTATAAACTGTACATAATATACCAAATTCTGAAAAAATGTTGTAGGATTTTAAAAGATTTGTGTTAGAAAAGTTGTTTCTATATAAACTGTAATTTAAAATCCAACAGTATGGTAAAGTAGCCCTAAAAGTCAGCCTTCTCGTGTAAACATCATTACGTGTTTTGAGCGAAACAGAAATGGTGATAGTACCTGTTTGTAATGTGTATAATGTGTTGGAGTCTTAACAAAGGGGAAAATGGTTGTGGGACCTCAAAAAGTAAACCGAGAGAATCAGGTCAGGATTGTCACCAGCCTGCCCGAAGAGGCTCACTGTAACTCTGCCAGGCACCAAATACTAGCTGCTGGCATTAGCCAGAGCAGGCCCCAAAAATGGGGATCTGGCAAAGCAACTTGAAATGTCCACAATTCTATCAAAAAAGACCCACAAGAGGGAGGATAACTGTCAGCCCCCAGCTTGTAAACAAAAGGGTAAAAGAGGACCTTTATCAATCAAAGATTTATTTACAGATTAGAGTAACACACCGAACAAATGCTCAACAGAGCAAAAAAGAGACAAAAGGAGCGGTCTAAAAGATTGTCCAGCTGTTAGAGCAATCAAGCTGCAAAATGGCAGCAGGAGTAGTTGAGGAATAAAGGGCACAGTCGTGACGAGGAAGACAACAGCTGTCACTGTGCTGGAAAGAGCTACATAGTTGGCAGAAGTATGGTGAATGGTGGTCAGGGGATGTGTGGTGAGTGGTACCAGCCAGCTATGAGGAGCCACCGAGATGGTGGTAATGGGAAGGAGCTGGAGGAGCATTCATGGAGCGAGGCTGCTGATTGGTGTACCCCAGGGCCAATAACACTGGTGTTCTGACATTTTAGCCTACTTTCTTGTATAGAGATAATTTGGAGGTGGAAAGGGGTAACTATGTTCAAAAGCACTGGACCATTCATATCTTAATATCAAGGATGTGCATCTCTGTGATGACTGTGCATGACTTGTGTGGCAAGACCTGTCACCCTCCATCCCCAATCTGATATTTATGGGCCCCTGACACTCAGAGTGACTGGAAGTGACACTAGATTGATGATTGATTCTGCGGTAGGCCTGTCGAGGTTAGGGCTGGGAGGGGAACTGGGGAAATTGAGGTTGGGGGAAGGTCTACTGTTTCAAACTATTAGATTTAAACTATTAACCTTAGTTCAATAAAAGTATTTTTTGTTAGTGAATATTGTACTTTGATCATGACAACATTAAACTTTTTCCAATGACATTAAATAAATTGTGCATATTTCAGAGTATTGCACATGCAAAGAAAATCATAGAATGCAAAAGCAGACTGTCATCATCTGAGGGTATCCACAAGTCCAACAAAGAAATGTTAGGTCACCAGCCAGGTTGCTCTTTATATTAACTCGTAAGTCCAACAAATCACCTGGTAAGGCTTGATGTCATTTAAGGCTCTGTAGAGCTGTCACAGTGTCGGGTGGTCTGCTCTTCCTGCAGTGGAAGTGGACGCTTCCTGGCTGAGAGCGTCACAGCTTTATAGTTGCTGGTGCAGAAGGAGTGGTGTCGGTTGTACTCGCTGGGTGGTTTCTCTGAGCTGTGGATGGGAAAGGAAACGATACCATCAGAGACGGTGCCCCCTCGTGTCCCAGAGTGATAGCACCTGCCTCTAATCACCCTCTGATACTCATCCATGACAAGATTTTTTTTTTTTTTTTGCCTGTCAGTAACACAGATGACACGTGTATGTCATGTATGTGTAGCTGTGCTGTCATCATTCATGGCTTTTCTTTTTTTTTTTTTTTTTAAATATATATATATTCTTTTAAATAGGTTTGTTATAGTCACAGACAGGACCGGGAGAAAAGAAAAACAAAAGAAAAAGGAAGAGAGTGGGGAAAGAGTCAGATGGTGGACAATGGAAGAAAAGATAAAAAGGAGGATGGGGTGGGGGGGGACTAAACAAAACACCGACAATCTGCTTCAATACCTGTTGAGAAAAAGGGAAATAAAAAAAAAAAAAAAAAAAACAGCAGCAGACAAAACCACAGCAACCAACATCTATATCAATCACAGTGAATAATAAATATTAAATGCTATTGAACAGCACATAGTACTAATAT
The DNA here is from genome assembly GCA_026402145.1 of Polypterus bichir lapradei. NCBI lineage: Eukaryota > Metazoa > Chordata > Cladistia > Polypteriformes > Polypteridae > Polypterus > Polypterus bichir. The sequence continues at coordinate 10,869,985 of JANRMT010062820.1, forward strand.
TACAAGATAGGATTAGAGGGAGCCGCTAAGCAAGACAGTGTGTATCTGTGATTACATGATTATACACACATGTGTTCACCTGTGTGCACACCTGTGTATGTGAGCGCGCTTGTATTCATAGGGTTCTTCCATGTAACTGTCTAATAGTGTAATAGTGTGTGTGGGGAACTGCAGCCCCGCTCCTCAGGATCCGAAGCAGATATGTAGGAGACCCGTGCCCCAGACATCCAGAGAAACCCCCGGACGCAGGGATGACTGCAGCCCCCACTCAGAAAAGAGCAGAGGAGAGCCCAGGAGGAAGGTCATCCAGCAGCCACTGTGCCAAAGCCCTGGGGGGCCATGGTGGCGAGCCCGCGGGCCCCGTCGGCAGTCGGCCGCACCAGGGCGGACCGGGCCCTGGGCCTAGGGATCCAAGAGCCCCCCACTCACCAGCAGGGGCCTGACACAGCTGTGAGGGCCAGGTCCCGCCAAGCAATCGCCGGGAGTGAGCCAGCACCCACCCGAGTATTCAGCCCCGGACATCGAGAACCGCCAACACAACAGCGGCTGGGGGGATCATCCACCGGCAGGGAGTGGGGGGGGGGAGAATAAGGCCCCCTCCCCTGAGGGAGCTTGCGATGTTTTGAGTGAGGTGGAGTCTAAGACCTGACCTGACACAAAGACATAGACATACAGGCACACGTATACACAAGCATACGTTCCCACCCTCATATGCACATATGCAAACGCTCACACGTTCACCCAACATGGAGACATACAAAAATGAACACTGTACACACACTCACACTCCCCATGTATACTTTACCTCTGGGGTGTAGACCAGGAGGACCGCCCCAGTTCCCGCAGTAGCCCGGAGGCCCACCAGCCCAAAACCTGACTCGATGGCCAGCTCCTCCTCTCAGCCCCCAGCCCCAGACGGCGAACAGAAAGAGCGGGGCCCCGCCTCTCCCGCTCTAATATGATGTTGGTGCGTGTTGTTCTAAAGTGCTTTTAAAACAGGGGAAGGATATGGCACTGAACACCTCTCCTCCCGAGAACCCTCACTGTCTATGTGTGATTTAAAATTGAGAAGTGGACACTGGCGCCAGAGGTAAGGCTGAATGAACAGACCGCCCTCTGGACACCATTCAGTGTGTCCACCCCCAAGGCCCTATATGTATGTGTCATGAAAGGATAGGTAATGGGAATGTCTAAGTTGTGAATTAAAATAGAGATACAGGTGGTCACTAAGGGACAAAGGAGGAATACCTCCCCTGCACCCCAGCGACTCACCTGCACCTCAAGGCCCTACATGAGTGTTGGTGTGATGGAGCGGGAGAAGGGGAGCATTTAGGGATGGGGAGGAAAGGAAGAATGGGGGGGAAAGCCCCCCCCACCCCTGAGCCAGCTCCCCTGCTGACCCCCATAGGCACCCCCGCTCCCCAGAAACCATCCAGGGCAGGGGGCCCAGGCCCATCGAGGCCACGGCCCACGCCAGCGGTACCACCAGGCGACCCGGAGAACGGTGCAGCCCTCCGGTCCCCACCACCGTGTAAAAACTATGCCCATCCCAACATTCAGTCAACACCCAAACTACATATGACAATAGAAACCCAGGCCGACTCCGAGACCTCTCATGACAAGATTTTGAAAGCGGATTGTTTTTTTTTTTTGTCACCAAACAATACGAAAGCCAATAATGTAAAGCCATTTTCACAAGAATTGTCTTCTGCTTCCTCTTCATCTTTTCACACTTCTTTGTGGGGGCAATATCTGTATCAGATCAACCTTCTCTATACAGCTTGGTCCTGCACCCCCTTCCTCAGCCAGACCCTTTACCTTCAGATCTTCTTTTGCTTTATGTATCCACCTTCACTTTGGCCTCCCCTCGCTTTCTCTTCCCCTGTACTTCCATTCCCATTATTCTTTTGCCCAAGTATTGATTGTCTGTCCTCATCACATGTCCAAACCACTTCAACATACTTTCGTGTACTTTCTTAGTTATCTCTCCCATTTTTGTTGTACCTCTCATTTCTTATTCTGTAATTTTTTGTAACCTCACACATCTATTCTGTTTGTTTTATTTTGTGTTCCAAGCTCATCATCAGGATTATCGTCTTTCATAGCCACTCACAGAACCCCAGACTCATGCACTCACCCTTTCACTCTGTATGCACAGCCTTTTTGGCCCGAGGCTCCAGTCATTTCATATGTTCCAGGAGGGAGTGCCACCTCTTACATTTTTAATCTCTAGTTATAATGCTGTTACATTTCCTAAGTTCATGCCAAGCCCTCTCCCAGGACTCCATACTTCCACCCCAGTAACTCTTTGCATTATTTTCAGCAGGATCCTTTGTGCCAGTGTTCCAGAATTTGTTGCTCCCTATCCCCCATGGTGTCTAGCAGTGTCTAGAAGCCAGGTTTTAATAGTAATTTCTGGAATCTTAACACAATGATCTATCCGTTAATGTATATCTGATGTTCTTCATAGTAGTTTCCAAAAGCATTGCATCTTGTGGTGCCAGCAATTGAGGGATCTGCAGATTAAACTGTCGCAAACTGGCAGCACTATCATAGAGTCCATCCTACCCAGAGTAATGTAAAGTGGATAAATATAAAAATTCAGACATGAGCGTCAGAAGGCTTTGACGCTGATCTTTCTGATCATAAAATAGGTCATTACGACGAGAAGAATTCCTAATTAATTGCAGAATTACGGTATTTGAGGGTTCCTCTAGAATGCCTCTTTCTCATGCACGATTTGGCTCAAAAACTAACCAGCACCTCGTCATTTCATAACAAGCTTAAGTTTCAAGTTTGGTATTTTTCCATCCAGCTGTTTTAGCTCGAGACCGTCCTCAAGAAACTGTGACACACAGACACACAAGCAGACACACACCCATCATTGAGATATCGGTGTTTTTTGTATCAGGGGACCCTAAAACATCGAGATCTGTCGAAAGTCAGAGATTGACATTTTTGACAAATCTAAAGCTTTTGCTTCTCCCACAAATATGATTGGTTATGGTGGAGGAGGGCACAAAACAAAAATAACTTAAAATATGAGGGGATGTGCAAAGGAAGCAAATAAACAGATACAGTAACCTGCTGTATTATTGAGGCATGAGTGATACTCGACACATTTGTTACTAGACTCGTCTACTCTCACACCTTAAAATTAACACACACACACAGTGGTCCTGTTCACACAATTACATACAAGTGATGCCCAACTGCCAGTCTCTCTGTAGTAAACCACACAGGATCCCACCAACATAGGTACATATGAGTGATGCCTACAATGCCTGTCACTCTTCAGTTCTCCACATCAGGACTCACTATCTCTGGCACTAACAAATGTACACATCAAGGCTCATACACCATTTGATTACATGCCATTTACCAACCAATGGTGTCTTACTTCAACTATACTTGTTCCTCCTATTGAGGTGCGACCTCTCAGCCTTGATAATCCCGCAAGGAGGAGAAAATGGAAATCCTACCACTGCACTGTTGCCCTAATTATTACTTTATTACTTCAGTCTCTTTATATATAAGGACAAAGTAGAGAAATTTAAATGCAACATGGTATTTATTAAAGTATAATAATACCAGTAAAATGAATTACAATCTGTATATGTTGTGAACATTCCAGCCCCGATCACAGACAGACGCCAGGACACACAGAAGTCCCAACGCACACATGATTTCTTTATAGTGTCACAACAAGAAAAAACACGCTTTACTTTTCTCCCTTTTGTTTCTTCTCTTTATCTCTCTCTCTTTCCCTCTGTCTCTCTTTCTCCTCCACTCTCCCTCTGTCAGGCTTCATCCTCCTCCTCCCAACTCTGCCTCCCGCAGTAGTGTCTGCTGGCCCCTTATATAGGGCTTCTGGAAGTAATCCATGTGTCTGATGATGCGTTTCCGGCAGCACTTCCAGGTGTGACGGAAGAGCTGCTCTCCAGGGCTCAGCAGTAATTGTAGCACCCCCTGGTGGCGCACACGGATTCCAACAGGGCTGTTCCAAACTCCAACTCCCATGAAGCACTGTGGGAGTCCTGTGGGAGTCTGACCACCATAAATTCATTGGATAGGAAAACAAAAAGTTCTAAATTACTGGTACAAAATAGAAAGAATGTACTCGTACAAATGTATTTGGATCTTAAATTATTAGTCCACAAGCAAGGATGCTTTCAATGTAAATTGCCTGCGTACATTCATTAGTTAAATTGTCTTAAGGAACCTGTACATTCTTTTATAGTTCATCATGGTTCATTTCAACTTTTTATAGTTCACTCGTCTTGGAAAGTGAGAGGATGCCTGAGGAGTGGAGAAGATGTGTACTGGTGCCGATATTTAAGATAAGGGGGATGTGCAGGACTGTAGTAACTACAGGGGGATAAAATTGATGAGCCACAGCATGAAGTTATGGGAAAGAGTAGTGGAAGCGTGGTTAGGAAGTGAGGTGATGATTAGTGAGCAGCAGTATGGTTTCATGCCAAGAAAGAGCACCACATATACCATGTTTGCTCTGAGGATGTTGATGGAGAAGTTTACAGAGGCCAGAAGGAGTTGCATTGTATCTTTGTGGACCTGGAGAAAGCATATGACAGGGTGCCTCGAAAGGAGCTGTGGTATTGTATGAGGAAGTCGAGAGTGGCAGAGAAGTACGGAAGAGTTGTACAGGATATGTACGAGGAAAGTGTGACTTAGGTGAGGTCTGCGGTAGGAGAGATAGATACATTCAACGTGGAGGTGGGATTACATCAGGGATCGGCTCTGAGCCCTTTCTTATTTGTAATGGTGATGGACAGGTTGACAGGCGAGATTAGACAGGAGTCCCCATGGACTATGATGTTTGCTGATGACATTGTGATGTGTAGCGATAGTAGGGAGCAGGTTCAGGAGACCCTGGAGAGGTGGAGATATGCTCTAGAGAGGAGAGGAATGAAGGTCAGTAGGAACAAGACAGAATACATGTGTGTCAATGAGAGGGAGGTCAGTGGAATGGTGAGGATGCAAGGAGTAGAGTTGGTGAAGGTGGATGAGTTTAAATACTTGGGATCAACAGTACAGAGTAATGGGGATTGTGGAAGAGAAGTGAAAAAGAGAGTGCAGGCAGGGTGGAATGGGTGGAGAAGAGTGTCAGGAGTGATTTGTGATAGACGGTTATCAGCAAGAGTGAAAGGGAAGGTCTACAGGACGGTAGTGAGACCAGCTATGTTATATGGGCTGGAGACGGTGGCACTGACCAGAAAGCAGGAGTCAGAGCTGGAGGTGGCAGAGTTAAAGATGCTAAGATTTGCATTGGGTGTGACGAGGATGGACAGGATTAGAAATGAGGACATTAGAGGATCAGCTCAAGTTGGACGGTTGGGAGACAAAGTCAGAGAGGTGAGCTTGTGTTGGTTTGGACATGTGCAGAGGAGAGATGCTGAGTATATTGGAAGAAGGATGCTAAGGATAGAGCTGACAGGGAAGAGGAAAAGAGGACATGCAGGTGATGGGTGTAACAGAACAAGATGACGATAACAGAAAGATATGGAAGAAGATGATCTGCTGTGGCAACTTCTAACGGGAGCAGCCGAAAGAAGAAGAAGATGATGGTTCTTTTCAGCAAAAGTAATACTTAAAATGAAGTCTGCAGTTTTAAAACAAAATTACACTTTTATTTTCCAGGAATTGCACCAAATAGACTCATATACAGCATAGAGAAGGCAACAGCAGTTCTGAAAAAAAATGGGATCCGGAGATGGCACAGAGAAGTCAGAATTCATTCAGGGGTCGTAACCAAGAAGATAATTAAATAACATAGCTCAGATTGTGTAGCCAGAATCGTGTTCAGGGAGTTGAGCAGTAAGTCCTACGCCAAAACAGACATGTGTAACCAGAACCAATAAACACGAGACATGACGGCAGAAAAACTGACATACCCAGTAATCTCAAAATCTAGCAATATAAAATGAGACAAAGGCTTTTGTTTTTCTTTCACAAATTCAAATCTTGGATGATTAGGCTTGCTTGGCACCAGCTTTGTGAAATGTAGTATGGCCTCCGGTTACTGCCTTACAGCAGCAGGTCTTTGTATCCACAGTTGCTTCAATTCACCCCTCAGGCTCTAAGCTCAATAAGCCTAAAGTAGAATTAAACATCATTACTGCATAGTGTCACTTCCATCACCTTTAAGGTCAGGAGCTGAGAAATATCAGATTTTAGATGGTGGGTGACCGGTTTTCCCCTCATCATGCCACACAAGTCTGGAAGACCACCACTGATATCGAGATAGGAGTGGCCCAGTGCTGTGGAGTAAAGATGTAAGTCACCTGTCCTCACCCTCAAATTTTTTCTATACATGAACAAGATACCTGTTACATGCTGAATGGTGAGAATAAAAAACAACACTGAACCCTAGTGAAGGATCACTCAGCTCGTGTTTTAATGAAGAATATTGGCTTTTAAGGGTGGCTGCGTTCAGTTAATGTGGTATGGCTAGCCAACTGCTTGTGTCTCTGGTGTTCCTAAAACTTAATGGCTTCTGCAGATGGCATTCATTAAAGTACTTAGAACAATCATGGCACTGATGCTTCAGAGCCCACCTGGGATATTACTTCTGCAGTTTGGGCACGCTTCAAATGTACAACACGCAATGAACGGTAGAAAGAGTTAAAACCTGCGCAGCATATCATCAGCTGCAGCTCCGATATTCTGTGCACAAGGCTGACACTTTCATTAAAGTGACGGTCAAAACACACGACTTACTTACTTCTTAGCCGGACCTGGTCAGTAGCAGTAGGGGGAACCATTCAGCATAGGGGCTACCCATAGTGCATCTGTAACAATGCTTTAACATGCACTTTGTTTGATCTTAATAAGAATTGTAAAGCAGTAAAGCACCAATAGCAATACATTACATACTTCTATTAGTCACTTTGTTATGTAACACGGCCTTAACAAGTGCAAGATTTTAATCCATCTTAATCAACAGATAAGTGTGTATTGGTCCAGTTGCTATATGTTTGTCGTTCCAATAGATGGCACATCACAAAAACATGAACACTGCTTTTACGAATCCCATACCAAATGGCATATAACTGAGACAGACGAATTGGTGCACAGCAAATGTTAACACTGAAGTCTGCATTGATTACTTAGGTAGCTACCCATCATAGACAGTCAGCACAGCTAATATGAATTTTTAAGCAGTAAAGTACAAATAAAATTACACTACATGCATCTGTTAGTCACTTTCTGTTATGTAGCAAGGCCTTAACAAAGGGTTTTGTATGATTCAATGGCATTAGATGCACTTTAGCCACAGTGGCGTAGCTAGGTGGGGCAATGGGGGACATTTGTCCCCGGGCACAGCATCCAGGGGGCGCCAAATTGATGTTACGAAATTTTAGAATAAAATGTTTTCCATTCTTAAATGCACTAAAAAGTAAATAAAAAACATTTGCATACTCAGTCCATCACTCCATCAGTATGAGGATATCTTTTTCCTATGTTTTTTGTCTCTTTCTTATTTCGAAGCACGTATTATTTCTATATACCCAACAGACAATAATTGATCCCCTCCACTACCCTAACATGCTTGACTCCCACCCAGAAACATTTTTGACGTTATTAAACAGGTCGCGCGACTGACATGAGGCATTAGTGTATTATTGTCTAAGTTGTTGCAAACGCCATTTCTGTGTGCCAAGTGATTTGTGTTTATGTGTTTGATAGAAAATTGATTGGGCTATGGTGAGGTATTCTAGTAGATGGCTGCAAAAGTCTAGACGTTTCCCATCATATTTTTGTACGAATAAATTGTAAGTAATGCAGTTTTTATAAATATATAAATATTTTGCTTTATAATATACTTTCTTTAAAATCATTTTTAAATGCGGAAAAAGGATTTTTTATTACAAAAACTAGATTAGATTTTAAAGAACACGAGGCGGCGTTATCATTTTCGGAGACTTTTTATTTAATAAATTATACAAACACGTACAAACATTTGACTTTTTAATTACAATAAAATAATCAGGGTCTCATGCATTCTTTAAAAGTGATATCTAATTTTTTTCATTGTTTCAGACAACATAGTTTAAGGAATAAGTAATATATGCATTTTTAATTATTATTATTATATAAATATTCTTGATTTTTGTAAGAAAAGATCCTGCAAAATTATAAACTTTATAGTTTATTTAACAACCATGAGTTGGCAAGAAAGAAGATATATATATATAAATAAAATATATGAATTTTTTTTCTTAAAATACTATTATTTTAAATACATTTTAAAAAATTTTCTTTCCCTTCCCCATTGCATTTTGGCAAACAGGAGGGGGCGTGAAATCTTCAGTTGTCCCCTGGCGCTGAAAACCCTCGCTACGCCTCTGTTTAGCCAACATTTAATATCCCAAAATCACTTATTACTTCCAGGGGATTTAAAACGTATTCAGACCCCTTCAATTCCTGAACACTTTATTCTGTTGAAGATTTAGTTTTAAATGGAGACATTTGATTTCGCCCATTAATCTATGCCTAACAACCCCTAATGACAAAGTGAAAACATGTTTTCCGGAAAGTTTGCAGATTTATTTAAAATCAAAAAAAAACTGAAATCGCTCATTCATGTAAGTATTCAGACCCTTAACTCAATACTTTGTAGAAGCCCCTTCAATAGCAATTCAAGCGTCAAGCCTTCTTGTGTAAGTATCTACAAGCTTTGCACTCCTAGACTTGAGCAGTTTATCCCATTCTTCCCAATCCTCTGTTAGATGAGAAGCATCAAAAAACTGTCATCTTCAGCTCTCTCCACAAATGTTCTGTGGGTTTAAGTCTGGACTTGGCCATTCAAAAACAGTCAGAGGTTTGTCCTGAAGCCATTCCAGTATTGCTACTTCAGTTAGGCTTCCGATTGTACCACTGTGCAAGTCCTATATTATTCCATCCATCCATCCATTATCCAACCTGCTGAATCCGAACACAGGGTCACTGGGGTCTTCTGGAGCCAATCCCAGCCAACACAGGGCACAAGGCAGGAACTAATCCCGGGCAGGGTGCCAACCCACCACAGAGTCCTATATTATATTATATTATATTATATTATATTATATTATATTATATTATATTATATTATATTATATTATATTATATTATATTATATTAGTTCACCATGCTGCCGTCCATTATCATTAATATCACTATAAAGTTTTACTGTCTACCTTCTACAGTTGTAATGGACAGAACCAGAATGAATATGGAAAAGTGCGCGAGTCCATTCTAGCTGTGAACTTTCTGTTTTGCAGGCTCCTCCATTTAATAGATTCCATATGACTAGCAGTTTGTATTCCGAAGCTGAGATCACTTTCTTAAATCAAGCATCATCCTGTGAATTGCCTTGCTGTGCATCCTGTGTGCAATTATTTGCTTTCAATACATTAGGCATATTAGCAAATGCATAAAAGTTCTGCTAGCGCAGCCTTCGTTTGCACTGCAGTGGTAGAATTTGAATGAGAAGATGTTTGACGAGTCTAATGGAAAGATATTATTTACATAAATGGAGCAGTGCTGAAAACTTATAAAAAGATGGAAGTTACATTTTTTAAAAGGAGCACAAACAAATATTTGAGCTAAATGCAAATGAAGGCTTCTCAATGTGCTTGGAATTTAATAGCAAAAGAAAATGTGCTAAATATAGATAGATAGATAGATAGATAGATAGATAGATAGATAGATAGATAGATAGATAGATAGATAGATAGATAGATAGATAGATAGATATCAGAGTCGCCACTCCGATTTATGGAGGTCCAAGATTTATTTATAAGGTCTTGGCTGATTTCTTTTGATTTTCCTTTTATGTCAAGCAAAGAGCCATTTGAGTTTGATTGTATCCCGTAATATACATCCACTTCTATCTATCTATCTATCTATCTATCTATCTATCTATCTATCTATCTA
>JANRMT010062820.1:10880320-10957395 GCA_026402145.1 Polypterus bichir lapradei
TATCTATCTATCTATCTATCTATCTATCTATCTATTATATAGTGTCTATCTACTGTATCTATCTATCTATCTATCTATCTATCTATCTATCTATCTATCTATTATATAGTGCCTTTCATATCTATAAGTAGTGACTTCAGGGTGGGCCCAGCCTCTTGGGGTTACACCCACATAACACAAGAAACAAAAGAAGATAGCGACTTAGATGCAGCATACACTAGATAATATTTAAACATAACAATATAAAAGGATAGAGCAGCACAGTGGCACTGGGTTAGTGCTGCTGCCTCATAGTAAAGAGACCAGAGATTGTGACGGGTCCTCCCTGCGTGGAGTTTGCATTTTCTCACCATTTCTGCGTAGGTTTTCTCTAGTAGTTCTGGTCCCCTCCCCAAAGCCAATGATATACAGGTTAGGTGAACTGGCAACACTAAACTGGCCCTAGTGTGTGTTTGATGTGTGTGTGTGTTTGTGCTCACCCTGTGATGGACTGGCGCCCTGTCCATGATAAGTCCCTGCCTTGCACCTTATGCCAGTTGGGGTAGGTTCCAGTTCAGCCCCCTAACCTTGGTCTGGATTAAGCAGGCTAGAAAATGACATGACGATACATGACGATACATGACGATACATTCAGTATTTTTCATATGGAGGAATGAACTTTCTCCCAGCATGCATATTTGCCCATTCCATTCCATTATGGCCTCCTGGCCAGGCAAGACTTCCTCCTCCATCCCGGTCAGGATGCTTGTGCTTCCTCCATGGCACCTACACTGTGAAGAACTAACTTTGAGTTGAAAAATACTAAATTTATTCTTATTAAAAATGACATAAAATAAATGAAAAATAATAATTCCAAAAGGAAAAAAAACAACAAAAGGGAAACTACACACCAGCCAGAGAATAAACCCTGGCTTTTAGTATAACAAGTTTCTTCTTTCAAGTTTCTGTTCTCCCTGGCCATCGGACCTTACTTTTATTCTATGTTAATTAATATTGCCTAATTTTATTTCTTATCTATTTTGTCTTTTTTCTCTTTCTTCGTGCTGTAAAGCACTTTGAGCTCCATCATTTGTATGAAAATGTGCTATAGAAATAAATGTTGTTGTTGTTGGGACGTGGGAATCAAACTGGAAACAAGCCACTTAGTTACCTGCCACCTCCATTGATGGATATGGATGCCCGGATTTGCTTTTTATACTTTATGCCTGTTATTTGTGTAGACCGTATCTCCACTGCTCCTTAAACAGCTCTCTTGGTTTCTGAATCCTAGAGCCAGTCCACCTGTGAGGTCACCATTAGACATTTCAGATCTATCAGATCGTTGACACATTGGCTTCAGAAGAATCATAAGAGGTGTAATTCTCATTCCCAACAGCTTTCACCAAATGTAGAAATGAATCACCAAATGTAAAGTATAAGAGAAGCCGCATTCACGCTGGTCCTCCTTTTAAAGTAGCCCCTTGTGTCCATCAACAGCAGAAGCAGACACTTCCGATTAGGTGTGATATTATCACAGCATAAAAGCAGACAGTTGACTGTGCGCTCTCGCCGCCGTCTCATTAGCAGACTGTCCTGGGCTGATTTGCATAACACATTCTCATTAACTCAATGCAAATGAATGAGGCCTGGTAAAAAAAGAACTGGTTTTTTAAAGGAGCCCTCCACTTTTAAGACGTGGGCTTACACACCTAATACCTCAAATGAACTGCATAGCATTTGGAGAGCTTCAGCAATTGGAGGCTTAGCGTAGAAATGACGAATGTGGGAGACACCGAGGAGCTCAGATCAATATTGTGAGTGAATGAGGAAAAAAGCAAAGGAATGGCCTCTAGTAGAAAATAGAGAGTAGAGACAAAGTGTAAAAGGGGCTCTGGCCTGTCCTATATGCTATCCCTGGTCAACTGTTATCAATCAAACCAAAAAGAACGTTATGAATCTTGCTGGATATTTACTGTGTTGTGCTGTGAATGCTCTGAAATCACTTCAGGTTATTTTGTTTGGCATCTCCTGACTAACTGGCAGGAGAAAATCCCCACACATGATGTGCCATTCGACTTCTGTTGACGTCTAGCTATGCAAGACCTCGAGTTTTTTGGAGTTCCCCCTATTTTGACCCTGTAGACCTGAAACAACATAATCAAAGGCCATTTTTGAAACATATTTTGTGTAGGAACCTACACTCTTGTGAAAAAGAGTAAAAGAAAAAGCATCTTCAGCAAAAATGATCAGGAAGGACTTACAGTTGTGTGTCCACCCCAGGGGTTCACCCACTAATGAGATTTGAGGGTTCAACGCTACTCCTTTTCACAAAACTTTGAGAAAGTGAGTATCGGTAATATGAGCATATGGAGTGTTGTTTTATGTTATTTTGAGGTTTCTGATCATGAATATGATACCATTTTTGATATTTGATTATTTACTGGTCATCCTAGCCCTCTAAAAGCTGCTCCCAGAAGGTTAAAAATGACAAATCTCAAATATAAGTATCTGGGGTATCATTCTAGACTATTTTAAGGTTAGTGATTACGAATATAATGTTAATTTTGATTTTTAATCATTTACTAGTGTGGTCACTGGGGGCGCAACAGCTGCCAAAAACCTGAGTCTGGCAACGCACATAGCATTTATTTTGATGTGGGAAACGTTTCCCAAGTTCACACCAGCTGTCCAAACCTGTCACAGACAGACCCAAAACAACACACATTGCTTTTATTTTGGTTTAAGAAACATTTCCAAAGTTCACACCATTTGTCCATACCTGACACAGACAGACCCAAGGCACAAGTCCAGCAACGCACATAGTGTGGCGGATGGCCGGGGCCCTTGCCTGGCCAGAATGCCCAAACTGTGGAAGGACCTGAAGAAAGAGGATTGCTGGGACAGCTTCTTGCCCGGGCCGATAGATGGCAGCCCCCTTGGTATTCAGCAGAGCCTACGGGTTATGAGCATGGAGGCTCAACCCTGTTGGAATCCGTGGCCACCGCTAGGGGGCGCATGGACCTTTCCAGGGCCTTATTTGGTCACGCTTCCACCACACCCAGAAGTGTGGTCGGAAGAAGCTTGTTAGGCACCTGCAGTCGATCCAGGTGCCTTATAAAAACAAGCCGCATCACTCCATGAGAGGCCAGAGTCGGAAGGAGAGGACAATTTGGCCTGAAGATGAGTGGAGGGACTGAAAGGTGTTAGTGGTGATGCATTGTGCTTATGGCCATTGTCGACAGGTGAGAAAACTGTAAATAAACGTGTGGTGTGTGGCAAACTTGTCTCCTGCCTGTCTGTGTCTGGGTTAGGGTGGCGGTGAGCCCCCTAGTGGCTTACAATAGCTTTTATTTTGGTGTGGGAAATGTGTCCCAAGTTCACGCCAGCTGTCCAAACCCGTCACAGGCAAACCCAAGGCAACACACATGGCTCTTATTTTGGTGTGGGAAACGTTTCCCAAGTTCACGTCAGCTGTCCAAACCCGTCACAGGCAAACCCAAGGCAACACGCACAGCTTTTATTTTGGTGTGAGAATCGTTTCCCAAGTTTCCCACCTACCCAGAACAGTAAAAAGCACCTTAAGCCCAGCAGAATGAGGACACTGTACTTCTTAGTCTTCTCTCTGTCTCCTTCCACCTCCACTCCTCCCTCAGCAAGCTTTGTCTTCCTCCTCCCAACTCTGGCCCACTGAATAAAGTGAGGTGGTCCCTTTTATGCTACACCCGGGAGCACTTCAGGTGGCCCATCAGTATGATCCAGATGTACTCCCAGCTGTGGTGGAAGCCCAATGTAGTAGGGCTCTGTTGCTCCTGCAGTACTCTCTGGTGGCTCCCATGAAACCCAACAGGGCTGTGCTGAACTCCAATTCCCAGGTAGCCCTGTGGGAATTCGAGGCACGGCTGTAACCCAGGGGGGCCACCAGCTAGCACTCTAGGGGTGGTAGTGCCCTGTGCATATTTGCTCCCCCAGTCCTTCCATTATGGAGGTGTCAAAAGGATAGATAGATAGATAGATAGATAGATAGATAGATAGATAGATAGATAGATAGATAGATAGATAGATTTGAAAGGCACTATATGATAGATAGATAGATAGATAGATAGATAGATAGATAGATAGATAGATAGATAGATAGATAGATAGACTCCCACTCTAACGTGATTCTCATGTAAGCCTTCCTGTTCAAGTACCTCAAATGCTAATTGACCTTAAACATTTTTAATAAGCAAAGCATTTCTCCCGCAGCTGTAGATCCTCAGATCCCAGATGGCACTGGTATCAAGCAAAGCAGGAACGGTTTTCATTGAATTTATTCAACTCTATAATTCATAAACTATTAAAAAGACATTTTGCTGATTTTGCAGTTAAAGTGCATTGCTTTATGCTCTGTCTCTCACTTCGGAAAGAAACACAAAATTGCATTTGGAAATGGGGGCTCAGAGTGAACAGGTGCATTCACAATATATCTCCCAATATTCAGGTTGTTGCAAGGTAAAATCCATTCTTCCGCCATCCATTTTTTTAATCCCTCTTATCCATTAAAAAGGTTTCAGGAACATGGAGCATATTCTTTAGATGTGAGTGCTGAGCATGAACCACAGAGTACCTGTTGTGGTGTGAAATTTTGTATTTAAGTTGATAAATATTTTGTATGTAACTTAGACAAAGTAATGTCATATTAGTGTTATATCAATGATAAGAACAGCAATGGTTCAATGGTTAAACAACCCCCAAGTCTTTAGGACTGAGTCTTTGTCATTTTTGTTTAGCAAGTGATTCTCTGCAGGGCTCTCTCAATCAGCCCCCGCATGGAGGCCAACTACCTAGTTGACAAACTTCACCTTACCAAATGGTATTGGGGGCAGGTTTGAGACCATTGTGTCGCACCAGAATTCTATTGCTCTAAAGTTGTCTGTTTGGTTTTAAATCAGAAGCCATTAAGTACCACAACGTCGTATTGGCTGTAGGGTTTGCTTGCTTTACCCCTCCCTCTCTCCCTTACACTGTCATCATGAAGGAGCATCTCACACACCATGAACTGAAAAGAGCAACATAATGAAGAGCCCAACTCGGCAGACATACTGAGAGAGGCATGAGGCCTGTTCTGAAGAAAGTTGACCGCAAATGATGCATTAACTAGAGACATTTTAAGTAATTAACAAGTCTGTGTGCCGCCTGAAACTACACATCAGCATTTTTCAGGTTGTATGGTTGCCAATATTCACTCGTACTTTACTTATTGTTATTATTTATGAATATTATCAATAATACATTTTTTAAAGTGTAGCTTCACTCCTGCTTGTCTTTTACTACACCCGATTGCCTGAGGTTATACATGTAGAAGGGAAGGTGGCGAGAAGTTATATGGTAGAATACCTTTATAAACAGTGGTAAGTCTGTGAGATTTGAGGCATTCTGACAAAGGCTACATATTAATAATACAAAAGGGGAAAGTAGAGGAATATAATAGTCTACCAAGACAAAACAGTACCACTGGGCACACTTACTCAAAGAGGGTCAATTTAGAGTTTCCAGTTAACTGAAAATGTTGAAAGACAAAGATGACACCTACACAAAGATAGGAACAAACTGCAAGTAGCAGGTATCCCACCCAGGTATCAAACTAGCATCAGTGCACTGTGCGACGGTGGTACTATTCACTACGCCCTTCAAATTAGAATCAGCACGTTGATACCAGGGCAAGGACAGGTTTCTATCATTTCACAATCATTTTTTTTTTTTTTGGATTGAATGATTGTTGAAGACTCATAGTCAAAAGTTTGACCCTGTCACAATTCTTTCTCTATTTTTATACCAAAGCTACATGTAGTTATGGAGGTAGAGCAAAGTACTGCACACTGGAGCAAGTTTGCTCGAAATCAGTAAGCTCTAGTATTTTATAATGCCAATAACTGTGCTAGGTTTAATTCAGAGTGAATGATTCAAGTGCATTCTCTTAACATGCAAAAACTACTAAGTGTTGCCATGTCTGTCTGTCCCCTTCTAACTATTGAGACTGTTACCTTAAAGTGAGGTCAACAAGAACACTGGGACACAGTTGGAAACTTGTTATCGGTAAATTTCGCACAAACATTAGAATTTTCTTTACACAGAGAACCTCAGACACTTGGAACAGGTGACCAAGTAGTGTGGTAGACAGTAGGACTTTAGGGACTTTTAAAACTCAACTTGCTGTTAGTTTAAAAGAATTAAGTGGACAGGACTGGCAAGCTTAGTTGGGCTGAGTGGCCTGTTCTCATCGAGTTCTTCTAAGACTACTAAGGTTAGATCTTGAGTGATTTGGTAATTATAGGGGGAGAAGCAACAATAACAAGATTTATTTATATAGCACATTTTCATACAAATAATGTAGCTCAAAATGCTTTACATGATGAAGAAAAGAGAAATAAAAGACAAAGTAAGAATTAAAATAAGACAACACTAATTAACATAGAATAAGAGTAAGGTCCGATGGCCAGGGAAGACAGAAAAAAACAAAAAGAAAAAATAAAATCTGCAGGGGCTCCAGGCCATGAGACCACCCAGTCCCCTCTGGGCATTCTACCTAACAAATGAAACAGTCCTCTGTATTTATGGTTCTCATGGAAGGACTTGATGATGATGGTCATGTAGACTTCTGGCTTTTAATCCATCATTGTAGGAACATCACGGTGCTTTGATTAGGTGGTGATGGCGCAGGTCGCCACCACAGAAAACCGGGAAAAGAAACTGAAGAGAGAGTAGGGGTCAGTACGGATTTTAGAGCCTCCTTGAATAGTTATGATAATAAATTGAATATACAGAGTATCAGGATTAAATTAAAGTGAAGTTATGAGAAAGCCATGTTAAAGTAATGAGTTTTCAGCAGTTTTTTAAAGTGCTCTACCGTATCAGCCTGGCGAATTCCTATTGGCAGGCTATTCCAGATTTTAGGTGCATAACAGCAGAAGGCCGCCTCACCACTTCTTTTAAGTTTCGCTCTTGAAATTCTAAGCAGACACTCATTTGAAGATCTAAGGTTACGATATGGAATATAAGGTGTCAGACACTCTGATATATAAGATGGAGCGAGATTATTTAAGGCTTTGTAAACCATAAGCAGAATTTTAAAGTCAATTCTGAAAGACACAGGCAACCAGTGTAGTGACATCAAAACTGAAGAAATGTGCTCGGATTTTCTTTTCCTAGTTAGGATTCTAGCAGCTGCATTCTGCACTCGTTGCAAACGATTTATTTCTTTTTTGAGTGGTCCCGAGAGGAGTGTGTTACAGTAATCTAGTCGACTGAAAACAAAAGCGTGAACTAATTTCTCAGCATCTTTCAATGATATAAGAGGTCTAACTTTTGCTATATTTCTTAAGAGAAAATGCTGTCTTAGTAATCTGATTAATATGTGATTTAAAATTCAGGTTACAGTCAACAGTTACCCCTAAGTTCTTTACCTCCGTCTTGACTTTTAATCCTAATGCATCAAGTTTATTTCTGATAACCTCATTATATCCATTATTGCCAATCACTAAAATTTCTGTTTTCTCTTTATTTAGCTTGAGAAAATTACTATTCATCCAATTAGAAACACAAGTAAGATATTGTGTTAGTGAAACAACAGCGTCTGTGTCATCAGGTGCTATTGATAAATACAGCTGCGTGTCATCAGCACAGCTATGGTAACTCACGTTATACCCTGAGATAATCTGACCTAATGGAAGCATGTAAATCGAAAAAGCAGCGGAACCAGGATAGAGGGTTGTGGAACACCATACAGAATATCATGTGTCTTTGAAGTATAATTACCACAACTAACAAAGAATTTTCTACCTGCCAGGTAGGATTCAAACCAATTTAAGACACTGCCAGAGAGGCCCACCCATTGACTAAGGCGATTTCTAGGAATATTTTGATCATTTTTGTCAAATGCGGCACTCAGATCTAAGAGGATGAGAACAGATAAATGGCCTCTGTCTGCATTTACCCACAAGTCATTTACTACTTTAACAAGTGCAGTTTCTGTGCTGTGATTTGTTCTAAAATCTCACTGAAATTTATCAAGAATAGCAGGTTTATTGAGGTGGTTATTTGACTGCATAATGACTGCCTTCTGTAGAATTTTACTTAAGAAAGGCAGGTTAGAAATAGGTCTAAAATTTTCAAAAGCTGAGGGGTCAAGATTATTTCTCTTGAGTAGGGTTTTAACTACAGCAGTCTTAAGACAGTCTGGGAAGACCCCCGTATCTAATGACGAATTTACTATGTCAAGCGCTGCTTGGATTAAATAAGATGAAATCTAACAAATCGCCAGGACCAGATAATATTCATCTTCGAGTGCATAAAGAGTGCACGTTAGTGAGTACATGCAGTATGTAAACCTTTGCCACACGCAGTATTTTTAGGAAGTCACTTCACACTGGGGGAATTCCTAAGTACCAACAAGCAACAAATATAATATTATATGAAAAGGATGATCAGACACATCCAAGTAACAATACGCCAGTAATGTGCATCACAGGTAAATTAATGGAAGATTGAGAGCACATGCTAAGAATAGAAGTTTTAGGGAGCAGTCAGCATGGGTTCAGATGGGGTGGTCATGTTTCACTGATCTGCTGGAATATGAGGAAGCAACGGAATAGGATATGATCAGAGTAGTGCATATGACTTTCAGAAAATAAAGGACGTGGGAGTACAGTGTGTAGACTGGGGTTTAAAAGTGTCTAATATAAGTCCTCTATAAAAATGTTGTAATTTCTACATGCTTTGTCACCAAAATGTATGCAAATACCCTTACTTTAAAATCAGTAATATGCACTTTAGTGATGCCAGAAGTGTTTGATATGTAATTTTAAACTGTGGAGCAGAGGAGTAAATGAAAGAAAAATGTGTCTTTGTCCCAAACGTGATGGAGGGCACTGTGTGTCCCAGAGTTACATACTAGGGTTCAAGATGCCTTACTAAGGGCCACAGTGTGTGGATCTGTGGCCACTGTCTACAGATGAACTTTTCAAAAACCACCTGACCCCTCAAAAGTTAATCTACTCCCATATTTGCATTCAACATAACCGTATGCTAGAAATAAATAAGGAGCATACGGCAGTGCCTTGAGTGCCTTTGTAAATATTTGATGAGAATCCCATACGGTAGAATGTCATTTTTTTCCTCCCACGTTGAGTTTGAAAAAGAAATAAACATATAAAAAACAATGTATTAATGCTTTTCTGCCGCTTTACCTCTGGGAGCGTTCTTAACTGTCTGCCGCATCTGCAACTTAAATGTGATTTTGGTTTCAAGTCAGTGTGTGCCCTCATCTACATAAGCAGTTAAGGAAGTTGGCACAATAGATCGTTGCCAGCTCCCTGGCTATCAATAACATAGTAGTTTATGGGGGGGGGGGGGGGCCCCTGTTTGACATTAGCATATGCTGTACAGTATTTTACTAAATATTCAAAATAACTGCCCCAGATGACGTGGCCCTCCTTCATACAAGAGTCATGGAAACAAAGAAAAGCAATTCTTTCTAGGTCCCGAAGTGCCAGCCCCATGTGTTATAGTCATGTGGTGTGGCACTGCACATTGCTTCCCACTCAGGCCTGTGGTACAACTGGTTGATATGCAACTCTTAGAGCTTTAAAGTTGCATTCACGCCATACAGAGCACTTCTAGATTAGGGGGTTTTAAACTTTTTAATCCATAGAACTAAATTATAAAATCAGTACTGCACCCAAAGAGGAGAATTATTATCACAATAATAGCAGAGTCATAAAAAGACAAAACAATACCTATATAATAATAATAATAATAATAATAATAAAAGGTTTCCTTTCAAGCATATATCTCACATGAATATTAGTAAATGAGAAAAGTGGGAAACAAATGTGATGTTAAAGCAATACTCCTGTCCTGAGCTGAGAGGGGGGCAACTGGAGTCGATCCTAGCAAGCACAGGGTACAAAGAGGGGACAGCACCTGGACAGGGGACCCACACACTGACACACAAACACATATGCCAACTTAGTATTGGCAACCCTACTAAACTGCATATCTTTGGACAAGAGGCGGCCTTAGGGTGTGTGGGGCCTAGAGCTGACCAACCCCACGCGGGGCTGGTTACGTCAAACGCTGTTACCGATATGTGTGAATTGTATAAACTTGCATGTGAATTTAATAAAAATAATGTTAACATAATCCGGATTTTCTAATTACATGTTTTCAGCTACATTTTTCCAAGATAACATGCGGACTTTATCGAAATCAAATGGGACAAGCGGGGCCCCCTTAGGTGCAGGGCCTGGGGAGGTTGCCCCACTCCCAAAACGAGGATGTGTTGATTTTAGAAAGGATAGCATGAGAGGCCAATTAACTAAGTCACTTCAGTCATGGCGACCATTGCAGAACGAAGGAATCGACGCAGCTTATTTACAAAATGAGCTCAACCATTAACAATACATTTTTCAAAATGAGTTTGTAAATAGTTTAACATACCCTGATTTCATGTAACTATTTAATTAACCAAGTAAAGAAAAAAAAAGGAAAATTCATCCATCCATCTATTATCCAACCTGCTATATCCTAACACAGGGTCACGGGGGTCTGCTGGAGCCAATCCCAGCCAACACAGGGCGCAAGGCAGGAAACAAACCCTGGACAGGGTGCCAGCCCATTGCAGGGCGCACACACACACACCAAGCACACACCAGGGACAATTTAGGATCACCAATGCACCTAACCTGCATGTCTTTGGACTGTGAGAGGAAACCGGAGCACCCGGAGGAAACCCGCGCAGGGAGAACCTGAGAAGCGAACCCAGGTCTCCTAACTGCAAGGCAGCAGCGCTACCCACTGCGCCACCATGCTGCCCGTTTTAAATGCACTTCTCCTTAATTACACCCGGCACAAGGCAGGAAACAAACCCCGGGCAGGGTGCCAGCCCACCGCAGAAAAAGGAAAATTACTCCTAAAAAACTGTAGGTACTATTTGTGTTTTATAAAGGCAATAGGATAAATCTTGATGAATATATAAATATATGTATACTCCCACCCAATTCTCTTGCCCTTCATAACACCCTCAGAAAGCATCACATCCTTGTCCCACCCCAGTTCTTCTAATTTCGCTATTTCAAACCAGTGCCATGGTCCCTTTCCCTCACAAGCCATTTTCTCCCCTCTCCCCCTTTCTTATATATATTTTGCTGTTATTCTTCTCAGACTGATTATTTAATAGGTTGTGAGAAGGGAAGGGGGAGTATACTCATTATATGTCCATGCCAAAGAAATGATAGATAGATAGATAGATAGATAGATAGATAGATAGATAGATAGATACTTTATTAATCCCAAGGGAAAATTCACATGAAAGCTATCTTTGAAGCGTCAATAGCGTTGTTTCACTGTTACACTGACTAGCAGATGGATTATCATTCGACACAGAATTCACGATTGGGTGAAATCTGCAATTTTACTACACAATCAGGTGGTGACCCATCAAAGACATGTCTGCGTTGAAATATGGACTGTACCCCCCCTTACATCCGGGGGGCATTTTTCAGCAATCGCCACCCCATGATAAAGCCTTATTATTCAAAAAGTAATGGCAGGACAGTCCATTTTTCACTAAAACCTGACAGATCACTTCTCAAATGTGACAAATGAGTCACATTGTGTCAAATTTAAACATTCCTTTACTTAGAAACTGCTGCTAAAAAACAGGCACTCACTGTAATATTTTCACATTTTTGCTTTCTGATACAGTATATCTCAAGTACAAGTAATTCCACCCCTGAGGTGTTCCCAGACATGGCAGCTGTACCAGTCTAAAGTTTCATGTTGATAACACAAAGAGATTAATAGTTACAGCATTTGGCACCATGGGCCCCCCTCCTCAATCCAAAACCTCTCCAGGTTCAGAACCGTTTTATTGCACATTGAACAGTGAACAGTAAAAACTCTGAACCCCATCCCCTAGTACTGTACACTCTTACACCCAAGTACCCCTCCACCCCACTTACACGCTTACATGAAACTAGTTATATTATTTGCTCCTGCTTCAAATTGTGCTTTTTTTCATTATGCACACACTTCACAGTGTCTCATTCTGTCCATATATGAACATCTTCATATTGTTGGAGACGTCACGGTCACTGCCGTCCAATGGTATAAAGTATGCGAGTGAGTGACCTATTGAGTCAGAGCTAATAACCCAGAAATGCGAGGTGGTACTTGGCAAATCTCTTATCTCGTGATTGATGCATCGTACAATAAAATGCTTGGACTTGTTTTGATCAGGACAATCTACTGTAAGTACCGATTTGTCACTTGTAGATATCTGCTCTTGTTTTGTGAAGTGATATGTGAGAGCACACAAAAAATCAGAAAAGTGGTGTAACCCAGTTTCCAGTTTTCAGCCTATAGCTTGCGTTTGTTCAGTCGGTGGGTTGAAGTCTGATGGTACGGACTTTTTTGATTGATGCATAACACTTGGGTATTCCTTATACAGAATCATTACTATGATATTTTCAAATTTTTTTATGAAATTTATGAAACACCACACGTATGATTTCATACCAGATTAAAAGTCAGCCGTCAATATTGGAACAATTTGATTACTAGGAGTGTGAAGTCAACTCCCGTCACTTGCAAATGAGGTATTGTTTGTGTCGGTGTGTGGCGCAGTTCACCTCTATGATGTAGCAAAAGATTTTTAAACAGTCGTACCGGGCCGCTCAGGGTGTAAGAGTTTCTACGAAAACACTGCTTCAGATCATCATCTCCAGATTCAACTCAAGAGCAGGCAAGACTGAAATAGTAGGGTGTGTGTTTTAAAGTGGGGTCCACGGCTCAGAAAGGTGGCCATCTTAACACATAAATAATTCTAATTGCTACACTCACGTCTTTGTGTGAGGTGGTGGTAGCATAACGAGAGAGGTTCCTATGCGCGATGCAGGGGCGGATGGCCCGGCACTTTGTGCACAGGTACAGGACTGCCTGTGATGTTAATTGGCACCAGGAGCTGCTGATTGCCGCAGCTGTGGCACGCTCCCACTTTAAAAGGGAAGCACAAGTGCAGGAAAGGAATAATGATAATAGACTGTCCAGCGAGAGAGATGAAGGAGGTTGAAAAGAGCTAGAATACTGACAACAGAGACAGGAGAACCAGAGCCCATGCAGCAGAACAAAGGCAGATGGTCAGGATTGGAGCTTCAGGGCAAGTAGAAGCCAGGGGCTGGAGAAGGGGGCACTCCTACATCACAATCACCAGGGGAGTAGGAGTGGCACAATGGCAAAGTCTCCTGCAAGGGCTGAGCGGGAGCAGCGGGAGACGAGGGTGGCTCGGCGTGGCACCCCCAGTGTTACTGGAGGGATGGCAATGGGGACCCGAGCCCAGACTTAAAGGTTGACAGCACCTGTCGGCAGGCATCTCCTCACACCGCAAGGTCCGGAGAGGATAAGTGGAGGAGATGCTAGTTTTTTAGAGGGAAGCATTGGGGCTCGCTATTCTTATGGAACTGTCTTTGTTTTTTCAAACCTTCTTATTGTAACAGATTATTTATACTTTATTTTATGTACAATTTATTTATTGAACACTTTTTATGCACTGCACTTTGGACATGGTTTTGATGGATTGTAATAAAAGCACTAGCGCACTTTTGCACCAACCCATTGCTTTGTGTGTGTTTGTCTTCATCTGCCAAGCTCATCTGGTTACGTGTGGAGTTCAAGAGGCTCCTAGACAAGAGCGGGAGCATGGAGCTGACCCGCACTGTCACAGTGTATCAAGAAAACTATCATGAATTTATTTACAGTACGTATTTACAAGTATTTCAGTATATGAACACAACATTTTTAAGAATAAAAACATGCAGCGTATACATTAATTAACAATATGCAGCTCTAATGGTTTCCTGTTTATCTGTGTGTAAGCAGGATAGACAATCCAGAGGTTAGAAATTCAAAATCCAGTTGTCCAAACTCGAAGTCCAGTACATCTGATCCAGTATGCCTTTCAATGTGTCGCTCGCCATCACTGTTCAAATAATACAAGAGAAAAGAAACAAAAAACAAAATACAATCTGCAGCATTCAGCATGAAGCAACAGCACAGTCAATCTGTTGACAATGTCTAGTATCAGTGAGATGTCATTTATTTTCCAGGTCTGCATATAATGTAAGAGCAGCACTTATTTAAATGCATTTCTAATAGCACACTTGTAGTAGCCGGACGGAGTTGCCACCGGCTTTGACGGCGGTCAACTTTACCGGCAAAACTGGCCGAAATCTCTGCATATTTAAAGTATTTTCTAGCACCATTAAATGTAGTGTTTATCTACATCTGCTACAAAGCTTTATCTGTACTAATACTACTGTATGAGCTTCAACTTATATTATTATTTTCTTATTTAGTATTTGGAAAAAAATATTACAAAGTACATTAGAAAATATTTAAAATTAACATTTGTAATTGCCCCAACTGTTTTTTAGATAGAGATAGATAGATAGATAGATAGATAGATAGATAGATAGATAGATAGATAGATAGATAGATAGATAGATACTTTATTAATCCCAAGGGGAAATTCACATAATCCAGCAGCAGTATACTGATACAAAGGAACAATATTAAATTAAATAGTAATAAAAATGAAAAAAGTTAGCATTTACTCCCCCGGGTGGAATTGAAGAGTCGCATAGTGTGGGGGAGGAACGATCTCCTCAGTCTGTCAGTGGAGCAGGATAGTGACAAAAGTCTGTCACTGAAGCTACTCCTCTGCCTGGAGATGACACTGTTCAGTGGATGCAGTGGATTATTCATGATTGACAGGAGTTTGCTTAGTGCCCGTTGCTCTGCCACAGATGTTAAACTGTCCAACTTTACTCCTACAATAGAGCCTGCCTTCCTCACCAGTTTGTCCAGGCGTGAGGCGTCTTTCATCTTTATGCTGCCACCCCAGCACACCACCGCGTAGAAGAGGGCACTCGCCACAACCGTCTGGTAGAACATCTGCAGCATCTTACTGCAGATGTTGAACGATGCCAACCTTCTCAGAAAGTATAGTCTGCTCTGACCTTTCTTACATAGAGCATCAGTATTGGCAGTCCAGTCCAATTTGTCATCCAGCTGCACTCCCAGGTATTTATAGGTCTGCACCCTCTGCACACAGTCACCTCTGATGATCACAGGGTCCCTGAGGGGCCTGGGCCTCCTAAAATCCACCACCAGTTCCTTGGTTTTGCTGGTGTTAAGATGTAAGTGGTTTGAGTCGCACCATTTAACAAAGTCTTTGATTAGCTTCCTGTACTCCTCCTCCTGCCCACTCCTGATGCAGCCCACAATAGCAGTGTCATCAGCGAACTTTTGCACGTGACAGGACTCTGAGTCGTATTGGAAGTCTGATGTATATAGATTGAACAGGACCGGAGAAAGTACAGTCCCCTGCGGTGCCCCTGTATTGCTGAACACAATGTCAGACCTGCAGTTCCCAAGACGCACATATTGAGGTCTGTCTGTAAGATAGTCCACAATCCATGCCACCAGGTGTGAGTCTACTCCCATCTCAGTCAGCTTGTCTCTAAGGAGCAGAGGTTGGATGGTGTTGAAGGCGCTAGAGAAGTCCAAAAACATAATTCTTACAGCACCACTGCCTCTGTCCAGGTGGGAGAGGGATCGGTGTAGCATATAGATGATGGCATCCTCCGCTCCCACCTTCTCCTGGTATGCGAACTGCAGAGGGTCGAGGGCGTGGCGGACCTGTGGCCTCAGGTGGTGAAGCAGCAGCCGCTCCATGGTCTTCATCAGATGTGACGTCAGAGCAACAGGCCGGAAGTCATTCAGCTCACTAGGTCGTGATACCTTTGGGACAGGGGTGATACAAGATGTTTTCCAAAGCCTTGGGACTCTCCCCTGTTCCAGGCTCAGGTTGAAGATGCGCTGTAGAGGACTCCCCAGTTCCAACGCACAGGCCTTCAGCAGTCGTGGCGATACACCATCTGGACCCGCTGCTTTGCTGGCACGAAGTCTTTTCAACTCTCTGCTCACATGGGCTGCTGTAATTGTGGGTGGGGATGTCTCACCTATGCTGGTACCAGCAGAAGGATGGTTGGAGGATGCAGTACTTCGAGGTGATAGTGGGTTAGGGTGATCAAACCTATTAAAGAAGTTGTTCATTTGGTTTGCTCTCTCCACGTCTGTCTCGATGGCGGCACCCCGCTTCGAGCTGCATCCAGTGATAATCTTCATCCCATCCCACACTTCCTTCATGCTGTTGTTCTGCAACTTCTGCTCCAGCTTTCTCCTGTACTGCTCTTTCGCCGCCCTGAGTTGGACTCGGAGTTCCTTCTGCACGCGCTTGAGCTCATGCTGATCACCACCTTTAAAAGCCCTTTTCTTCTGGTTCAAAAGGCCCTTGATGTCACTTGTAACCCATGGCTTGTTGTTAGCATAGCAGCGTACTGTTCTTACTGGAACTACAATGTCCATACAGAAGTTGATGTAATCAGTTGTGCATTCAACAGCCTCTTCAATGTTCTCACTATGTGACCCCAGGAATATATCCCAGTCTGTAGTTCCAAAGCAGTCTCTCAGAGCCTGCTCTGCCTCAGGGGACCACTTCCTGAATGAGCGTGTGGTTGTAGGTAGCGCCCTCACTCTTGGTTTGTATTGAGGCTGTAGCAGAACCAGGTTATGATCTGCTTTCCCAAGCGCAGGCAGCGGGGTGGCGCTGTATGCGTCTTTAACGTTTGCATACAGTAGGTCGATAGTCCTGTTTCCCCGGGTGTTACAATCCACATACTGGGAGAAGGCAGGTAATGTTTTGTCCAGCGTTACATGGTTAAAGTCTCCAGCGATTAGCACAAGTGCCTCAGGGTGCTGCGTTTGTAACTTAGCAACTGCGGAATGGATGATGTCACTCGCTATCTCCGCGTTCGCTTGAGGGGGGATGTAAACAATGATAACAATCACGTGTCCAAACTCTCTGGGCAAATAATACGGACGCAGACTTACGGCCAACAGTTCGATGTCCCTGCAGCAATTGGAGATTTTAATGTTTACATGTCCTGAGTTGCACCACTTTGTATTGACATAGAGAGCGAGTCCTCCACCTTTCTTCTTCCCGCAGGTACTTGCGTCTCTGTCCGCTCTAACTGTGCTAAACCCGGGTAGCTCCACGTGGGATGGTAGTTGTTAGCCACGTTTCACTAAAACACAGCAAGCTGCATTCTCTGTAGGTTCTGACAGTTTTCACCAGCACAGCCAGTTCGTCAATCTTATTTGGTAGTGAGTTCACATTTCCCAGGATCACAGAAGGCACCGACGGTTTATAACGCCATTTTCTCTCAAGTTGTCTCGATTTAATCTTATCTTTTATCTTTGCGCCGGCTCGGCTGCCCCGATATCGTCTTCTTACCTCGTCAGGTAAATAAGCAACCACACCGGCATGTGCATTTCTTCTCAGTGCTTTAAGCTGACTACTTGAATAGGCGATTCTCGTAGTGTAAAAATCCATGTCAAGTAGTAAAAATAGTAAAAAGTGTCCAGGGAGCAATTCCACATAAAAGAAAGTGGTAGAAGTGATCAGTGAAATAGATAAAAATAGAGATAAAAAGGTAAAAAGATAAAGTCATATACGGAGCTGCTGGAAAAGGCTGCCACTCGGATGCGGCGCCGGAAATGAATGAATGATTTTATATATTTATTTCATATTTATTTCATATAAATTTATTTCATATTTATTTCATTTCCTAGCTATTTTACCTTAATATAACATATTATAAACACATTCTGAAATAAAATAAATAAAATAAATCATAGACACAATACTGTATGACTGTGATGATCTCTTTTCTCAAATTAAATTAAATCAATTTTTATTTGTCATATACAAATTATGCATGTAGTGAAATGCTTGGTTGCTCAACCTACCATATTTACTCGTGTACCACGCGCCCTCGTGTAAGACGCGCACCCTAATTTTTACAAAGAAAATCACGAAAATTGTTTTGCCCCATGTACAACACACGTTGTGATTGTATAGGAAGCATTAAGAGAGAGAGAGAGCGTGAGTGTGCAAGCAAGCGAGCGAGAGAGAGAGAGAGTGCGAGTGCGTAAGCAAGCGAGCGAGAGAGAGAGCGAGCCCAAGCAGAAGAAGTAAACATTACAGAATTACATTTCCTCTTGTATGACGCGCACCTGATTTTCTAATGCTAATTTTCGGGAAAAAATGTGCACGTAAATACGGTAAATAACTGTGTATCAAAGAAGAATACAGAATAAATGGACATTAACGGCATTCCTGAATAACTGCTTTGAACACCCAGGCTTACTTCTCACACTGTCCAGGTACAGACTGCATGTGCTTGCTGTGTCCTTGTGCATTTTCTAAGGGTACTTTAGCTTTCTCCCACATTCCTAAGATGTTCAATGTAGTGTGAACTGACAAATCTAAACTGGCACGGTGTGATAAGCGTGGGTGTATGCCCAGGGACATTTGGCACGCCATTCCGGTTTGATTCCCTTCTTGGGCCCAAAGTTGCAGAGATACAATCTGGGCCTCTGCTTAGAATGCATGGATGGATATTGGTCTACTGTATGAGTGTGTCCTGCATGGGAATTCCACCTTGTCTAGGATCGATTCCTGTTCTGTGACAGATGCTGCTGGAATAGGTTTTGGCTTTCTGAAACCCTGAATTAGGCTAAGCCCAAACACAATATGATAAAGACAGCTGCATTATGTCTAAGTATAAGTTTTTATGATTTTATTTGGAAGCACAGTGGTGCTTGGCCTGAGTGTTGTTTGTGTCTGTTATGATCTCTGGTCACCTCCCATATCCCAAAGGCATGCATGTTGGGTTAATTGGCTTCTTTATATTAGTCCAATATGTGTCTTGACTTTCTTCTACTTGACCAGCTGAGTTTCACTTGTGTATCTTTGTTAACACTTTAGTCTCATTTTTTATGGTTTGTTTCTTCTCAAACACACATCATGACAGCGAAAAACACCAGCTAAACTTTAGGAAAAGTTCTAGGAAAGTCACCAAGTAAGGTGCTGCCTTGTAGTTCGCATCCACAGACTCTGCAGGTGCCCCTTTGTATAATGAAATACAAGTAGTGTAGAGGTTAATGAAACTCTGAGAATGATATATAAATAATGAAACTCTTATGTTATATACAAATCCTTTATGATTAAGCCCTGCTTCTTCCACTTGAGGAAGTACATGCATTATTTAACACCGTGTGACTTCTTGTTATATTTAACTCCAAGTTAAATCATTCATTGGTTTAACACTAGAATTACTAAAGCCTACAAAAAAACTCATAAATCCGGCCCACCTTAAATCCCTTCACACCTCTCCGTCAGCGTCTTTTGTCTTGTAAATGTGCTGATCAAGACAAGCAGCAAGCAGCCTACTATTCCATCCTCCCACCACCGCAGAACGGCCACAAAGTTCTCCCAGTTCCGGCCTTCATTATCTGGGAGTGAAGTTCTGGAGTTTTAGAATGGAAATAATGGATCGTTGTTTGGAACAGATGCATTTCATGTGTGTTCGGTTTCTACAATAATCTGTGTAAACACATCGTTAAAACAGAAATGGTTTTCATATTTTAGTAATAAATGACAAAATGTAGGCATAAACTATATAATGTGTAAAGCCTGAATTGCAAAGATCAAATAAACACGTTCACAAAAGGTTCAACGATGATACAATAGCTCACTACTCAAAACGGTAAATATACGAGGCAGTCAGAATCGAACCAGGGGACTCTTGATTATAAGTCAGCAATTCTTGCCGATGCGCCATGGAAGCTGTTGCGTCATCCTTGAACCTTTTGTGAAAGTGTTTGTGAAAGGGCTTTAGTAATTCTAGTGTTAAGCATGCGCTCACGCTCATTTGCTTACTAAGGCACTAGTGATAAAGAAAAAAACTGTGAGAGTAATTGATTTGGTAAGTAGGCAGTCAAAGGTTGGAGTCCTCAGCCCATCCAGTTTCAGGTCCGGATCACTCTCGCCATATGACGTAAGGCGAGTCATTTATTCCACATCCCCTCTCTGCATGTCACGCCATATCTAGTCTGGATCCCCTGCGGCCACAGGGCTATGGATTTTCATTACAATCAGGCACAGATTCAGATTTTGAATTTTGTTGTTTAATCGTTCCATCGTGACCTGATGATCCTTAGCAGACCAAGCCTTTCTAATCCGAAACTGCTTCTCTGAGCTCTTTCAAAGTCATATGCATTGTCTCCATCCGTCTTAGTCTCTGCTCCTCCTCTTCTCCTTTTGCCTTCAGTTTATCCCAAACATGACACTCTCCTCCAAATAATCCTGTCTTGACGTTATGTGGCCAAAGTATTTGAGGTTTTCTTTGACAATCAAGCCATCCAATGAGAACTCTGGGTTTATTTCTTCAAGTATTGGGTGGACGGGTGAAAGGACACTTGTGGATTTTAAGGAAATGTTGCGGTGCCAGAAGGGTTAATTTAATCCTAACATACATAAGGAAGACTCAGTGGAACTGAACTACAGGCAACCTTAACAGAAACAAAAATTTAATTTTGTGACATTCTTTTAAAGGTATTAGCTCAACAGAGCAGGATCTTTGTCACAAATTCCGTGCTGCTGGCACTTCAGGTTCGATATGAGACGCCTTTCTCTAGGGGGGTCCAATCTTGTATAGTCCTCTGTCCAGCAGGGGCAGAGCCAATTGCCCTCAGTGGGTGATGAGACAACAATGTTAGTGACTGCGCCCCCTCTCACCCCTCAGGGTGATATGTCTTACCTCCAATAAACCTGGAACGTGATCCTTCAACACACAGGCGTCTACAGTGTCTAAGGTGTCTACGGGAAAGCATCAGGGAAAAATAAAATATCTGGAGCAGTGGCTCATGCAAAACTGGCATCTTGGCAGCTTGAAAGGTCTTCTTTTATAAAAAGACATGAATCCGTGCGTCTCTTTCTAAAGTGACGTCTCCTCTGCTTACTCCATCAAGGATTTGCAGCATGACGAGGCTCCTGAGATACGTGAAGTCAACCATTAGAATCTGGCTCATGTCCTTTGCTGCCAACCCCTTGGCCTTACACGGGGGACCCTACGAGCTCCTGCCGTCACACCCTCAGTGTCTGTCCTCAGCTGCGTGGAGCGCTGGCCACGTGCTCCTCTCACTGGAACTCACACCCAACCACCTGCCTCCATCCCAAACAGCACGGCTCTCAATCCTGCCTCTCACTTTCTCTTTTCTTCAGCCTCCATTCCTTTTCTTTCTTCTTTGTCTCCCCATTGTTTTCATTTTTTTGCCATGAAGGCCTCCATTTTATGCACTCATTGATTGCAGGCGCTGTGATCACCTGCTGTGAGGTGTGAATGAAGCACTTGACCGAGCGGCTCTTGTTTGCTTGTGCATGTGCAATCAGCCAAGCACCCCGATCAGAGTGGCACATGCACGCTCTCACCTGCACCTGCACCCGCTTGAAGCCTGCACGCTTGGGGAGTCCCGATTATTTATTGAAAATGTGCAGCGCCACAAACCTCCCTCCTCTCAAGAACACCTGCACACACTGTGTGGTCATTCAAAGACTTTCTGACCAAGAAAAACAAGGTGGGTCTTGCTTTGTAAACTGTCCGTATTGACCAGATTGTGCTCCCTGTGACGTCATTTCATTCCCGAAATTAAAACTGAAACTGAAATGATGACATTGCCAGCATGAAAGAACTCCAGCAAAAATCCCAGGAGGCTGTAGGCACAGTAACCAAAGCGGAAATGTCAGCAGGAATGGGACAGGTGCAGGGACAAGTGGCTTGCATCTCAAAGAGAGCATTTTGAAGGAGACTAAAAGGGAATTTCTGGATATTTTTATAAAAAAAGTTGTCTGTTTTACAAATTCTGTGAATTTCTGGGTCTCCCCCTCGCACATAGAGTAGCAACTTACATATCTAGTAACTTAGCAGTCATGGTGTCACATAGTAATGTAGAAACTTTAAAAAAAAAGAAGCCTGAAACTGCAACATCATAGATAAGAACCCCGTTTTTTTCTGGGTGTGTCATGGAATTCATCCGTTATTTTTCTTTTGAGTTTTGTAAACTGTTTTTACTTATTTTCCCTATTGTGTTAAAAACGAAGATAATTCTTCGTGGCGGCATGGTGGCGCAGTGGGTAGTGCTGCTGCCTCACAGTTAGGAGACCCAGGTTTGCTTCCCAGGTCCTCCCTGTGTGGAGTTTGCATGTTCTCCCCCCGTGTCTGTGTGGGTTTCCTCCCACAGTCCAAAGACTTGCAGGTTAGGTGTATTGGCGATTCTAAATTGTCCTTAGTGTGTGTGTGTGTGGGTGTGTGTGTGCCCTGCGGTGGGCTGGCGCCCTGCCCTTGATTTGCTCATGCCTTGCGTCTTGTGTTGGCTTGGATTGACTCCAGCAGACCCCCGTGACCCTGTAGTTAGGATATAGCGGGTTGGATAATGGATGGATGGATAATTCTTCGTCTTCTTCTTTCGGCTGCTCCCATTAGGGGTTGCCACAGCGGATTCCAGATATTCCTGTACTCGTCAGTTAAACCCATCACCTGCATGTCATAACTGAACTCATCATGCTCAATACTTGAACCTTACTGTGTTAGTAGCTGTGGAATTTTGGAAACCTTGAGGAAACTCAACCTCAGAAAGGTTAAGAACAAAGCAATATGGTTTATTTTACTTAAACGAGCATTTGCTTAAGATGGCTCAGTAAATCTTTTTATTTTAATGGGCTATATTACCTCCTTGTGCTGTATGATTATATCATGCATTTCCATCCATCCATCCTGCTATATCCTAACACAGGATCCTAATCCCAGCCAGCACAGGGCACAAGGCAGGAACAAACCCCGGGCAGGGTGCCAGCCCACCACAGGGCACACACACACCAAGCACACACTAGGGACAATTTAGGGTGGCCAATACACCTAACCTGCATGACTTTGGACTGTGGGAGGAAACCCACGCAGACACGATGATAACATGCAAACTCCACGCAGGGAGGACCCAGGAAGCAAACCCAGGTCTCCTTACTTACTGTTACCCACTGCGCCACCGCGCCGCCCTCATGCATTTCCAATGCTATGAAATAAATCTCAACCAGAAAATATAGAATGGCGCCTGATAACACCGGTAGCATTCATTAAGAAGTAATCAGCATGCGATGAATTATTATGGACTTTGTCCGAGTTGCACGCTGCTTGTAGGGTACGGTTGGAGCCCAAAGGCAGCAGTTCAGGGACTCGGAGCAGAACTGAACACGGAGTTGACACTTCCAGGGCTTTAAATGAGGTTTTGAACACAATGGCATGGCACACTTCACATAATATTTCAGCTACACTGTATGAAAGAAATCTCTCTGAAGGGATTTGTAACTACAAGAACCACATGTTGGGCATTCATATTAAAATCTGAGAATAAATACTTTTTTTTTTTTTTTTCTGCACTCAGAGGATTGAAGTTATATTTGCCTCTCAGTGGTGCCATTTCAGTATTCAGACGTTTCTCTGTTTTCTTTTTTAAACTTATTGATATCATTGGAATGACTTTGATCGAGGATGCGTGTCATTTATTGCTAAGAGATATACAGAGAAGTACAACAACAACAACATTTATTTATATAGCACATTTTCATACAAACAGTAGCTCAAAGTGCTTTACGTAATAAAGAATAGAAAAATAAAAGACACAATAAGAATACAAAATAAATCGACATTAATTAACATCGAATAAGAGTAAGGTCCAATGGCCAGGGGGGACAGAAAAAACAAAAAAATAAAAAACTCCAGACGGCTGGAGAAAAAAAATAAAATCTGTAGGGATTCCAGACCATGAGACCGCCCAGTCCCCTCTGGGCATTCTACCTAACATAGATGAAACAGTCAAGTAGAAAAATACCTTTCCTTTTTTTTTTGCTATATAAATTTCTACAGTTTGGAATATTCCATGCAAAGTTAGCCATGATTGGATTTCAACATTTTTGTTTCCTGAAGAGGAATACGTTTAATGTGCCAAAGCCCGATCAGACCACAGGATAACTGAGGGAATAGCAGATGAGGAGTAAGTGCAAGTAGCTCGGCTTTTTTGCATGAATTCCTGCTAATAGGATATTCTTCTTTTTTCGGCTGCTTCTGTTAGGGGTTGCCACAGCGGATCATCTTCTTCCATATATTTCTATCCTCGTCATCTTGCTCTGTCACACCTGTCCCCTGCATGTCCTCTCTCACCACATCCATAAACCTTCTCTTAGGCCTTCCTCTTCCCTGGCAGCTCTATCCTTAGCATCTTTCTCCCAGTATACTCAGCATCAAATAGGATAATCCATCCATCCATTATCCAACCCGCTATATCCTAACTACAGGGGCCTGCTGGAGCCAATCCCAGCCAACAGAGGGTGCAAGGCAGGAAGCAAACCCCGGGCAGGGCGCCAGCTAATAGGATAATGAATTTTAAAATTATAATTTTTAATTGTCAAATGCATAAACCTGCTGTTGTCATAACTGATTGAAGTACTTGCTTATCAGGAGGATTTTAACTTACAAAAGGTGTTGTCTCTTTAAGAAATAAAATAACTGTCCAGAACTGAGCTACTTCTGAAGGATTGCTAATCCAAATGTTAAGATAGTTTGTAAAATGAATTTGTATGTCTACAAAACAGTTCTTTGTGTGTAAAATCCATCAACTATATAATAAAACACTAAGGTCTGTGTGTCCAGTCCCGCAGAGCAATCTGATTGGCCAGTTTGGCATTGGTGATGCAACTGAACAAAGAAGTGTGAGTGCGAGAGACACAAGGAGGAAAAATGGCATAGGAGGCACACTGAGAGAGTCACCTTCAAAGAGGGAGAGCATAAAACCGGACAGGAGGTGACAAAGGTGCCTCAAAAATAATGACAGAGTCTGAGAAGCAGGGTTTATAGAAACACGCTCAAGAAAGGGAACACCAGTGAAGAAACATTCAGATACTCAAATAAAGAAGAAAAGGTGCTGAAAGTAGGTGTAGGGCAAGAGATAGAAACATCGACATCTGCCATGGCTAAACAGAATGAAAGGATAGGTGTCTGTGTGTGTGTCCAGTTGTTATGTCTCTCTATTGTTGACACTTTTTCTATAGTGTCGTTTCTTGTGACTGAAGACAGAGAGATATAATTAAAGTTAGTAAAAAAATCTTTTTATTAATACACACAAGGTACATCTTACACAAAGGTAAGATGACAGAGAAGCACAGTCCTAGGACACCTGCCCTTCATCTGCCTAGAGGGGTCGGTGTCCCAAATCTTTTATAGGGCCTTTGTCTTATGATTTTAGTTGCAAAAGAATTTCAAACCGTTACATCTTACAGCATTTTGCTTGGAACAGCATTTACCACATCCTTTAAGTTCATCAGTTGGTCACTTGTGGTTTTAGTTCATCAGTTGGTCACTTGTGTTTTTTTGTTCGTTAGGAGAAACAAGAAGTTGCACTTGTCATGTGCACTATGGACAAGACAGGGTCTGCATGGCTTTTGTCACATACACCAGATTGATCAAACTGTTTATTATTTTTCCACACTATCATTCCAACAGATGGCACACACAAACATTACAAATCGCATAGCAAATGGCATATAGCAGAGACATACTGTATGCATTGCATGGTGCACTGCAAATGTTAACGCTGAGGTAACTTTGATTTCAACTTGTCTTAGACGGGTAGCACAGCTAGTGTGCTAATAAAATGAGCAGGTGACAAGATGCTGATTTTTAAGTTTTGGCTTGTGACTTCGGAGACTATTAGAAAAATCAAGTCTGGTACCAGTCAAATACTAAGGGTGGTCTATCAGTTAAAATGGCGACGAATAAACTAACAGGAACAAACTGGAGGAAAACACAGTAATCTTGTAGGAAACACGTAAAGGCAAATGTTGGAACTCCAAAGCCTGATGGAGTTTTAGTAAGCACTGAGGTCAGGCAAAGAAGATTAAACTGAAGAAGACACGTTGAAGTCACGTTTTCAGATCTGGATTGGCTGGTTGTGGGAGTATGTGCCCCATGTTGAACCAGGATGAGCTTCAGCATCAACCCGAAACACTTCAGGTTTGATTAACTGGGCTTGGAAACTGTTAGGTTGTGTTATATAGTTACTGTATACTAGTCATGGTATCTGTCAAAGGCAGGTAATAGATTAATTTAAAAATATTTGCTATCTCTTTGCCCTATGGATACTGCCCTATGCCCTATGGGTACTTTCAGCACCTTTCCCCAGTATCTACATGTATACAATACAATACAATACAGTTTATTTTTGTATAGCCCAAAATCACACAGGAAGTGCCGCAATGGGCTTTAACAGGCCCTGCCTCTTGACAGCCCCCCAGCCTTGACTCTCTGAGAAGACAAGAAAAAATTCCCAAAAAACCTTGTAGGAAAAAATGGAAGAAACCTTGGGAAAGGCAGTTCAAAGAGAGACCCCTTTCCAGGTAGGTTGGGCGTGCAGTGGGTGTCAAAAGAAGGGGGTCAATACAATACAATACACAATACACAATACACATGTATCTGAATCTCTCTTCACTAACACCCCCACTCTCAAGTACGTTCCCGTAAAATCTCCTTCTCAGTGAATATATATATATATATATATAGTGGCAGCCCCTTGCAGCATATGTTCCAGAGGAGCAAGGATGGGAAACCCAATATC
This sequence comes from Polypterus bichir lapradei, assembly GCA_026402145.1. Lineage (NCBI taxonomy): Eukaryota > Metazoa > Chordata > Cladistia > Polypteriformes > Polypteridae > Polypterus > Polypterus bichir. The sequence continues at coordinate 10,906,964 of JANRMT010062820.1, forward strand.
TCCCCCTGGACGCTAGGTGGCAGCCTCCCTGGGTTGCAGCGGTGCCTTGGACTCCCGCAGAGCTTCATGGGGGTTGGAGTTTGGTGCAGCCCTGTTGGGTTCCCCAAGCGCCGCCAGCGGTGCTGCAGCAGGAGCACACTGGTCTCGCCACACCCGGAAGTGCAGCCTGATGTCGGCAATCAAGCACCTGGAGCACTTCCGAGTGGCTAATAAAAGGAGCCAACAGCCACCACTCATTGGCCAGAGTCGGGAGGAGGAGGACAAAGCTTGGTGGAGTGGTGGTGGAGGAGAAAGGAAGAAGAAAGTGTGTGGTGTGTTTGGTGGTGCTTGCACACTTGGGACTGTGTTGTGCCTGTGGGGATTATGGGGAAGACGTGCCCCAGAGGTGAAGAAAAATAAAAGACTTTTTATTTTATACGTGCCTCCAGTGTGAATCTGTGTCGGGTTGGATGCTTATATAGCGCCTTTTTACAATATATATGCAAGTATGACTTTAAACACGTGACAATAGTGCTACTACTGGTGTATTAAAAGTAGAATAATGTGATTTGATAATTGATGGATATACAGCACTCATATATATATAATTCATGTTCATATTGAGGAATATTGGGTATGTACACAGAAATTTACACAGATATACGTTTCTGTACTTATTGGCTTGTGTTGTTGCACGTAATTCTTTGCAGCACTGCATAGCACATTGGGCTTATCAGTGGACGGATGCTTATAGTCATATTCTAAACTGATGTGATTAATTCTTCATCTTTAATTTTTTAGTGAGAAAAAGAGGTTGTCTTATTGTCTCCTGCATTCGTTCTTGTTTTTGTCTTTTTGTTCCTTCTAAAGAATAAAAAAGTGCGAAAGGTTAATAGTTTTGTGTTCACTGCTGACTTCATGGAAAACTTTAGTCTGGAATGAATAATGGCATCAAAAATGTGAAATGCTCAATCTGACTGTTTGCTCAATTACCTTGTTGTGCAGCAAGTGCCCCGGCTTCACCCCGAGAGATGATCAGCCTCAAGGAGAGGAAGACCGACTACGAGTCAACTGGAACAAATGCGAGTTACCATGGCAACAAAGGCGAGCACACTTCCAGGAAAGACACCATGGCAGGTAGCGTTTCTCCGATTCCTAGTATGCATAGCCTGAGTCTGTAACCCACATAAGCGGGCTTATTTATTTGCAGATGCGACTTCATATGTAAACACCAATATTCATTTGATTTTTGTGTGATGAAAGGAAGCACCAGCCTGCTGTGTTGTCATGTTTCTACCTTGTTTCCGTACGGAGTAGAGGAGTGGGGAGATTGTATTTCAGCATTGGTAAACTCGCTTACAGCCTGCAAATATACCCAAAGTAATTTAGTGCCGCATCAAAATGCAATTGAATTCAAAAGTGCAAGACGTATTGGGAGAAGTATATTTTGTCACAGCTCATCCTAGTAGTACTTGAGAAGCCTCACTTTGTTTTACCATGGTATAGGGGCTTAGAAATTGCAGAGGACATCTTTTACAAGTAAAAGCTTAAACAAATGTAAGCACTGCCATTTTGCTGCTTAGCTTTCTGCACCTTTTCTTTGAGTTGCATACTGTTCCTAAAGTTCATTCAATAGTGTTTCTGTTCATTCTTAGATAAGTAAAGTGCTGCGGTTCTTTCAGTACATCCCATCAGGCACCTTTTCTTAGCAGGACTACACTTTGCTGTTTCCCAGTTTTCATACCTGATTTATTTGTCTGATCATTAGCAGCTGGTGGCCTGCAATGTCTTCCTATTTGCCCGTGACGCTATGTGCTTTGGGCAATACAATGACAAAGTGGATAGCCCTGCCGCTGTACAGATAGCAAGTGCTGGGTGCTATGATACGGAGTTTACACAAAGGGCAAAATGTTCTCCAAGAGAAACTGTCAAAGCAGGAGAGGAACTTCACTTGTCTGCTTGATCGAGCCTCACCTAAACAGGGGAGCTGGCAAAAAAACATAAAATGTATTAAAATATAAGGAGGATAACCATAAACACCCCTATTGATGCCAAAAGAGATTGATTTGCAAAATAGAGCAAATTACAAATAAAAGCAAAAAGAGGCACAAGGCAAAGCAGTCCTAATGCAAAAACCATAAATCGGAATCCCGATCCAGAGTGAGAATAATCAGAAAACCAGAAACTCCACACAAAAAGCAGTCCTTATGAAACTCCACTGAAAGCAACTGATCTTCTGCTCCTTCTCAGCTCGCTTACATAGCCAGTGGGGGGGTCTCCACCCACAAAAAACAAGGCAGGACCCAATTATAGAATTGCACACGAAACCAATAGAAATGATGTTAAGCCATAAAAAATAATAACTTAAAATTAATAAAAACAGCAACAAAGCATAAAATACACATACATAACCCAACAATACATCCTAACCTTAACCAACACACACCAACATTAACCGGAAATCGGGTCCCTGGATTTAAAACTAACCCTGATCTTAAATCAGATAATCCCAACCCTAAAGTTAATTTAAACCTAACCTAACTTGTAACTCTGAACCAATACATGGCACTGGGAGTGTATCCTGCCCTCACTTGCTGTCTGCACAGAGTCCGCACCTTCTCCCCATGTCTACATGAAACTTTCTCTGGATATTCCAGTTCACCATGGGGTATTTGACAATTCCACCTTGACCTTAGGGCAGTGTTTCTCAACCTTTAAGTATTTGCGACCTGAGTTTTCATAACAGTTTTAATCACGCCCCCCCTAACATTTTTTTTTAAATGTAGATGCATATTTTATTATACCTGCTTAACCTTTATCAACATTTATCTAACTCTATATTTATTGTTCTAGTATCAGAATGTAGTTAAGTTAATTTGTTTTGGTTTCAACAGATTTTTTTTTTCATATTTTTGATTCTTGTTTTCTTTTTTCACATCTTCGCGCCCCCCTTTTTGTTACTTCATGCCCCCCTAGGGGGGCCTGCCCCACAGGTTGAGAACCACTGCCTTAGGGTGAGTGTGTGCATGGCTGGGAACTGGTGATGGACTGACACCACATGCAGATTTGCTTCCCAGCCTTGCACACACAGTTCAGCACTTCTAGTGTTCTGCTACAGTGACTTGGATTAAACAGGTTTAGGAATGTTATGTTACAAAATAACAGAAACACCTAGCAATACAGGAACATCAGAACATAAGGCATTTGACAAACGAGAGGAGACCCTTCAGTCCATCAAGCCCATTTGAGCTAATAGCTCAGCTGTCTTAATATCTCATTCAGATTCTTCTTAAAGGTTTGTCAAGGTTTCAACTCTATATCTTGATAGATTGCTCCAGAGTCCCACAACTCTTTGCGTAAAGAGGTGCCTCCTGAGTTCAGTTTTAAATGCATCCATCCATCCATCCATTCATTATCCAACCCGCTAAATCCTAACTACTGGGTCACGGGGGTCTGCTGGAGCCAGTCCCAGCCAACACAGGGCGCAAGGCAGGAAACAAACCCTGGACAGGGTGCCAGCCCATTGCAGGGCACACACACACACACACCCACCAAGCACACACTAAGGACAATTTAGGATCACCAATGCACCTAACCTGCATGTCTTTGGACTGTGGGAGGATACCAGAGCACCCGGAGGAAACCCACGCAGGGAGAACATGCAAACTCCATGCAGGGAGGACCCGAGAAGCGAACCCGGGTCTCCTAACTGCGAGGCAGCAGCGCTACCCACTGCGCCACCATGCCGCCCGTTTTAAATGCACTTCTCCTTAATTTCCCCCGGTGTCCATGATTATGCAATTCACTCTTAAGCTGAAAGAATGTTGCTTGATCGATTTGATAATATATTTATATCTAGGACCTAAAAAGGATGGGTGGTACCTCCCAGTTTTCTTGGACTATTGTCATACAAGTCCTGAACTACATCTACTTGTTCTGATGGAGCAGCACACGGTGTAGAGAAATGCTGTGAGGCCTCTAAACGACCCACAAAAACAAGCCAACAGGTCTCACCGTAGGCAGCCTGACCCCCTACCTTTACAGGCAGACTTCCAATCTGTCCAGGCTCCTGAAATGGATAACTAATTACTTTAGATGTTCCAAAATCTATCAAAATGCCTCTCAACGGAGTCCACAAAGAATCCTTATAAAAGAAGACAAAGATGAAATACCAAATAAAAACCTCAAATAAAGCTAAAAGACTTGCCTAAAAGAGCAATCCAAGGGAACAAGTCCCTGTACAAAATTGCAAAACAGAAACAAAATCTAGAATCCAGAAAACAATACTGTTATAATGAGCAATTTTCTTAATTTGTTTGCCTTCCCTATGAGATCTGAGTACATGTTGTGCGTGGAATGGGAGGTTTTGGACTTTAGGGAATCTGATTTTTACATCTATTTCTTTCCTTATGCAGCAATTTAAAAAGTTGAACTAAGAATGCCTTATTGCCATTTTTTAGCAGTCATGTCCTTCCCAGGATCACTCGGGAGTACGTGACATGTCGGTACGTTAGGCTGGCACTTTCTATTCGAGGACGTCGGATATTAGGATGTGTTGGTGTGCGTTACTTTTTTCTCATCTCTTTCTGGTTATGAACAAATATGTTTCTGTTTCTAAAGCTTTGATTTTTGGTTTGCATTTAAAACTTGCCATTTGGTTGTCTGTCTTTTCTAGTTACGAGCCTTGCCTGCTTTATCGACCACCTCTCATCTCTTATTCCCTTTCATTTTAAAATCTCTACTGACTCATACTGAGTTAGTAAGAATACTCATGAAAGAACAGAATTCTCTAAAAATCAATGAACCACTGAAAGATCCACTCCCCGATTTAGAATATAAAGGCTGCAGGTAGTCCTTCAGCCGCAACATCAGGGTGGACTTGGAGGTTCACCCACAAATCACAAGAAGCATAATGAATAGATATTAAATAATATATAAACAGAAGATCATCACTAACCTTCACACAACCAGTGAAACACATAGGTCCTAAAACAAAATGCAGATAATAAACAACCTAAAGATAAGAAGCAGTTGATACTGCTTAAGTTTCCTAAATAGTTACTTTGTTCCGTTCTTGTTATATTTTATTACCTCTGGTGGCTCATCTAGAGCAAGAGTAACTTTTCTATTTTGGCAACACATTCTTTTGCTTTCAACATGAAAACATACAGCTTGACATCAGTCACATACATCACCGAGGTAACACTGCTAAGTAGTGGTCTTCAAAGACACACTGAGGTTAGGGTGTAAAAGCAAAGCTTTCATATGGTAGGAGTTTCTGGCAATTTCACAATCTTCTCAATTGTCGCCATGCATTTCTGTCTCTTTCTCGTTCTTGCATTCCGTATCCTGGACTTTGTCTTGCGTGCCTGTGAGCCATCATGCTGCTCAATTGCCGTTTATTCAGGATTGCCTCCTGCTTGTCACTCTAACTCAGCATCTTGTCTTTTTTATTCTTTCTCATTTTTTTCACTTAATCGCCTTCTGAGATTTGCCTTACATTTAGCAGATGTACCTGCTCTTCTCATTCTTTCTGCCGTTATGGTGGTCATCAATTGGTTTTGTGACCACTTTGCCATCAACACACAACCACAAGTCACTTTGTCATAGTTTATTTAAAGTTGATGATCAATGAACACTTAATTATGAATTCTGAACATATGTGTACCATATGCTGGGGGCTTATCAATAGATGGGCTATTGGGGACTGTGCTTTTATAACAATAAATCTTTCTGGCCACCCACCAGGTGCCCATAACCACTTCCAGAAGATATTAGACTATATTCACGATTAGTTCTTGCTTGTTTCTGTGCTTCAGTGTCTTGTCTTTGTATTTTTTCTTGTTCTTTATTGCCTAATCACATTCTACAATGTGCTTGACACTCAGCAAATGTCACTGCTGTTCTTTTCCTTTCTGCCCTAATGGTGCTCTTCACTGGGCTTCTCAATCTCTTTGCTGGAAACACACAACATCAGGTCATGGCCACCAGTTTGAATTTCCCAACATATCTGGGATATCATAAGCTTTCAGTTAAGACCAAGGTTAAGGATCGAGACCCAGAAGCTCACAAGTAATCACGTGACAGACAGACATACCTTTTTGATGTATAGATTTCTTTGCCCCTGCTGCCTCTTTTGCAATGGCAGAGCTCTAAGATGGTCATGTTATTGTGATGGGTTTGCACAGAGCTCCGTTTAGTGGGTCGGTGTCTGACATCACGCCGGCAATTTTTTTCTCTTCAAAAATCTTATCTGCTTAAAGGCACCTTTGAGCACTTGTGATCGATATTAGATAAAACAGTTTTGGTCATTATTAGCTTTAAATGTTTTTTAGGGTTCGTCTATATACAGTATTAATGGTCCAAAACATCCAATTTTGTGTGTTGGCAGTTGATCTTTTGGGAATGAATATTGATTTATGTCCTAATAAGAAAGATGCACGCCATTTCTCTTATTTGCTCTGTTTCACACAAATTAATTACAAATAGTTTCTGAAAGACTAGAGTCCTTCATAGTTTGACTATTCTGTCAACAGTTTGGGAAAAAAAAAATCACAATACGTAAGTAATGTCTATGGCGCTCTCAAAAAAGCAACTGTACACAAACCTCTGTGTTGTCCCCAAAGAAATGGGCAGAAAGGCCAACTGCATGTCTATGCATAAAGAAAAGGAAAGTGTCCGTCACCAAGAGGCCTCCTGCTGCTACTGGAAACCCACAGAGAAATGTGATGTACCTGCACCAGGAAAAAGAGGGTCATGTGCCGCAGCTGAGTGGGACACACAACCAAAAGGGGGGAAGCTGGGACTCATTTGGTGATAGAGGGCAGCAGACCACAGTGGGTGATGGAACACAAGGAGCACAAAAACTGGAAAACACTGGAACAAAGAAACGCAACACAGCCACAGTCTGTTATGAGGGAAAAAGGGCAATGGGCACCCTGAAGTTTATGGCATATTTTTCAGAAATTAGGAATATCAAACCACACATCTTCTCTTCAAGGCAAGAGTGCCATTATCAAAAGCTGGGTGTTGGTGACGGTGTTCCTGACAAAAGCACATGATAGCCTGCCATGCCAGGCTACAGCTAGATGAGGCGTGCCTCACCCCAAAGACTGAGATTGAACATCTGCCCTTTAAAGACCGCTGGACATGAAGGAGACCTACGCTACATTTCCCTTTATCATTCACCATGGTCATTCTGGGCCAAATACATCAACAGGCTGTAAAGGAGGCTGAACGTTACGACTTACTGTATATACGTACCCTGGCAGTGGATCTTTGCCACAAAAAAGACACTGCAGGTATAGAAGCTGTGTAGAAGTTAGAAGGTAGTTATTTATTCAAATTATTATATAGTTATACAATTTTTCTATGAGTTCTTGAAATCATTTAAGGGGTTTTGATAGTCCCCGATCTTAGTTTTGTTCTTGTTAATTTATTTGGTCAGTTTTTTTGCCACCATTTTGTTTATTTGCAGCAGCCACTATTTTGGCTTCCCATCGTCAGGGCAACATTTTTAGGGGCGTGTCCTTGGAGGTCATGACCTTTGACTTATGACATGGCAAGTTTTAAAGGTCATGAAAAGGAACACTTCCAGTCCGAGTCTATGAATACAAAATTCTTTCTGTCAAACATCCTTTTTGCTTTTCAAATCTCTTTCTTCGAAAGTTTTTTGTGTACATATTTCTGGCTCTTGTTTTGGGTTTGGTGGCGATTTCGTTGAAATCCTGGTCTTGGCTTTTTTATTTTATTTTTTTTGCCTTTTCATTACGTCTTTTCTCCTGGTTACTCTGAAAATATTTTTGCTAGTCTCTTTAGCATAACAGGAGAGACGTGAAATCGATATGCTTTGCTATGTCATAATCTGGCTTGTAAGTTTCATTTTCCAACTGTTGCTTGACCGCTAACAATTATTTGAGTATAATTTTCAAAGTTTTTGAGATTAAGGAATCTAGAGGTTGTACTTGTTTTTTTTTTTGTACTATTGTTTTTTAATATTTTTAAAAACAGTTCCCGTTCTCCTGATTTCTAGGATGCAAGATCCTCTTGCTCAGAAGCGATTCCTGGAGGTCACACATCATAAACGTTGCTGGGTTGATGCACCACACATAGATAATCATCTAAGATTTGAATTTGTGAATGAAAAACCTTTCTATCATTATTAGTTTTTGAATTTACTGGTTCTGACTTTTTTTTTTTTTTGGTTTTCTGATTACAATTTACGTCTCACGTTTCTCGGCTCTGGCAACGTGAACTCTTTTTGGCTTATGGCGTTGATCTCTGACCAGGATTCGGTTATGACCCCTGCATGGATTCTGAGTTTTCTATGCCATCTCTCGATTCCATCTTCTCTAAAAAAATGTTATTGTGAAAAGGTCTGTTTTGTGATTAAAGTGGAAATTGTGGCTTTAATCTCGAAGTTTCCACTTTATTCTCGTAGTTTACGTTATCATTAAAGTAGAACATCGTAAACATCATCTTAAAACCAACTCAGTTGTTAATCGCCACGTGCTTCTGGTGCTTCCTCCTGAACTGACAGCAGCGGCAGGCAGCAATCGCCACGCAGAACACATTAAATGTGTGATATTCCAGCTCTCTGCACATTTAGAATCCTCAGATTTATCCTTGTTATCACTTTCATGATGAAATGCATTAGAGTATGTCTGTTACATTTCACAGATAAATCGTTAACTTCATTTAAATAATGAATACTGTTAATAATTACACCCGGTGCCAGGGTGGTAGAGTTGCTGCCTCGTAGGGAGTCACGTCCCTGGTGTTCCCTGCCTGGAGTTCGCATGTTTTCCTGGTGAATTTCCACAGTGTGTTCTGGTTTCCTTCCAAGACTTGCAGGTTTGGGGAACTGGTGAAATGCTAAAATGATGCTGTGAGTGCTTGTACTCACCTTATGATAAGCTAATGCCCAATCCAGGGATTGTTTCTGCTTGTAGGAATGAGTGCGTCTCTGGATTAATGGATGTAATCATTAAACATCCATCCTTTTTAGAGATATTGTGGCAAGGTGTCCTCGGAATTTCATGGATGTTTCTGGCAATACACAAGACAGGGGAGTGGAACATTTTCTCACTGTGATGATATCTCGCACTGCCACCTGGTGGAATCTTCTAGATTTATGTAAAATATGTGCGCATGTATAAACAGTACAACACTTGCGTAGCAGAGGTGTCCACAGGAGCACACGTCGCGTCACGTGAAGTATAAACCTGGTTCATTTAGGGCAAAAGCCACAAAGCATAATGGACTCTACAGCACACTGCAAAGTCATAGAGTTGAAGCACAAAGCTTGCTCTGTTCTCCACTATGCTGTGAAATTGGTCAGATCAGGTCAGCAGCTACTCGTTACTGAGTATTTCTTAAGATAATCAGCTGTGGAAAGGCCAGCAGGGGGAGATAGTTTGATGGTGAGGTCTCCAGGTTTCTGAACAAATCTAAACCTTATTATGGGATATCATCTGCTGTTGAATGCTGCTCTGTACTTGTAATGTTTCTATTGCACTATTACAGGGGTGGGCAATGTCGGTCCTGGAGAGCCGCAGTGGCTGCAGGTTTTTGTTCCAACTCAGTTTCTTAATGAGAACTCGATTATTGCTGATGAAGCACTTATTGCTTAAGTGACAATTTGATGCTTCATTTTTACTGGTCTCGCTTGTTAAGGGTTCCCCACCCTCAATTGCTTATTTCAGTCTTAAATGGCTGCATTCATTGTTTTAATGGCTCCTTATTCGCAATAAAATGTAAATGACAAACAAAGCAGCCAGCAGTTCTCCATCCAGTTTGTTTTCATTGACATCTGTGTGTGTGGGTTCATCATGCACTGTGTGATTTAATAAAACATGTAGTAGAAAATGTGACAGACTGAAAATTATCTGCTTTAGGCTTCAAATCATTTGAATTATATCCTTGGAGAGGAAAAATTCTACGATATAAGAACCTTAACATTGCAGACTAACAGGTCATAAAATGAATTAAGGTGTGAGACTGGCAAGGATTGGTTGGGTTGGAATGAAAACCTGTAGCCAGTGCGGCCCTCCAGGACTGACATTGCCCACCCCTGCACTATTATATTGTATTGTGTTCTCTTCTGTGTGTTGTATTGTATTTACTCCTTTTTTTGACACCCACTGCATACCCAACCTACCTGGAACGGTGTCTCTTTTTGAATTGCCGTTTTCAAGGTTTCTTCCATTTTTTTCCTTGTCTTCTTAAAGAGTCAAGGCTGGGGGGCTGTCAAAAGGCAGGGCCTGTTAAAGTCCATTGTGGCACGCCTTGTGTGATTTTGGGCTATACAAAAATAAATTGTATTGTCTTATATTGTATTGTATAATGGGGCCTTACTAACCGCTTCCCTGGTTTCTCGTTTCATCGATAATGAATAATATGCAGTGAAATTCTCTCATTATATTGAAACCAAATCAAGACACAAAATACAAGATCGACATACGTGGGTATAATTTACATACACAAGACGAGCACGAAACACCATAAACACCCCAGACATCTTTCACCAGTCCAAATCATATTAGTGTCGACGATGTGACCGACCCTTCCATAATCAGATGACGCTCAGTCAAATGCCAGAAGATGGAGAAGCTTCCCGGATACACAGCACAGTTTATTCCTGCCGACTATTCCACAGCCTGCTAGCATCCCTCTCTCCTCCAGACTTAACCCTTCCCCGCTCCTACACTGGTGTTTATTTTTAGATAACAGATCCAAGCAGCCATGAGCTTTGTGATCAAGTAAAAGAGATAAGCAGAACTTAACCAAGTCCTGTCCAGAGCTACAGCACGTTTATACTTTTGATATATCTATTTCTTGTCATTTTGCAATTCATATTTATATTTATGCTGATTAAGTTTGTAGGCCACTCTCAATCCAGCAAGAAATGATTTCTTTAATGTTTTTATCTGTTCTCTCATTTGTATGTATTTATGTATATATGAGTACTAAGAGATACAGATAATTTGGTGATTGTAATGGAGTGAAAGAAAGCCATTATCTCTCCCTTGAACAATCCTCACATGCAGAAGTATCTTCATCAAATCCCAAAGTACTTATAATATTAGCGTTACACTTTCTTAGACAGTTTCATTTCAGAGGCTGCCATATGAGAAAGCAATGGGGCATTTTATGTTGATGGTGGCATTATATTTAAATGGTGTGGTTAATTACCTCTCGCATGCAAGAAAATACTCAGAAAGACACCGGGCAGCAAAATGAAGCAGGCACATACATACAATATGTCCACAAGGGTGAAACACGCCAGCGTAAGAGCAGCTTGTGAGGCAGATGTAATGAAGGTAAAGTAAACCGAGCCAAAAACAACTCCCGACACTCTTACAGATAAACAGAGTATCCGTATGTCCGTTTTGTGATTCGCTTACCACGAATTGGGATCACAAGGCGTCAAAGTCCTTAGCAGCAGCAGCAGGCGCAAGGCAGGACCTCCTGTGGATGTGGCCTTAGTTATGGACTGCTTTGTGCAAAGTTGGCTTTCTTGCAAAAACCTGAAAATTCTGCTTCTTTTGGTCACTCACTAATCGTCAAGAGCTGAGCTCAGGGCTCTATGCCACTTGAATTCCTCCTTGTCGTTATGGACGTGGTTTTGTGCACAGAGGCACAGTCATTATAGACAAGACATGGGCCTTCACAACCTGTTGACACAAACGTGGAAATGCACAAAATATCATTTGTATGCTGTAGCATTGACAGCACCCTTCACTGGAATCAAGGGGGCTGAGCCCAAACCCTGAAAAACAGCCCCACAACCATTAGCACCAAACCTTACAGTGGTCATTATGCAGTTCTGACAGATCAGAAACAGCCTTCAGGAGGCAGATGTGGACGACTATCCACAGAAGACTTCATGAACAAAAATACAAGGGCCACACTGCAAGATGTAAACCACTCGTTAGCCACAAAAACAGAATGGCAAAATTGCGAAAAAGTCCTTTAAAGAGCCAGCTGAATTCTGGAAAAAGGTCTTGTGGACAAACAAGATGAAGATGAACCTGATCAGAGTGATGGCAAGAGAAGAGTGTGGAGGCAAAAAGGAACTGCCCAAGATCCAAAGCTTGCCACTTCATCTGTTAAACATGGTGCTGGGGGTGTTATATGGCTTGGGTTACCTTCATTAATGGCAGAACTGCTGACTGCAGTGGCACAATGAATTCTGAGTTGTATAGAACTCTGCTCAGGTTTCCGTAAATGCGTCCAGGATGCGCATGTGAGATACGCTTCATCCTATAACAAGACGATAATCCCAAAACATACTGCTAAGGCAACACATGAGTTTTTCTAAGCTAAAAAATGAAAGATTCTTGAATGGTCAAGCCAGTGACCTACCTCAAATCCAACTCGGCAAGCCTTCCATATGCTAAAGAGAACACTTAGGGGGACAAGCCCCCGAAACAAGCAAGAGCTGAAGATGGCTGCATTAGAGGTTTTGTAGACCATCACCAGAGAGGATCCACACCATTGGGTGATGTCTATGAATCACAGACGTCAAGCAGTCATTAAATACAAGGGATATGTGACAAAGCACTAAATATGACGGCTTTAGTAGACCTGCCATTGCCGTGTCCCAAACATTATGGTGCCCTGAAATGTGTAAAATGTGTTGTAATTTCTAAATGGCGTGACCGACATGTATGCAAATCACCTTAAATGAAAGTCGGCGATGTGCACTCTAATTATGTCTGAATTGTTTGATTTGTAATTTTAAACTGTGGAGCAGAGGGGTAAATCATGGAAAAATGTGTCTTTGTCCCAACCATTATGCAGGGCACTGCACATACAGCTGAAGAGAAGCCATGGAATAGTGCAGTTGGGCTCTTTGACTACTGTATGCCCCTCTCTGGCGCACTTCTCTGAAAACAGAGTTGGCACTATGACATCCACCTGTTGGTTTCTGGCTCTTTGGCGCTCTGACTGGCTTTTAGGCCCACACTTTCAGCTGACCACTACTGTGTAAGGGGCTAATTCGGGTCTAAGTTAGCGCATTCAGTGAGCTGTCTGCAGGGTCTACCGACCCCTGCTCTACAGTATGTGGATCGCCAACACAACCTGTAAACTGTGCACTTGCTCTAATCACTACACCTCTTTAAGGTCCTTGCCTGAAAGATTTTCTTGCTTGGTGTAAGTTAGCAAATATCCATCCATCCATTATCCAACCCGCTATATCCTAACTACAGGGTCACGGGGGTCTGCTGGAGCCAATCCCAGCCAACACAGGGTGCAAGGCAGGAAACAATCCCCGGGCAGGGCGCCAGCCCACCACAGGGCGCACACACCCACACATCAAGCACACACTAGGGACAATTTAGGATCACCAATGCACCTAACCTGCATGCCTTTAGATTGTGGGAGGAAACCCACGCAGACACGGGGAAAACATGCAAACTCCACGCAGGGAGGACCCAGGAAGCAAACCACGGTCTCCTAACTGCGACGCAGCAGCGCTACCCACTGCGCCGCCCTAGCAAATATACAGTAAATGTATAATAAACATAAGTATAATAAGTCTAAGTTATCCTTCAACTCTGGTTACAACTTTATAGTAACTTCTCTTAATAAATCATTAATAAATAGATCTGTACAAATCGCTCATTCATTAGTTGTAGATCTTTTTGCAGTACCTTGTCTAAAGTTCTAAAGGTGTATTAATGAAAGTAATTCTAATCCTGATGCTTTTATTCAGAGCATCTTACAATTTACACCAGTTGTTGCCACATGTCACCAGTTGGCATCCTGGTGGGTCAGTTGGCTCACCCCGGGTGTCTTAACGCCGTCGTTTCCAAGCCAGCTGCTGGAACCGATAAGCCACACTAGCGTCTCTCCTACAACAGAACTCCCACTGTCCTTATTAAAGGATGGAGTCTCTCGACAAGAGTGATTTGAAATGAAATTAAAATTAATCCATCCTGTCATTCATGCTTCTTTCAATTTTCAGGTGCTTGATTTTTTTAATTATTGGCTTTATTAAAATCTCTGCTTATCCACTCAGCAAATGGCGCGCTCACTACCAGTATTATATACGGCTTTGAATATGATTTAGTATTTTCAGCTAGAGCTGTTTTTAATCTTTACATCATTAAATGGATACAAATGAAGTATTCTGAATGGATTAAAACACAGGCCAACAAAGTGAACATTGTCTGTGTCTGTGTTGTCGACACTAAGAAGATCATCCTATGATTTACTGAGTTTTATTTTGTTATTTTTAGTGCAAATCTCCAGTGGGACCTCAACATTATTCCGGAACTCCTATGTCACTCCCAGTGAAGAGATCAAAAACAACCAGGTATGAATAATTATTCTCTTAGTTTTTGTTGTCTTTTTATTCCTTTGTTACTCTTTGTAATATAGTGAGAAATGCTTTGCTTTTCACATTGACCCTAAACCTTAGTCTTTTTGCAATGTGGGAGGAAAGCTGTAGTCATATATAGCACTTTCACCTGGACAGGACTGTCACATCGGCCATAACATGCACAGAAGGCAACTGGGGCTTCAGCCTCTAAGGTACATCCTCACCTGTAGTGCCGTTTCACCTCAGACTACACCGGGCACAGACTGTCGAGGAAACCAGAATGTGGGCATTTCCACCTGCTAGACTTGAGGACTGTCAGCCATAGTGTGCCCACTAAGGTGCATCCTGTCTCACATAGTGCTGCGTCACCCCAGACCACACTCTGCACAGACTATCGATTAAACCTTTGTGGTCGCATTTCAACCTACTGGACTTGAGGACTGTCAGCCATAGAGTGCCCATTAGGCAGCTGGGACTTCAACCACTAAGCTACATCCTTACTCATAGTGCTGTGTCACCCCAGACCACGCTCTGCACAGACTATCGATTAAACCTGAATGTTAGCATTTCTGCTTACCAAACTTGAGGATCATCAGCCATAGAGTGCCCATTAGGCAGTTAGGGCTTCGGCCACTATGGTGCATCCTTACTTATAATGATGTTTCACCTAAGACTACATTATGCACAGACTATCGATTAAACCTGTGTGGTCACATTTCTACCTACTGCACTTGAGGACTCTCAGCCATAGTGTGCCCACTAAGGTACATCCTGTCTCACATAGTGCTGTGTCACCCCAGACCACACTCTGCACAGACTATCGATTAAACCTTTGTGGTCGCATTTCTACCTACTGGACTTGAGGACTCTCAGCCATAGTGTGCCCACTAGGCAGTTGGGGCTTCAGCCACTAAGGTACACCCTTGCTCATGTAATGTGGTTTCACCCAAGACTAGACTACACACACGCTTACCAAACTTGAGGATCGTCAGCCATGTTGTGGCCACTAGGTGGGTAGGGCTTCACCTACTAAGATTCACTCGCTCATGTGGTGCTCTTTCACCCCAGACTACATTATGCCCAGGTTCAATTGAGGACTCTCCTCTTACCTCTACTGAGCTCTTAATCCCCAGAACAGAAACCACAGGCAGAATAGCAGTGAAGGCAAACTGTTCTTCTTCTCAGTGTAGTTCAATGTAACAGTTCTAAAGAATAATTTAATGAAAATGTCTAAAAGGTGTTTGTATTACGAGGGACATTCAATAAAGTTTCACACTTTTATGTTTTCATTGGAAATGGTGAATGCAAGAACATTTTTTGCTGATGGCATTTGTGGTCGAAATTTAACATCTTATTAAAGAAAGAAACATCCTCTAACAGGACAAATCAGTTATAAGCAGGAGAAAAGCTGTTTATTGTATCTTTTAATTATTCCTCGGCAAAATGCCTCGGAGGGAGGATTCTTCAAATACAGTCTGTTACAGCAGCCTGGTCAGAAAGATCAGAGAAAACAAACCATAGAGGTTCATTTTATAAACTATTGAATTTACATACCGTGTCGATCAATGCATACATTTTACTCTGGTTGGTTCGTTTTTTTACACCCAAATGATTTATATAAAATAAAAGCCTGTTATATTATATTCTAGTTCTTCTTGTACACTTTGAGTTGCGCAACCACCCTTGAAATTTCTGTGCATATAGCAACTGTCCATTCTGGTTTATAGGACATCTGCTGATTTCTTAGTCATCCTTCAGTAACTTTTGTTACATCAACCTTTCTTCTGATACATTCTTTACTTGACCATGTCAGTATTTTTCCTAAATCAATTCTTACAGTTCAGTGTACATTTTGTTATTCACTTGACCTTGTAAAAGATAGCCCAACCACAGACACACACGACAGCACAGTTCAAAACACACGGGGTTATTTCTGCTTATTATTTACAATTTGGTTCCCGACACTCACGATTCCTCAGTCCTTTTAACTCTCGTCACGCTTCAGCCACCTCCACTCCTCCTTCGCAAACTCCGTCTATTTCCTCCCAACTCCGGCTCTTCCACTGGAGTGAGGCGGCCCCTTTTATCTTGCCCCAGATGTGCTCCAGGTGCTGATGATGGTCTTCTGGCAGCACTTCCTGGTGTGGCGGAAGTGCTGCCCTTGCACCCGGAAGCACTCCGGGCATACACAGTTCCTGGAGTGGCAGCACTTCCTCGTGTGGCGGAAGTGCTGTCTTCCAGGGCTCAGGAACCATCCAGGCAGCCCCTTGGTTGGACCACGGACCCCTACGGGGTTGCGCCTCCCAGCTCCATAGTCGTGGTCCTAGATGGAAATCAGGGGGGCTGCCTTCTTGTGTCCAGGGAAAACACTGCCCCCTTCCCTGTCCTTCCCTGACCCAGGCGTCCCGGTGGGACAAGGTCCCTGGCCACCTGCCGCAACCTTTATCTGGTTTCCTGGTGTGCCTGAACAGGTTTCTGATATTTATTAACCCTTTATGCTATTTCTTTAAGAAGAATGCTATGTTACCCTAAAATTATTCTTCCATACATTAAAAATGTGGTACAACATTGGGAAAATTGCATTGCAAAGGAAGGTGACTATGTAGAAAATTGATGTAATTTGTTTTTGAAATTTTTAATAAACAGAGTTAAAATAAAAGTGCGGAAACGTTTTGAATGTCCCTCGTACATTTTTTGTGAGAGTATTGTGGAATGATAATAAATGTTGTTCTCCTGGGTCCCAATGGGAGGTCTAAAACTTAAATGTTCTCCTTATTAGAAAGACCTAGGGGTCATAGTGGAGTCATCACTATCTGCCACCGGGCAGTGTTCAGAAGCCATTAAGAAGGCTAACGAAATGTTAGGTTATATAGCACCTTGATGTGTGGAGTCCAAGTCCAAGGAGATTCTGCTCAAACTTTATAACACGTTGGTGAGGCCTTATCTGGAGTCCTGTGTGCTGTTTTGGTCTTCAGGATTCAAAAAGGACAGAGCAGCAATAGAAAACGTCCAGAGAAGAGCAGTAAGGTTGATTCCAGGGCTACAGGAGATGAGTTCTGAAGAAAGATTTATGAGCCTTTTCAGTTTAAGCAAACAGAGATTAAGAGGTGGCATGATTGAAATGTTCAGAACTATGAAAGGAATTAGTCCAGTGGATCAAGACCATGAGTTTAAAATGAGAACCCAGGGACACAGTTGGAAACTTGTTAAGGGTAAATTTAGCAGTAATGTTTGGAAGGTTTTCTTCACACAGAGAACCATAGACACATGGCTACTAAGCTACCAAGTAATGTGGTGAAGAGCAGGACTCAAGGGACATTCAAAACTTGACTTGATGTTTTTTGGAGGAATTAAGTGGACAGGACTGACAAGCTTTGCTGGGCCATAAGAAGAACCAGTGAGTTGAAGTAGACTCGTCTCCATCTACAGTACATCCAGTCAGTGTACAAAGACCATAAAGAAGGATAATATAGTCATATGAAAAAGTTTCGGAACCCCTCTCAGCCTGCATAATAATTTACACTTCGTCAAAAAAAAAAAAAAAAAGATTTTTAGTGAAGCAGTATTTAGTTGTATGAAATTAAATCAAATGTGAAAAACTGGCTGGGCAAAAATGTGGGTCCCCTTGTAATTTTGCTGATTTGAATGCATGTAACTGCTCAATATTGATTACTTGCAACACCAAATTGGTTGGATGAGCTCGTTGAGCCTTGAACTTCATAGACGGGTGTGTCCAATCATGAGAAAAGGTATTTAAGGCGGTCAGTTACAAGTTGTGCGTCCCTTTGACTCTCCTCTGAAGAGTGACAGACAGCATGGGATCCTCAAAGCAACTCTCAAAAGATCTGAAAATAAAGATTGTTCAGTATCATGGTTTAGGGGAAGGCTACAAAAAGCGATCTTAGAGGTTTAAACTGCCAGTTTCAACTGTAAGGAATGTAACCAGGAAATGGAAGGCCACAGGCACAGTTGCTGTTAAACCTCAGGTCTGGCAGGCCGAGAAAAATACAGGAGCGGCATATGCTCAGGATTGTGAGAATGGTTACAGACAACCCACAGATCACCTCCAAAGACCTGCAAGAACATCTTGCTGCAGATGGTGTATCTGTACATCGTTCTATAATTCAGCGCAATTTGCACAAAGAACATCTGTATGGCAGGATGATGAGAAAGAAGCCCTTTCTGCACTCACACCACAAACAGAGTCGCTTGTTGTATGCCAGTGCTCATTTAGACAAGCCAGATTCATTTTGGAACAAAGTGCTTTGGACTGATAAGACAAAAATTGAGTTATTTGGTCATAATAAAAAGTGCTTTGCATGGCGGAAGAAGAACACCACATTTCAAGAAAAACATCTGCTGTCTACTGTCAAATTTGGTGGAGGTTCCATCTTGCTGTGAGGCTGTGTGGCTAGTTCAGGGACTGGAGCCCTTGTTAAAGTCGAGGGTCGGATGAATTCAACCCAATATCAACAAATTCTTCAGGATAATGTTCAAGCATCAGTCGCAAAGTTGAAGTTACGCAGGGGTTGGATATTCCAACAAGACAATGACCCAAAACAGAGTTTGAAATCTACAAAGGCATTCATGCAGAGGGAGAAGTACAATGATCTGGAATGGCCATCACAGTCCCCTGACTTGAATATCATCGACAATCTATGGGATGATTTGAACCAGGCTGTCTATGCTCAGCAGCCATCAAATTGAACTGAACAAGAGAGATTTTGTATGGAAGAATGGTCAAAAATACCTCCATCCAGAATCCAGACACTCATCAAAGGCTATAGGAGGCGTCTAGAGGCTGTTAGATTTGCAAAAGGAAGCTCAACTAAGTATTGATGTAATATCTCTGTTGGGGTGCCCAAATCTATGCACCTGTCTAATTTTGTTATGATGCGTATTGCATATTTTCTGTTAATCCAATAAACTTAATGTCACTGCTGAGATACTACTGTCTCCATAAGGCATGTCATATATTAAAAGGAAGTTGGTACTTTGAAAACTCAGCCAATGATAAACAAAAATCCAAAGAATTAAGAGGGGTTCCCAAACTTTTTCATATGACTGTAGAATGTAAGGTTATATAGCACAATGGTTATGATTAAGTGAGGCCTCATCTGGAGTACTGGGTACAGTTTTGATCTCCACGTTACAAAAGAAATATAGCAGTGAGCTCTGTTGGGCTCGTCAAATTTTTTTGGCAACACTTCAGTTTAGGTACTGCAAAAATGTAATATAACAAGACCCTAACAAAGACATTTTTTGGTAATCGTAACACTTATAAAACATCAGTAGTTTGATTATTCATTCTGTGCACTGAGGGATATTGACATTACGTGTTAATATGAAGGATTCCCAGGTCTTATACTAAATATGAAATATCAACAGAAACGTGTCTCAGTTAAGCCACCTCAGATCTCTCCAACATTTTGACATTTTATTAGTAGGTCACATTGCAGTGTAACTGATGCTTTGTAAGTTTTATGAAGACCACAAGAAGTGTTTGTTAAGGTCTTGTTACATAATAGTAAATGAGTAATGGATTCATTGTTGAATTACACTTAAGTGATGCATCAATTGTATAAGCTACATCTTTTCAAATGATGTTTTTACAGCAATAAAGTGTTATTATCTATACTTTGCAGGTGTCGTCTCAACCTGTTCCTCAAGATAACGTCAGGAAAGACTATGAAACGTATCCACCATTCCAAAATTCTACCAGAAATTACGAAGACTCTTTCTTTGAAGACCAGGTGCACCACCGCCCGCCACCTGCCACAGACTACAATATGCATCTGGGACTGAAGTCAACCGGCAACTATGTGGACTTCTATTCAGCTGCTCGACCCTACAGTGAACTAAATTATGAAACGAGCCACTACCCGGCCTCACCAGACTCCTGGGTTTAGGTCAAAATTCTAAAGCAAAAAAAAAATGAAATTAAAAATACAACACAAAACAAAAACAAAAAAAAATTACCACAGAGGGGCCGTGCATGTGCATGCATACCACAAGACATTTTTAAGCAAGTTTAGTTTGTTAAAGTTTGTTCCATAGAACGGTTCCTTTAAAAGAATAGGAAAGACAGGAGAGGGACACCTTGGGTGAAAACATATCGAAACAGTCGGTCGTAGGAGAAGTTAGGAGACCCGTTTAGTAGAATCGAAAAGTGTGGCTTGTTATGTCAAATTGACAAAATATCGTTGTGGGCAGCAGTAAAGTTGGAGATGGAAAGAGAGAGTGAGAGAGAAGAGAGGAAGAGGGAGTGGGGATGGCGTAAAAGAAGGGCGATGAGATGAGTACATCAAGCACAAGAATCGAACTGTTTACACAAGCTATGGGGACAGCTTTTCACGTTTTGGTTAATTATCTTTTCTTCATTGTGACTCAAAGCTTCAACTTGCATTTTGGAGAGTCTTCTGATTAAGAAGACGCTCCTGGCCTTTACTCTTTTACTTTTTTTTTATGCTTTGTTGTAAAGTATTTGATGTACATTACGGAGATACAAGTGCATTGTGTATATTACACGGATGCCAGAGTGTCCCTTCATCAGTGGCTCTAAATATTGTTTCCCGTTTAAAAAAAAAGAAAAAAAAAACATGGAAAGATGTATGAACTACCAACCTTTTCTTTCCTAAAAAGAAACTTATGTTTTAACAGCAAGAAGGAAGTATTTAGCAGTATTGTTCGTTCTGATAATGTGAAGTTGTTTGTGGCAACTAAACAAATGTTTTAAACAGTTCCAGACAGTTAACAGAACATCATTCCACTCTCCTTGTCAATGAAGTGCTTTTTCACTGCCTAAACTTTTAGATGTAGATATTTTAATAGTTTTTTTTTTTATTTTTAATTTTTTTTTTTTTTCCTTTTTCACTTATACCGGGTTTTTCTTTATGATGATACAGTGTTAAAGGATAATAAATTCAAATCTGTTTGTCATCCATATTTGCATAAAACCTGTCTGTTCCACTAGTAACTCAATTATATGTGCTTATATATATATAAATATAAATATATAAAGAAGAGGAGTAAAAATGTGCCAAACTATATTATCACTAGTGCCAAACTGGAGATAATTTAGAATTTTAGTTCAAGTTTACATTCAATGGCTCGTTATTTGTTCTCCTGATGACAGATTGTAAATGATGCTCTCTCTTTTTTTTTCCTAAATGTGTTTTAATGGAATTAAGCTATAATTAGAGCATACTGGAATATTACCAGGAGGGCAAAATCTTTGAGAGCTTAGTTCCCTCCAAAGATATACAGTTCATTTCTCTCAAATAGTGTACGCTGGGTGTCCATGGCTGGGTGGAATCACTGATTTTTTGAGAGACACTCTTTGCAGACGGGTACTACTGTTTAAATTAAAAAAAAAAAAAGACAAGAATCGTATAAAATGTTAATAGAGAATGGTAAATATATATATATAATTTTTATGTTTAAATGTCATTGTCACTAACAGCAACAAAGCTATCAAAAAGAAAAAAAGAAAAAAAAAATCTTGTAACATAGAACTTGTTTCACATTTATGTTCTGATCCCAAGACACTTAAAGATGTTGACCTCCTGGTCTGAATAATGTTGTTTCCAAGTTATATAGATAAAAAAAAAGTACTGAAATTTGGGTGATGTTCAGATGCCAGGAAAATAAATTACTCTGTACAATCTTAAGAGGCGTTTTAAGAAGTTCTGCTCTTGGTACCTACACAGAAGCGCTCACACACAGAGGTTCAAACGATCGCTGCGCCTTTTCTCATTTTCAACCCTGTGAGTTTGCATGCCGTCACGAAATACTGGAGTTTACAAGAATCCTTCAGAGCGTCCGAATTTGACTCTTCAGGGTTAACCCTAAATGCTGGACTCAGATCCTGATGGTAAGTCGGACCCTTCATTACATTCATTTAGCAAATACAAAAGAGATGTTGCCTCCTACTTTGAATATTTACCCCAGCAGGATTAGATGTTATGTCACAGGGTGTTGGGATCCTGTAGTCACAGTTTGAAAGAAGTCAGAACCTCATAGCCAATGGTTGTGTGCAACTCGGGAAGAAGGTCATTGAAGTTTTGAAGTCAAATATTACATTTATTTCTATGGTTTATATCAGGGATCCTTAGATTCATTCCTAGATTTTGTAGGGATGGGACATTAGATTTAGATATTGAGTATCGTGTCACTTTAATGAAGCACTGTTTTGTTATGGTAGGATCCTAGGGTGACCATATTTTATACTCCTTATTATAGAGACCTTAACAGAGTGCCTCAAATCCCACACTCTTACCAGAGATGAATTAAGGGCACATTGTGCCCCTAGGCAGAGCTGGTGGCAAGCACCTAAAAAGAGACATCCAAAAGAGAAGCCCCCCTTCTACATCGGGATACGTAGCTGGAAGCAATCAAGGAGAGTGAAGTCCCCATTGAAGATCAGCACCACCACAATAGTGTATGAAATCAACAAGTGCTGGGTGGGCTGGCCCCCCTTTGAGATTGGCACAATTGCAATGCTCGCAAAATATAACCTCAAGCCAGAAAATTATGTGGAGTCCGAAGCCTTCTGGTTCCAGTCAGCCTTTAATTCCATCTTTATACAAAACTTAACATAGATAAGATACTCAGACTCTCCTGCGTATGCTAATGGACAACACCTATTGGCATTGCGCCTCCTTTGTCTCCTGTCTTTTTCAGCCATGCCCCCCTATTGCTAATCCTCCACCCAGTCCTCAGGGATAATATTTCAGGATGTAAACTGTAATGCTGCAGTTTCTGAGAGCTTTACTATATTGGTGACTAAATCCAATAGGTTGCCTTTTTGAAAAATATAACCAGTACTCAAGAGTGCAAAATTAAGTGCACAAGAGGTGCATCAAAAAAATCCAATAAAATTATACCTACCGTGTATATTCGTGTTTAAGTTCTCCCACGGATAAGTTAAGGCTTGATTTTACCGTATATTTTCTGCTACTTTATAATGTTGGTCGTATAAGTCGAATGCGGAAAACTCCCGCTATTGGTCCAAGAGATTACGATATGCTAACCCACCTGAGAGAGTAACCGCGGAGCATACAGTCTTTTTTTTCTATATATTGTGCCTGCGTGACCACATGGTAATACCCAAACTATTCCGAAGCAACGTTTGCACTGATTTGTGTTTTTTGATTCTCACACCCTCATATACCTTTATCGTAAGAGCATCGCTTATCTACGATCAGAAAAAAATATGAAGCTGGTTTTAGATTAAAAGTTGTTGAAGTAGTGAAAAAAAATTGGTAACTGTGCTGCTGCAACAAAATTCGATGCATCTGAGAAACTGGTGCAAGATCGGAGGAGGCAAGAAGATGTAAAAAAAAAAAAAAATGAAGTGTCGTATTTTTGAATGGGCGTACAAGTCGGGGTCTGATTTTATGATCCATTTTTCAGGTTTCAAGACGCAACTTATATGTGAGTATATACGGTAAGTAGGAAATATAATCAGCTAATTAAGTTTCACAATATCTCCAGTGTCATTTTCTAGTTTTAATCATTAATTGCAGTGCTCAACATTATCATTATTAATCAGTGCTCATCTTGAAAGAATTTAGTCAAATAGATGCTTAGCTTACTCAAGTATATGCATAGCTTATTTTTCCATACAATTGCATATGAAATCAACAAGTCGGAGGAGTAGGCAGGAATCCCCCTTGGAGATCAGCACTATTGCTATCACGTATGAAACGACATTTTGGTGGCCCCCAGGGCATGGTGCCCCTAGGCCGATGCATACCCGGCCTACGCCCAGAGCCGGCCCTGCTCTTACCTCCATGTCAGCACTGTTTCCCCAGGCAGTAACACAGAGCAGCGAAGCGGGCAGGAGAGAAAGTTACATTTTTTATTCAGGCATTACAGACCAGATAAATAGTGCCATAAAACCAAAATAAGATGTGAACACCACAGGACCAGGTGCTGCAAGGTGTTTAATCTTCCCAGGTGGCCGATTCCTTGCGTTGCTTGAAGTGTCAGCCGTAAGTCAGCCCATTCTTGGATTGACGTTTCCCTCCTCCTTTCTTCACACTGCTCAGCTCTTTTACAGATAATATAAAACTATTCTAGATATGAGGTGGTCATTTTGACTCCAGGACCACGTTGCCTTTTTTTAAAATTAAATTTCTTGACCCAAAATGTTCTTTCAGAGCCGTGCCATTCGAGTCAGAAGGCTGTACTGAGGTTGTACTTGTGCCACCATCCAAAGTTCATAAAAATAAATTTATATTTCCAAAACCCGCTGCTCAATCCTCCTGCGATCATAAACAGGAGTCAACAGCGATGCGTGTTTGTATAACTTAGAAAAACACTTTTGAAATCATACGCACATTATGGTAGCAGCTATATATTATACTTTTGATTTTAAATGGTTCTTATCTCCTATCAGCAAAGACATGCATAGCGAAGCAACACCTCCGACTTACACAATAGCAGAGCTCAGTGCGCTTTCTGCTTAAACTAATTATCAAAATATTCTGGTAATTCTTAAGCAAACACCAAGCCATTAACAGACAAGGTACAATCATTAGTTGCCAAGTAGATGGACTGGGAGAGCATGGGGGAGTCATGAGGTCACTGGGAAGGGGTGTGTGGCGCTCCTAACAATCTCTGCAAAAGGACGAAGTCTTTAGAGTCCTGGTGCTTCCTGTCTTGCTATATGGTTGTGAGACATCAACGCTACCCAGTGACCTGAGATGAAGACTGGACTCCTTCAGTACTGGGTCTCTTTGTAGAATCTGCTGGTTTGACTTTGTGTCGAATGAGTGGTTGCTCATGGAGTCCCGAATGAGGCAGATTACCTGCATTGTGAGGGAGCGTCAGTTACGGCACTACGGCCATGTGGCGTGATTCCCCGAGGGTGATCCGGCTTGCAGGACCCTCATTGCTGAGGACCCGAGCAGCTGGACCAGGCCAAGAGGACACCCACATAACACCTGGCTGTGGCAGATAGAAGGTCATTTCTGGTGGGTGGGACTGGACTGCATGTCTGCCTGGGGGGTTGCCAACCAGGATCCCGAGTTGTTTTGTTGTGTGGAGGGTGCAACAATGTGCTGTACCAGTGCATGTTCCCCAACCTGACCTGACCACACTAAACCCTATCCTTAACCTTAAACACTTACACCAAACTATAAACACGCTAACCCCTAGCCTGTATTTTTCTTTTAAACTGCTGCGTTCACTGTTTTAATTGCTTATCAGCAATAAGATGCAAATGATAAACCAAGAAGCAGTTCTCATCTGACATGTTTCCGTTCACTTGTGTGCATATTCATCGTGAACTATCTGGTTCAATGAAATATTTAAGAAGGAAACTGAAGAGATAAACCTGAAGGATTCAGAATTAGTAATCCAGCTCAGGATACAAATCATTTGGATGAAATCCTTGGGAAGGAAAAAATCAACCATATAAGAATGACCTAACATGGCAGAATGAGAGCACTAACAACCATCTGTTGATGGCAATGATTGGTTTCGAATTAAGAGATCAGATTGGAACAAAAACCGGCAGCCATGATGGATCTCCAGGATTGACTTTTCCTACCCCTCGCCTATAGTAGCACAGTCTTGGTTTTGATTTTTGTGTAAAAGAACTGAATAAAATGCTAAACATGTTATTATTTTGGACTTAAATACAGAATGGGAAATCTGA
This sequence comes from Polypterus bichir lapradei, assembly GCA_026402145.1. Taxonomy (NCBI): domain Eukaryota; kingdom Metazoa; phylum Chordata; class Cladistia; order Polypteriformes; family Polypteridae; genus Polypterus; species Polypterus bichir. Next base: position 10,932,937 of record JANRMT010062820.1, read on the forward strand.
AACTTGAAACCAACAGTATGAGAAGGACCTGCGGAGTCATAGTGGACTCGTCACTATCTACTTTCAGACAGCATACAGAAGCAATCAAGTAGGCTAGCAGGATGTTAAGTTAAAGATCAAGATGTGTGCAGTACAAGTCGAGGAGGTTATACTAAAGTTACCGTATATACTCACGTATAAGTCAGGTCTTGAAACCCGAAAAATCGATCATAAAATCAGACCCCGACTTGTACATGCGATACTTAATTATTTTTTTTTTTTTACATCTTCTTGCCTCCTCCAATCTCGCACCAGTTTCTCAGATGCATCAAATTTTGTTGCAGCGCAGTTACCAATTTCTTTTGCTACTTCAACGACGTTTAATTTAAAACCAGCTTCATATTTTCTTCTGATCGAACGCTCCATCATAACGATAAAGGTGTATGAGGGAAAATGAAATACAAAAAACACAAAACAGCGCAAATGTCGCTTCGGAATAGTTTGGGTATTACCGTGTAGCGGGGCTACATAGTAGTAATAGTGTTGTCTGTGTTCGTACCACGTGCGTCTTGTTTCCATCGTGCCGTTTACTGTTTGTGTGTGTCAGTGAATGCCGTCCCCGTAAAGGGGGACGGATGATGGAAGGAGACCGCAGCCCCAAACCTGGAAAACACCGGTTTTCAATCAATCAATTACATTCGTCACAGGACTATAAAAACAATCAAGAGGGAATGAAGAAGGGAGAGGAGAGAGAGAAGGAGACTTTCATTTCACGACCACAAACCACCTGTACCTGCTGTATTCCACATCGCGCATTTCCATCCAGTTTGTTTTTCATTCCGCCGGACTTACTCCAATACCCTCATCACGAGAGACCCTGGGGTCGGATCATCATATATCGGTTAACCAGTCATCTGCATTTAGGACAATTGTTACTCGGACTCAAGTTTACGACCGTTCATTTCCGTGTCTCATTCATTTTTTTAGTATTTGTGTTGTTTGTTATATGTTACAAGGGCAAGGGAGGGTTTTGTTGTATTCATATACAGTAGGTGTTTGTCACGGTGTTGCTTTGGTGGAGGGATATTTATAATTTGTTTAGCTATTCTGTTTCATTTAATACAATTTATCAGTTTAAGTTTACATATCTGCTTTTCTTTTTTGCTTATTTATGCCATCGATTGTGGGGAAAAGTTTAATTTGTTAAAGGTACAGCTTGATTAAATGCAACTTCAGTAATTAATCCAGGCCACAGGTCTTGGAGGTGTAGCTGCCGGCCGGGTAAGGGGTCGGCCGTTACAACCGTGTGGTCACGTAGGCACAATAGAGACAGAGAGGTTAGGAGTACACGCTGATACAGCGCATTGCCGCCACCACATAGAAAAAAAAGGCATGTTTGCTCCGTGGTTACTCTCTCAGGTGGCCGTTAGCATATCATAATCTCTTGGACCAATAGGGTGAGTTTTCCACATTTGATTTATACAACCGACATATCAAATACCAGAAATTATACGGTAAAATCAAGTCCCAACTCATCCACAAGTATATATGGTAATATACAGTCACACTCTAGTGAGTCCTCATCAAAAAAGGCATAACAGTGCAAGAGAAGGGCCAGAGAAGAGCAGCTAGGCTGATTCAGGGCCTGAAAGGTATGAGCTATGGGGAGAGACTGAAGGAGATGAATCTTTTCAGTTTAAACAAACGGAGATTAAGAGACGACGTGACAGAAGTGTTTCAAATTATGCTTGGAATTAACACAGTGGATCTCAGTTGTAACTTTAAAATAAATTCTGCAATAAGAACACAAAGACCCTTGTTGAGGGTAGATTTCAACCAAATATTAGAAAGTTTTTCTTCATCCAGAGAACCTTAGTGCCATACAGAATAAATGACCAAATAGTGTGGTAGATAGTAGGACTTTAGGGACTTTCAGATATCAACTTGATGATATATTGGACAGTCAGATGAATAAGTTAGACAAGCTTGTTGGGCTGAATAGCATCTTCTCATCACAACTTTTCGATTCTTCTAATGTAGCACAATGGTTGGAATACAAGTCAAGTGAGGTTATGCTTAAGTTAAATAACGTACTAGTGAGGTCTCACCTGGAGTACTGTGAATAGTTGTGGTCTCCATACTATAAAAAAAAGACATAAGAGCACTAGAGAAAGTCCAGAGGAGAGCGACTAGGCTGATTCCGGCATGAGCTTTGAGGAGAAACTGAAGGAGTTTAATCAAACGGTGATTAAGAGGGGACATGATAGAAAAGTTTAAAGTTATGAAGGGAAATAATGCAGTGGATCCCAGTTATCATTTTAAATTCAATTGGTAACACTTTAAGTACTGAAAAAATACACCTATTACTGTAACAAGACTATGACACATCTTTGGGTCTTCATGACACTTATAAAGCATCAGTAAAGTGTTTATTCATCTCTGAAATGTGATCCGCTAACAGAACGTCACTTTGGAGTGGTCTGAGGTGGCTTAACTGAGACACATTTCACTTAATATTGCATATTTAGTATAAAATTTGCGAATCCTTCATATTTACATGTAATTTTACCATCATGTTAATATACCATACTGCACAGAGATGAATAACCAACCAAGTTTTATGAAGACCACAAGAAGCCTTTGTCACACAGCAGTAACAGTAAATGAGTAATGGATGCGTTTTTGAAGTACCTAAACTGAAGTGTTACCATGAACTTCTTCATCAAGAACACAAGGACACACATGAAAACTTGTTAAGGTACTCAAGTCACACAACTGTTAGAAAGTTCTTCTTTGTGCTCACATGGAATACACAACCAAGCACTTGGGTAGAGAGTGGCACTTTAGAGAGTTCTAAAAGTGAACTCCATGCTATTTTGAGAAAATTATCTCTAATAGGTTCAGCAGGAATTGTTGCACCAAATGGTCTTCTCTAATCAAAATCCTAAACTCAAGTCTCGCTGATATTCTGGGAGTCCCTTGTAAGTGAGCTTCTCCTCTCCTCTCCTCTCCTCTCCTCTCCTCTCCCGCAAGTGATCCATTACCTCCTAGAAATCACATTAGGTCCCAAAATTTTGTATTGCACACTTGGTTCAGCAAATTATTTAATTACGGGATAAAGGTGAGATGTTTTTGAAGGGTATCCCCTAAACCGTCAGCAATTTTTTCAAGGGATCATAAAATCATTATTTCATATTTAGAATTTATGAAAAATGCCAACTGTGTAAAGGGCTCTACTTAGACCACCTTTGGCCCCTACAGACTTTTTAACAGGAATTTCCGTGTGGCTCTCAGTCTTGGGTGTATTTTGTGGATTTCTAGTTTTGGGTCCAGTATGTGGTGTACGCTGCTTTTTCTAGATGACCTGCCTCATCGCAGTTTTCCGTATGACTTTGTTTTAGCCATTTGAGGTTTGATACAAGTGTTAAGGTGCCACAATACTTTAGTGCAAATATGTATTATGCAACAATAAAAGGAGACCAAAATCTGAAAAGCATTAGCTTATACAATGAGTGACTTTTATCTCATGCACACGATGAAGGTCACACTTTGAATAAAATCAGCAACACATCATTTTACTTCTGCTAATTTGTTACTGAATTGCTGGAACTTCCTCTTATGATGATCAGATTCGCTGCACTCCTCATTTTAAACTTTATCAGCTTTGTTCCATCAAAACACAAGGACTTTAATCGCCAGCTTTACCAGACGGAATTGCATTCACTGCTTTAATCACCTCATCATCATCAGAACCTGAAATCTGAAGGCAGAAAGCTGGAGGTCCACCAGCTGGGTGGTAGGATGGATGAGAAGAACATCCACCAGAACTTTGTGATTTCTGTGTGTCTGTGTTCTCAAGATTGTATGTGGCTGCGTATAGTCACGTTGAAGGAAAATTTCAACAGCGCTATTGTGAGGCTAGGAACGCCTTGGCCACATTTTCAAACTTTAAATGAACAAATAGGAGTTAATGGCTTGAGTGTGAGGCATTACTTCTACCATAATGACCACTTCTGCACTATTGTGACAATACCCTGAGTCTTCTGACAAGAGATGCTGTACACTCTGTTGACTCCAAACTGAAGTTGCTGTTTGTTAGGAATTGTTTTAAGTTGTTCTGATGTTCCATGCGACTTCATATGCAGCTAGGTAGGCTTTGCAATTCAGTCCTCAAAAATCCATGAAAAAGCAATGGTCTCCATCTAACTTCTTTCTGACCACAGCCAGAGCAGCACATGGTGAGGTAGAAGGCTCTGTAAACCCCTAAGCAAGCATCTTGTCCACATGATCTTTAATGGAAGCCATCCTCTCAGAGGAAACCTTGCATGCACAGTGTTGGATATGGACCTCATCAACAGTATGAATATTTTGGGTGACCAAAATGTGTTATTCCTAACTTAACTGTCCACAGTTCTAGCCATTGACACAACAGGGTTTGGAGATCTGGAGATCTTCATGGGCTTGTGCCAGAAAGCAGGTGATCATGCTCCCCCAGAGACATGGAACACTCCCCTGGATGGAGATGAAGATTCATCTTGATGGATCTGCATCTGAGAAACACTGGCATGGTCAGGTGTTAATCCGACAATATTCTATCAACTGTTTCTTGGTATTTGCTTTGAAGTATGGATCCATGTTTATTCCTCAGTGATGAGCCGTTGCAAAATTAACTTAGTTTGTATTTAAAATATCTAAATGAAGATTTGCAGAGTCACTATGATATTTAGGGGGGTCATAAAGTCAAATTTGAACAACGCATCGCCTGATCTCAACGCCGCAGATGGTTTCCAATTTCATCCTCCCCAACCTAGAGACTCAACCACAGGCGCTGGACGTGGGGAGCAGAGTCAGGTAACGGTAGAACACATCTGAACACCCTTGGTTCTTCACAGTTTTGTGATCGTTGGACAGGGTGGGTGGATCTGAATGTGCACTTATCTTTGAATATCCCAAGGCATCAATAACGCTGTTCACGCTTATCCTGGTTCCTGAGAGTTTAGCTGGAAGCCTTCCAGTTGTAACCAGTCAGTCCTCTTTCAAAATTTCATCAGTAAGTTGAAGAAACACTGGATGACGACTGTTTTTTGGCTGGCCAGACCACCACTGCTTGGTCTTTCTTGACTAGTAGTGGCTTCATTGAAAGCATTGTGAAGGTTCTTACTGATTCATTCTCTAACACTTAGAGGTTCAGTAGGAACCGATGGTTTAAAACACACATCACTAAGCAATGGCATTCTGAGGACAACCTACACGAGCACCTGTAAACAGAAGGTGGCAATCAGGGTGTTTCACATTTGTAAACGGGGTACAAATATATAGCGCCTTGTCAAAATATTTAGACCCCTTCACTTTTTACACATTTTTTTACAGATTTAAATTCATTTTTCCTTCATTAAGCGACTCTCAATAGCCCCAGAATGACAAAGTGAAAACAGAATTTTAGAAATGCTTTGTAAATCTATTAAACTTTAAAACAAAAATGAAACAAGGTCAGACCTTTTACTCAATAGTGCATTGACGCCCCTTTGGTAGCCATTACAGCCTGGAGTCTCCTTGTGTATGGCTCGATAAACTTTGCAGACCTGGATTTCTGGATCTTCTGCCATTCCTCTCTGCAGATCCTCTCAAGTTCTGCCGGGTTGGATGGAGACCACTGAAGGTCGGCCATTTTTAGGTCAACCAGAGATTTCCGCTTGGGTTCAAGCTTGAGCTCTGGCTGGACCACTCAAGGACATTCACACAGTTGACCACAAGTCACTCCTGTGTTGTCTTAGTCTCATTGTCCTGTTTGAAGGTGAACTTTCGGCCCAGCCTGAGGTCCGGAGTGCTCTTGTTTTCATTTAAGGATATCTCCGTTTTTTGCTCTGTTTAGCTTTCCCTTCACGCTGTCTAGTCATCAGTTCCTGACACTGAAAAACAACCCCACAGCATGACCCTGCCACCACCATACTTCACCACTGGAATGGAGTTTTGCATATGATGAGCGGTCCCCGATTTGTTCCAGATGTGATTCTTAGAACTGAGGTCTAACAGTTCAGTTTCTTATAGTCCGAGAGTCCATTAGGTGCCATTTTGCAAACTTGTGTCATCTGGCAGCTCTGCCATAAAGCCCAGATTAGTGGAGTGGTTGTCCTTTTGAACGTTTCTTTCATCTTCACACTAGTTCCCTGGAGCTCAGTCAGAGTGAACATTGAGGTTCTTGTTCACCTGTCTTACCATAGCCCTTCTCCTATGATTTCTCAGTATGGCTTCCACCTAAGAAGTTTGGAGGCCACTGTGCTCTTGGGAATCTTCAATGCTTACAGACATTCCCTGTAGCCTTCAGCACATCTGTGCCTCAACACAATCTTGTCTCAGAGCTCTTCAGGCAGTTCTGTTAACCTCATGGTTTTGTTTTTCCTCAAATGGTGGACCTCCTATAGACAGATGTGTGCCTTTCCTAATCAGACCAAAAAAGTGAAGGGACCACAGGTGGACTGAAAACAAGGTGCAGAAACATCTCAATGACGACCAATAAAACCGCACCAGAGCTAAAAGTGTCACAGCAAAGGGTCTGAATTCTTATGGTGATGGACTGTTTCAGTTTTCTATTTTTAATACTTTGCAAAACTTTACGAAATCCTTGTTGAGTGAATTGAAATTATTTTAGTACAAGGGTACAACATAACAGAATGTGAAAAAGTGAAGGGGCCTGAATACTTTCTGAAGGCGCTGTATTTTGACTGAGGTAGATACGTTGTATGTTGTTCAAAAAAGAATATGAGGACATTAAATGAATAATAATGCCACAATTTAATTGTATACCTGACATTCCTCTATGAAAATCTGCAAAGTCACCATGACATTTAGGAGGGATATGAAGACAACGCACTGCCTGACCGCACCTTCACTCAGAGCCGCTTTCCAATGTCAGTCACCCTAAGAAGGAGACTCAGCCAAAGGAGAAGAAAGCAAAAAGCAAAGTTACACCTCATCTCACCAAGCCGAATGTTTCTACCAATTTGTGAGTGCAAAACCAAATGATTGGGATGCCAGACAAGGTCTGTGACAAGCAGGTGAAACGTAATATGTTTTAACAAAATAAAATCCAGAAAACAGATAGGCAACAATGGACAGGCAACAGAATCCAAAAAGCACTAAACAATTGAGGAGCCAGGAATACAAGCAGATGTTCACAAGCACGTAAAATACTCTAGAAATGGGACCACCCAGATTATAGGCACTTGTAAAGGTGACAGTCCCCATTACTCAGGTGAACAGCTGCAGATGGGCTTTCCTTTCATTCCCTTGCCCCAGAAATTGAAGTGGGACGGTGCTTATCAGTACACAGTGACCGAAATTCAACACGGAGTACGAGTACCGGCACCTTTTCTTGGAGTAGTACCACCATTTTTGCAAATCTTCACAGGGGATCCCAATCCCTCTCGCCACTCTTCAATGTCTATGTATCCCGGTGCTCAAAGCTTCACAAGGGGACCCTCAACCCAAACTGTCCCTTTGATTGACTGGGACTGTATAATGAAAATCGAAGCTTTACTGTACTGGAACCTTCTCTTAGCATACCATTTACTACTGGCATCATCATGGGGACCTCAACCCCCATATCCCACCACACTCTTTGATCAAATGTTGATGTATCATGGCGCGTAAAGTTTCACAGGGGCTTCCCCAAAAATCTCCCCATCTCTTTGCTCAACTTTGACTATATCATGAAGATCAGACTGGTACTATACCGGCACCTAAACTAAATATACCATTAAGTCCCGACACCTTTTTATGAATCTTCACATGAGACCCCCCCTATCCCACCCCTGCTCTCTGAATGAGTGTTGACGTATTGTGACACTCAAAGGAGGGCCACCTCTATGATTGAATGTTACTGTATCACCATAAAAAGAGCACCACTAGTAATTTCGACCCACTTCAAGCACTGTCCTGCTCATCCCACTATGTAAATCCATCCATCCATCCATCATCCTAACCACAGGGTCACGGGGGTCTGCTGGAGCCAATCCCAGCCAACAGAGGGTGCAAGGCAGGAAACAAACCCCGGGCAGGGTGCCAGCCCACCGCAGGGCACACACACACACACCCACACACCTAGCACACACTAGGGACAATCCACCTAACCTGCGTGTCTTTGGACTGTGGGAGGAAACTAGAGCACCAGGAGAAAACCCACACAGACACGGGGAGAACATGCAAACTCCACGCAGGGAGGACCCGGGAAGCGAACCCGGGTCTTCTAACTGCGAGGCAACAGCGCTACCCACTGCGCCACCGGGATGCCCATTATGTAAATTCAAAACGAAAAACAAAGTAATGAGGATGGGGGGGGGGGTCCCACATAATGTCACATTTAATTTTACTGTTTGAGATACAGTATGGAAAGAAAACAAAGCACAATCATGCTAAATAAACATTTTGAAAAGACCTGGTACTCAGAAGCTGGTCTTCAACTGAATGCCAACTTCCAGAGGGCCTCTGGGATGTATACCGGTGTGACTGAAAGGGACGTGGCTTCAACCTCAAAGGAAGTAACCTTAAGGGGCTTCAGGGCTTCTGTCCTTCTCCATTCCAAGGAGACAGTGGTGTCACACTTAATTCCTTCCCCATTTTTACCCAGCACAGACACAGCCATGAAATGCCCCCTATGGCCACATGTATAACAAGCCCAAGTAATGGTGCTCAGAAACAGATGATGATAGACAGGGCCAGGCAAAAACTGCACATAAAATGAGGGATCCAGACTGGACCTGAAGGATCCATCATGAAACTAATGTTTTAAACATAGTGTAACTATTAAATCACTAGTTAGATTATCCAATGAAGGCCTACACCACAAACCCGTCCATGTGTAGTGAAGATCAAATTGCTATGTCTCCACTACAACCACTTGGGCCTGATTAACTAGAAGAATTGTCATCAAAATGGGGTCAAACATAGTAGGCCAGAGAAGGCATAAGTCAAAAACCGAAATTATCAAAAACCAGGACATCAAGCCTAACAGCGGGACCTGCTTACAAAGAGGCTAACTGGAACTGCTATGAACAAGAGAGCTTTGTATCCAACGCAGGATATCTTGAAAGTACAAACGCCACCATAGTTGTATGGAAGATTACTTCTGTCAAAATTACATGCAATGCAATGCGTTAAGTATAATACATTACAATGCATATACATGTGGTGCATTTTATTTTGGGATGCTTTTCTCATGTTATAATTAAAGACTAGAGTAGAGATCAATCATCAAAAAGTGAAAGGAAAGCAATCAACACATTAGAAAGAGGAAGAGGAGGCAAGGAACATACTAAGCTCCAGTCAGATCCCAACATGGCGTTAAATGTTATGTCCTAAATTAGAATGCCTCAAGGTCGGATGGAGCACACACTGCATTATTAGAAATAAACTTGATGTGTTAGGATTAAAAGTCAAGACGGAGGTAAAGAATTTAGGCATAACTGTTGACTGTGACCTGAATTTTAAATCGCATATTCATCAGATCACTAGGACAGCATTTTTTCACTTAAGAAACATAGCAAAAGTTAGACCTCTTATATCACTGAAAGATTGTGAGAAATTAGTTCAAGCTTTTGTTTTCAGTCGACTAGATTACTGTAACGCACTCCTCTCAGGACTACCCAAGGAAGACATAAATCACTTGCAACGAGTGCAGAATGCAGCTGCTAGAATCCTAACTAGGAAAAGAAAATCCGAGCACATTTCTCCAGTTTTGATGTCACTACACTGGTTACCTGTGTCATTCAGGATTGACTTTAAAATACTGCTTATGGCTTACAAAGCCTTAAATAATCTCGCTCCATCTTATATATCGGAATGTCTGACACCCTATATTCCAAATCGTAACCTCAGATCCTCAAATGAGTGTCTCCTTAGAATTTCAAGAGCTAAAATTAAAAGAAGTGGTGAGGCGGCCTCCTGCCGTTATGCACCTAAAATTTGGAATAGCCTGCCAATAGGAATTCACCAGGCTAATACAGTAGAGCACTTTAAAAAACGGCTAAAAACACATTACTTTAACATGGCTTTCTCATAAATTAATTTTCATTTAATCCTGATGCTCTGCATATTCAATTAATTATCATTATTATTCATGGTGGCTCCAAAATCCATACTAACCCCTACTCTCTCTTCTGTTCTTTTTCTGGTTTTCTGTGGTGGCGACCTGCGCCACCACCACCTAATGAAAGCACCGTGATGTCCCTACTGATGGATCAAAGGCCAGAAGTCCACGTGACCGTCATCATCAAGTCCTTCCATGAGAACCCTGAATACAATGAGGACTGATCATTTATGTTAGGTAGAATGCCCAGAGGGGACTGGGTGGTCTCATGTCCTGGAACCCCTGCAGATTTTAATTTCTCTTCAGCCATCTTGAGTTTTTTTTGTTTTTTCTGTCCTCCCTGGCCATCGGACCTTACTCGTATTCTATGTTAATTAGTGTTCTCTGACTTTGTCTTTTTTTTCTCTTTCTTCATCATGTAAAGCACTTTGAGCTACTGTACATTATTTGTATGAAATGTGCTATATAAATAAATGTTGTTGTTGTACTATAGAGTTTGGCCAAAAAAGTTACAAATACCACAAAAACTCCAAACAACTAAACACAAGAACTAGAAACACATATCCAAACTCGAAGTGAAGAATGCTGGCCTAAGAAAATCAACCCCTGCACAAAGATAGTTTTTAGCTTCCACTGACACCATGCATGGAGAGAAGAAATTGTTTTAGAAAGAGATCCAGTGGACTAATGGCAGTAGCTGAGTGTCACCCTATTGTATAAATAGGTCAAGATGACACAATGTGTCACATGGCCTGGCTGTCTAAAGGGTCTCCTGAATGAGAGGAAGAGTTGAATCAAATCTGGTGATTAAGAGGCTCTGAAGGATGCCCATTAAGTGCTGAAGAACAGCTACAGAAGAAAGTAAGCCAATTTAGAATAACATGAAAGACATCTGGAATGTACACGGTGTAAGTACCGGACTCAAGCAATCTAGGGCTTGGATGCTAGAAGGGAATGTAGAAAAGGCAAATGCCCTGTGCCAGTTTTTTTAACAGATTTTCCTCCCTTGACCAGTCCTTGCACATCCTACCTACTACAGCAACAACTCCTACCACTTCAACTGGAAAGAAGAACTGTTTCACCGGAATCCTAAAAATAAACAGAAAAACTTGCAAATGCAATTGAACACATAATGAGTGTGCAGAAGGAAACTGGAAGTGTGTCAATATATTTGAGCCTTAAAGCTCTTTCTGTAATGAGTTGTATGTGATCTGTTCGTAATAAGTTTAGCCTGCGCCTTTAATAGTGGTACCCAGCATGCTGTGCAGGTGATGCAAACAAGAAGGAGTGAAGAATTGACATGTTTAGTGTTTGGTAGCAGCAGCAGTAAATGAACAAAAACATCAGGGAAAAATGAAACAAAGTGTACTTTACAGTTTGAGAGAGCTGAGTACCTGCTCAGTGAATTCATGCTTCCTGCTCCTGTTGCCACTCTCTGCAAGCAATTTTACTGTTATGATACTTAATTCTATTAATTTGATCTCATTGAGGTATGGAGGTACAGTGATTAGCACAGCTTTCTCACAGCTCATGCCACTATCTGGCCACAATCATCAGTCCAGCAAAGTTAGCAGACGATTCTCTGTCCCTCAGAGACACTTCACAGATAATTACACCATTATTATCCACTCAAATCTACTTTAGTTTCTCCTTCCTGATTGACTTAATTGCCTTTTGCAGAGTTTGCTGAACTTACCAAACATTTCCGTGGTTTCACCGAATTCGAAGCAAGGCGAATTCAGAGAGGTTCACTCATCACTATACGTCACTTGCTAACTTATTACACACGTCTACAGTTCTCTATGTGAAGAACATTTGAAAATAATTTACCTTTAACAGGGTTCTAATTATAACCATGTGTTCTTAAGAATTTAAAGTAGCAGCAGACATCCACTGTCCTCATGATCATGGTGCCCCTGAATGTTTGCTTAAACTCCTTCAGTTTCTCTTCCTGTAGCTGCATTTACCCAAAATTACCAAAGTTCTGCAGCTCCAGCTTGTAAATGGGATTCAGCAAAAGCCTGACGCGTCAAAATGATTCCACAGACCAAATATCTTAGTTAACATTTAAAGTAAAACAGTTCACACAAAAAAGAAAAAATGAAAATAGCAAAAATTGTTTAAGTTCTGTTGAAAGCTTATAAATCTTGTTTCATTTCTAATCGTTAGAGATCACTTCTAAACGTTTCTGAACCATTTCCACATGGTCAGAAAACTGTACACCTATCCCATTTCTATGTTGAAAATGGGTCTTTTAAGTCCCTGAGCACCGTGACTTTTTCTAAACAACAACTCAATTAACACAATCTATCTTAGTTATAGCAAGAAAGTTCTGTCTCTTATTAACTTGCAGGGGGAAAAGACTATAGCATTGTCTATGATTATGAAATAAATTAGTATTCTATTCAAATTAAGCAAACACTAATATGTGTTTAACTCAAAGCTTTAACTTTGTAAGATTGTCTCTTACAGTTCGTGCCTGTCTTACAGTCCTAGAATTAACCTAGTCATTCTCCTCTGAACCTTCTCTAGAGCAGACAAAGTCTTTATTTTACTATGGAGCCCAAATACTTGAGGTGTGACCACACAATTGTGTTGTATCCCTGACTAGTAAATTGGATGATGCCACTCCACTCACTACTTTTTGGATTCTGCTTCAATGTGATGGATTTGTGGCATAAAGAGTAAATAACATAACAGTAAAGCAAATCTGAAAAGACCTCTTTCTTCTCATTTTAGTGATTGAATATTAGTGTTCATGGAACCTTGAATATCATAAGGCATTAATAATGTTGTTCAGACTTTTCTTGGACAGTGATAGCTTTTTTGGCCCTTTCACATGGGCTGACTACCACATTGGAGCAACACCCAAGTGACCGCTGCTATTGGCCAGCTAGAGTGAGGAGAGTCAATGAGCACCGCTTGTCTTTTCTCAGAATCCTCACTTCATAAAGGGCAGTGGCTAGCAGTTTTCACAATTTTGGTCTCTGAATTTAAGTTTTAAGGTTCTGTGACTGTTTGATGCATCACAAGAATTTCAATAATAGCACATTGTTTGAGATTCACATTACCTCCGGGCGTTAAGAGTTGACTGTGCACGTACTAAGAAATGGATTTTTCTGCACTATCAAGCGGGACATTATGATTAACCACAGAATAATTTGCAGACCTTTACTACACTATAAAAAGGGTTGAAATATTACATGGGTAACATTCATATACTGTATGTTTATTGTGCTGTTAAAGCTCTGATAAGGAGCTACAAGGTAGACGTGTTAACCACAAACAGAACAACACAAATAGGCTTTTCATAGAAGTCTATGCTCAGGATTTCAAACTGTGACTTTGTAGCACCCAGTAGAGCTCCTTACATGTTAAGCTACTCTGACCCTCGGATAGAGAAGTAACAGACGACCCCCAGCTCTTGTAATTTCTACCCAAAGATTTTTTGAATATCAAACTGTCATTTTTTTTTTGCTGTTAGCTCCTTAACAAATGTACATGTCATGTCAGATACTCTTTTGAAGTTTCAGACTTCCTGATGCCCTGATTGAACCAAATTGCAACTTACTAGAGTAGTCGGCGGGAGGTCAGGTGCAATTTTATTTGAAATAAACGAGCAGAAAAACAACCTCTCAAAAGACCTCACAGGGATTAGATTTTTGAATCGTAAGACTGTGTATCTCTTTTCTGTCTTCTTGATGTCAGCCTCATGAGAAGGGAAGAATCCGAACAGCTGTCAGTGCCGGTAAAGCAACTGGGAACTGCAGAAATATTTAAACCACTGCAATTAAGGACTTGTCATGTCAAGAAGCAAAAAATAAAGAAAAAGCTTAAATTATTGAGTTGGTACAGGAAACAATCCCCTTAGCCGTGGGTGCACCAAAAGCTATTTCTGCTTCTGGAAAAATACATGCTGCTGGGAAAACGTTGAAGAAAGCCTATCAAATGACTACAGCTGTATTGATATAAGGGAGGTTTGCACATTTTTTGCCTTCAACAGTAATTATACGGGGTGAAGGAATTACCTTTGAAAAATGATCTAAAAATCCAACCGCGTCAGTTACAGTTGCTCTTTGTTAGAGGCCAACTGCATGGTCTCTAGGCGGATTATCACTCAAAACCTCCATAAATATTCTCAGAAGACTCATCTTAGTTGTGCAACACCGAGTACAAATAATCAATCAGTCAGTCCTTTCAGTATATTAGCTAAGAAATAACACTTAAGCTAGTTTAAAGTCATGGAGAGCCAGACTCTATCATGGTAGCAGGAGGGTGCTGTTTCAACCCTGCAGGATGGTTTTGATCACATGGACCAGGTCCTGTTTAAAGTAACTGCTACTATGACCATCAGATCAGTTTAGAGGAGGACAAATCATCAGTCACTGGCTTCATTAACAATGCAAGGATGATATGATCGTCTTAAAGAACATCAGAATATTTGCAAATCAGAAACTGTGGGTGACATTGGAGGTATGCACACTGTTTAAAGCTCGTAATTGCTGCCTTTAGATCAGATGACAAGGCAGCCCTCAGGTCAGCGAGAGCAAACCTATTTCAGGGGCATTAAGGCAGCCAAGGAAGAGTATGGCAAGGAAATTCATAACCAGGTCACTAGAGACACATGGTGCATTTGACAGGGACTCCAAGCCGTTATAGATTACTAGCCATGTGCGCCCAACTATGTTGCGTGTATTAAAGTTGTCTGTGAAGGGCTCCCTGTTTAAACGCGGCTGCCAGTCGTGAACTGGGCCATTCGTCGCACAGCATTAAGATTTTTTACAAGGGAAACAAAATTACAAAAGAAAACCCTTGGATATTGATTTGATAGGAACGGCCTACTCGGAATCACTGTCCAAATAGTAATTATGTGGTGGTGTAGGAGCATTTCTGCTCACAACGCTGTCGTTTCCTCTCACGATCTCTTCTCAAGCTTTCTCTAATCTCACAGGTTGCTTTGTGGCAATCCAAAGAGTAAGGCAATATACACGGAGCAATTATTATAAAAGGGGGACACATAGGTATCCAGGCTCTTTAAAGCATAAATAGGGATCACTTCACTGACATGTGAGCAAGGCACGGTACAACTGTGAGACGCACAGCACTCACCGGCTACAACGTAACAATAATAATTTCCAGAACGTGCTGTTACGTTGTCATTCATTTTACCCACTGTCTTTCTTTCATTCATATGTTACGTAGGCACGTACCTTTTATCTTCGTCAATCTCATTCTCTAACCAGGCCTCAGGAGCTCACCAGCGTAACACTGCCCACCACCCCTTTTGTTATTCCGGCACATTGTTGACATCCGTGAGTAACAACAACATACTAAACTACAAGGTGGTCTACGCATGCGTGGAATTCACGGACAAACAAAGATCAAGATCTAAATGAAGATCTCTTTAGTTAATTTAAAGCACAACAATTTGTTTAGTTTGAATGTCTGTGTTTTGAGGTGTGACTGGAGTACTACAGTCTTCAGTAGTATAAGCCTGAAGGAGATTCTTAATGCAATGCCTATGTTTTAGCTGGCTCTCTACTGCCATCTAGTGCTTCTGCTTCTAATTCATTCGCGGACAAACAAAGATCAAGATCCAAATGAAGATTATATACACTCACCTAAAGGATTATTAGGAACACCTGTTCAATTTCTCATTAATGCAATTATCTAATCAACCAATCACATGGCAGTTGCTTCAATGCATTTAGGGGTGTGGTCCTGGTCAAGACAATCTCCTGAACTCCAAACTGAATGTCAGAATGGGAAAGAAAGGTGATTTAAGCAATTTTGAGCATGGCATGGTTGTTGGTGCCAGACGGGCCGGTCTGAGTATTTCACAATCTGCTCAGTTTCTGGGATTTTCACGCACAACCATTTCTAGGGTTTACAAAGAATGGTGTGAAAAGGGAAAAACATCCAGTATGCGGCAGTCCTGCGGGCGAAAATGCCTTGTTGATGCTAGAGGTCAGAGGAGAATGGGCCGACTGATTCAAGCTGATAGAAGAGCAACTTTGACTGAAATAACCACTCGTTACAACCGAGGTATGCAGCAAAGCATTTGTGAAGCCACAACACGCACAACCTTGAGGCGGATGGGCTACAACAGCAGAAGACCCCACCGGGTACCACTCATCTCCACTACAAATAGGAAAAAGAGACTACAATTTGCACAAGCTCACCAAAATTGGACAGTTGAAGACTGGAAAAATGTTGCCTGGTCTGATGAGTCTCGATTTCTGTTGAGACATTCAAATGGTAGAGTCAGAATTTGGCGTAAACAGAATGAGAACATGGAGCCATCATGCCTTGTTACCACTGTGCAGGCTGCTGGTGGTGGTGTAATGGTGTGGGGGATGTTTTCTTGGCACACTTTAGGCCCCTTAGTGCCAATTGGGCATCGTTTAAATGCCACGGGCTACCTGAGCATTGTTTCTGACCATGCCCATCCCTTCATGACCACCATGTACCCATCCTCTGATGGCTACTTCCAGCAGGATAAGGCACCATGTCACAAAGCTTGAATCATTTCAAATTGGTTTCTTGAACATGACAATGAGTTCACTGTACTAAAATGGCCCCCACAGTCACCAGATCTCAACCCAATAGAGCATCTTTGGGATGTGGTGGAACGGGAGCTTCGTGCCCTGGATGTGCATCCCACAAATCTCCATCAACTGCAAGATGCTATCCTATCAATATGGGCCAACATTTCTAAAGAATGCTTTCAGCACCTTGTTGAATCAATGCCACGTAGAATTAAGGCAGTTCTGAAGGCGAAAAGGGGTCAAACACCGTATTAGTATGGTGTTCCTAATAATCCTTTAGGTGAGTGTATAGAGATAAGACCACACCACATGTCTGCAGTGGTGATGCCACTCTTCCAAATTTTCTAAATGTGTGGTTTGATGCCCTGAATGACGTGTGAGGAAATTCATCCCTCCGCAAGAGGAACAGGTACCAGATTTGTGCACAGTTGATGTAAGAAGAGCTGCTGGATCAGACAACCAATATGGCCAAGTGCTCAGAAAATGCAGAAAAGCAGCTGATAAATATCTTTACAGACATCTTCAACATTTTCCAGAGGCAGGCAGTCATCAAAAATGCTTCTAAACCTTCACCATCATACCCATGCTGAAGTCCTATGTCTCTTTCCTCAATGACTTATTGTCCTATAGCATGTTCGTCATGAAGTGCTTTGATAGGTGAGTCCTGGGCCACACGAAACCCGGACTTCACACATCACTTGAACCCCTCCAGTTTGCTGTTCCACTGAGGAAGCCATACCATCTACTCTTCATCTAGCCCTGTCCCATCTCAGCAAAAGAGACACATGCTAGTATGTGGTTCATGGACATTAGTTCAGCATACAACAGCATCATCCCTTTGATGAGAAAGGCTACAACACATCCCTGTGCAAATGGATCCAGTACTTCCTCAGACCCCAAACCATCTGCATCAGAAACACCATCTCCTGTACCATCAACGCTGAGTGCTGGTGCCCCCCAGGGCTGTGTACTCAGCCCACTTCTGTTCATTCTGCTAACTTACGATTGTATGGCTGCGTACAGCTCAAACACATGCATTAACACAACAGTGGTCAGTCTTATCATATTTTAAGATGAGTTTATCAAGAACACGGGGACACAAGTTGGAAATTTGTTAAGGGTAAATTTTTCACGACCGCTAAGAAGTTTTTCTTCACACAGAGGACCATAGACACTTGGACTAAGGTACCACGTAGTGTGGTAGACAGTAGGACTTTAGGAACTTTCAAAACTCGACTTGATGTTATTTTGGAAGAGATTAAGTGGATAGGACTGGCGAGCTTTGTTATGCTGAATGCCCTGTTCTCACCTACTGTAGATTGTTCTAATGTTCTAATACCTTATAGTTCCAGAAGAAGGCAGTATAAACAACTCTAGAGGCTAAATTCGAACAGAAGGTGCATTATTCATAATGGTGTTTTGCAGTAGTTCTGAACAAGGTGGGTGTGGAGTGACTTGATTTGTTTAAACATGTTAAGACTTTGCTTATTAAATCTGAATTCTCTGCACCGCCACTCTGAAATAGTTCATCCAGGTCTAGCAGACTGTCCTGAGAACGTTTCCCACTTCCTATGGATCTCACAGCTCTTTACAAAGTGTAATTTTTCCTAGTCATTTTAAGTGTACTGTGTGGTGTATTGCGGGTACCTCACAAGTCCAGGAGACACAATACCAGCCTGGTCGTAAACTGGCCTTTCTGGGATTGTCCTCTGATTGCTTCAGTTTCCCTCCCACATCCCAAGGACACTCAGGTGAGGCCGGTCGGTGAGTGTAAATTGGCCTGTAATGGAAAAAGCAGGCTCAGAAAATGAATGGCTAGAAGGAAGATGAAGTAATTATTGACCTAAAATGAAATAAGCAATTCTGAAAATAAGGATGGCTGATGAATTGTGCGTCCTGCGTGGAGATTGTAAGCTCTGTCTGTGGGAGTTTTGAAAGGCTTCCTCACGTCATCCAGCCGCAGTCAGTCTGCTAGATAAGTCTGAATTAGTCAGGTGTGAGCGCATGTAAAGTGTGCCATTGACTTCACAACGGCTCCTTCAGTCTTTTTCCTTCATTTATTGCAGTTCCCCTTTGTCGTGATGCACCTTCACATAATCGGAGGTCTTCCGTTTCAAGGTCGGAACTGGTGAGAGGGCCTGTTGTCCATAAGCCTTAGGACTTTGGATACCCTTCAGGCCGTATCACAGAATCAGACACTGAAAGACTTTCAGTGAAGAACCCTGTGATCTTGAAATGCAGAGCCCTCCATAAATTCGCTGGCTCATAAATGTGCTGCAAATGCATGATAGAGCAAATTTTCCACACAGCCAAACGTGTGCCTGTGACACCCTATGCGTTTTTACTTCCGTACAGAAGATGCCCTGAGCAACTTGAAGTTCATGACCGAGTTGGCCATTGACGAGTGGGAGACATAGACCAGTAAAATGGTGGTGCAATATCAAAGTCTTCAGTACTGTGTCATGCAATCAAACAAAATCAGTCAGCAAAAAGAACAGGAAAAAAAATCAAAAATAAATGGTATTCTTCTTCGAGCAATACATTTACAGTCCCAGAAGGCAACTCCAAAAATAACAGATAGGCAAACGTATCGACAGCTCAGACCGTCACTTCCCAAAGATCTCCACTACGCCCTTTAAATCAGAGTTCTACTCACACAGCACTTCTCTTTACTGTTCGGTAGAGCAAAGAAAAGAACATGACCTCCACTGTCAGCCTTTGTGTTTCATGCCGCTGTGGAGCACTTCAGTCCAATCCGGTCTGACATTCACAGGACGCTGGGACACTTACCACCCATTGTGTGCCTTGTCCGAGTCCTTCTCTACAATCAGCTGATGGACGGATAGTGTTGTTTATTAGTTTTGTTAACTCGTTTCTACTTTGTTTTTGATGTATTTGAACAAATCTCTATCCTTAAATACAACACAATACAATTTATTTTGTATAGCCCAAAATCACACAAGGAGTGCCGCATTTTGCCTTGAGAGTTGTCGTGGTGCTCTGCGTTTGTATGTGGTGAGGATGCTGTGCGAGAACAAAGTCATTTGTACTGTTGTGTTGTATGTCTGAGGTGACCGTGACAGACTGGCTACCTAGCTCTGTGAAGAGCACTACTGGTGTTCTGTTTTGTGTCTCGTATTCACCCCAATTTTTGACACCCATTGCATGCCCAACCTACCTGGAAGGGGGTCTCTGTCTGAATTGCCCTTTCCAAAATTTCTCACATGTTTTCACTGCGATTTTTTTTGAGAATTTTGTTTTCTTGCCTTCTCAAGGAATGCAGGAAAAGGGGGCTGTCAAATACAAACAGGGCCTGTTAAAGCCCATTGAGGAGTACCTTGTGCGATTTTGGGCCAAACAAGAAATAAATTGTTATTGTTGTTGTGACTGCCAGTGTAAACAGGGTTCAGCAACTGAAAGGAGTTGATGACATTTAGGTCAGACACAAATTTGCACAGGGATTGGATGGAATGAAGGAGATTATGGTGCACCGCGTTTGGTGACAACACCCAGAATTAGTTTGTAACCAACACAACTTAAAATTAATGAAACAGAGAAAGTAGTACTAGGGTGTTGTACCGTGTTAGCCATTATGGATGTAGTGAGAAGTCAAGCAAAATGACACCTTTCATTGGCTTACTAAAAAGATTACAATATGCCAGCTTTCGAGGTAACGCAGGCCCCTTCTTCAGGCAAGATGTAATATAGAAACTGGCATTCCCTGTGTTTATATAGACACTAGGACAAATACAGCATTGGAAAACCTTTAAGTGACATCTTAGCTGTAAAAAATGAATAGACCTCTCCAGGCTAAGATTCATTTAGCAAGAAAGGAGAACAGTGTATGGTCAAGATCTTTGGATAAGATAACTGTCCAACAAAGTCTTTTGAGGTTTCTGATGAGTTTTTCCATACAATGTGGGTCTGTAGTCAGGTGGTCTGTGTCAGTCCGAGAGATGCAAACAATCCTCACATCTGGCCATAAAACTCTTGTCTCTATTCAAACCATGTTGTAATGTGTTCAGTTTTAGCATGAATTACACTTCCCATTCTTTTATCTCTTGCTGTGTTCTGAAGTTACCCATAAGCACTGTGACTTTAAAGTCCCTCTCACAGTGTCCATGGCTGTTGAAGTGGGCCGCTACAGGAACATCTGTGTTGCCATGCTTGATGTGGAACCTGTGTACGTTCATTCTTTGGTGGAGTGTTTGCTCCAAAAAGTGAAGAAAAGATTGATATGGCATGGAAGTCACATAGACACTAAGTTACCTGCCACCAAGTTCAAGTAAAAAATAGCAAAACCAGCCAAGCTCCTCCAAACCCGAGCCCGAATTTTAACCGTGGGTTATTCTCCATGATTAAGACAACCGCACACTTCTTTGACAGGACACAGAAGATGAGGCTGCCACTAAATATCGCCTACTGCCAAGAGGGGAGCTTCCTTAGACAAAAGGAAAGCAACATGAACACGTTTACACCACAAAGACTCCCAAATTCTGGATCTTTGAGTATCAGTCTCCAAGTTTCGAACGTTCAAAGTTGTGACAGAAGCCATTAAAACGAGCTGAAGAGCAAATCAAAAGGTACTGATGAAACTGCAAAAAAAAAAACATAAATGCGAGAGGTCGAATTGCCGCATATGAAGAACGGAAAAAGCAAAAAATAACTCCAAAGTGCCACCCCCTCACACCCCATACACCCGATGCAAGAAAAACCACAAGGAAATCCCCATGATTCCAAGTCAACAGACTCCATAATGTCAAAGTGAAAAACAATTTCTGCAAAGTGGTTTAGATTAATTACAAAGATGCATAGCATTCACTCTCTTCAAGTCGGCATTTAGCAGATACACCTTTGGCAGCTCTGGTCTTTCTCTACCAACTCTGCAGATCTGGACTTTTTAAATTTTCCGCATTCTTCTTTTTACAATGGCTCAAGTCCAGCCACAAGTTCTCAAGTGGACTGAGGACTGAACTCTGCCCTGGTCATTCCAGGACATTCAAATTGTTGTTTTTCAGCCATTCCTCGGTAGCTTTGACTTTATGCTTTTGGTTGTTGTCTTGATGGAAAACAAATCTTCTCCCAAGGCTCAGGTTTCTTGCAGACTGCATCAGGATTTCCTCCAGGATATTTTGCTGCCTTTATTTGACTACACAAGTCTTCCGCAGGCCTGCTGCATAGGGGCGTCCCAACAGCCTGATCCTGTCACCACCGTGCTTTGATAATGGGCTGAATTCAATCTGATGGTGAAAAAGCTCAATTTTGGTCAAATCAGACCATGGGACCTTCTTCTTGCTGACTTCAGAGTCTCAAATGTGTGCTTTATTTCTAATCAGTGACCTTCTCTCAACCATAAAGCTGTGAAAGGTGATGCAGTTGTTGTCTGTGCAGCCTCTCCAGTCTCAGCCTCTGAAGCCTGACACTCCTTTAGAGTTCTCAGAGGTCTCGTGGTGCCCTCCTTCACTTGTCTTATTCTTACACACACTCGGTTTTTGTGCTCTAGGCAGATTAACAGCTCTTTCAATGCCGTAACGGATGATTTCAATGGACTCCAAGGGATATTCAGTGACTCATCTTCTTCTTACATGATCGCTCAGTTTTCTATGGATGGCCTGCTCCAGGCACATTTCCAGCTGTGCCGCACTCTTTCTTCATGATGGATTTAACTGGATATTCAGTGACTTGGTTGCTTTCTTGTCTCCATTCCCTGACTTATGCTTTTCAATCGCCTTTTTACAGAGTTGCTTAGAGTGTTCTGTTATCTTCATTGTGCAGGTTAGGCCACCTCAAGCCCTTCCATTTACAGATGCACTTATTGAGTTGAACTCCAGATGGGTGGTCTCCATTGAACTAACTCTGTGATGTCTAAAATCAATGGGCTGCACCAGTGATCATCAAGGGGTTGAATTCTTAAATCATCGGTTATTTTGTGTTTTTTGTTTGTAATTAATTTAGAAAATGATGCTAAGATCTGTTTTAACTTTGACATTAAGGTGTGTTTTTCTGTTGATCAGCATCAATGCAGGCTCTGATCGGAGCTCTGAGAGACTGAGTGAGGAATCTGAGTGTCTGGGCTTGCGAGTGTCCTGAATAAAAACCAACATCCAGGCCTTTAATGACCTCTTGGTCACGGCCATCAACAGTGTGTCTGACTGCAGAGAGAAGATCGACCTCGTCGAGAGGTTTACTTACCTCGGCAGTGACATTCATATCTCTGGTGTGTCATGAAACACTGTATTCGGTCAGTGTCCTCTAGCAGTTCATAGCCAGACAGCGCTCAAGATACCCTAAAACCCAAATAAAGTACAAAGTCTTGTGAAAGTAAAGTCACCAATGTTTATTGCAAAAAAATGATAAACCAGTATTGGTGGGAGAGATAAAAGACAAAGTCCACAACAACAAAATAAACTTTATATATATATATACATATACATATACATATATATATATACACACACTAATAAAAGGCAAAGCCCTCACTGACTCACTCACTCATCACTAATTCTCCAACTTCCCGTGTAGGTAGAAGGCTGAATTTGGCAGGCTCATTCCTTACAGCTTACTTACAAAAGTTAAGCAGGTTTCATTTCGAAATTCTACGCGTAACGATCATAACTGAATCCTACTTACATATATACGGCCATAGCCTGCAGCTCGGTCGCCATGTGAGGCGGAGTTGCGTCACCCATCACCACGCCTCCCACGTAGTTGGCTGCCTGCCCATATAAGGCCGTCCGTCAACAGCAATTCAATAGACACGCTGCCGCTACGAGGCGTTTGTCATGCCTAAGACAAGGATTTTTGCGAGATACAAGTTTAGTGAGAAGACGCAAGGTATAAACGAGACTTTTGATCACTTTGTAACGGAGTTAAAATTGCTGGTGAAGGACTGTGCTTATGCAAACGAAGATGAGATGGTCAGGGATAGAATAGTGTTTGGCACAAACTCAGCGAAAGTGCGAGAGAAACTTTTAAGTGCCGGGTCTGAGCGAACATTAAATGAAGCCGTGGACATTGCAAGATCGCACGAGATAGCACAACCACAGCTGAGAACCTTCGATGCATGTATTCAGAGCGGCTCACGTGAACTGACTGTGAACGCAGTACGTACAGAAAAAGCAAGAGCTCCAAAGAGCTGAGCAAAAAACGCATTACACAATTGAGAAGGCAGCAAAAGAATATGAAGCGAGTGACGCATACAAGCATATTCATAAGTGCAGTTACTGCAGAAACAAAGCAAACGGTGGAAAAAGTCAATATCCAGATAAAGGAAGACAGTGTAAAAAATGTGGTAAATTGAACCACTTCGCTAAAGTTTGCAGGACTGGGAAAGGTAAACCCGTGCACGCAGTGTGTGATGTCTCAGATAAAGAGGA
Organism: Polypterus bichir lapradei; assembly: GCA_026402145.1. NCBI lineage: Eukaryota > Metazoa > Chordata > Cladistia > Polypteriformes > Polypteridae > Polypterus > Polypterus bichir. The sequence continues at coordinate 10,956,924 of JANRMT010062820.1, forward strand.
AGACGAGCTGTTTATTGATGCAGTAAGAAAGGAACAACCCTCTGAAGCTGAACAAGCCTTTTTAGACATATCAATAGGAAAGCAAGGTGTAAAGCTTAAGTTTAAATTAAGTTCATAGACACGCTGCCGCTAAATATTCGCAGGCAAATCCACAACTTAATACTGGGAATGCCTGTTAAACATCTTAGATTCACGAGTACCGATTTGGGTAGTGATCACTTTGATGAATGAAACCTGTTATCTTTACAACGGTTGACAAACATGGAATGTAACTTGAACACAACACATCCTCCAAATACGAACCTGCTTGAAAGAAATAATGATAATCAAATCCTTGATGACAGCAACACTCATAACAGTGACAAAACAATTACATTGACAATCATGTTACGTTATTTTTAAAATGTTTCCTTTTCTTTTTCATAACTTCTTTAACACACTACTTCTCCACTGCGAAGCGCGGGTATTTTGC
>JANRMT010062820.1:10982395-11017430 GCA_026402145.1 Polypterus bichir lapradei
TATATATAGTGGCATGTGAGTCGATGTCTTGCAACCCAAACACAAGAGGCTGAGTCTTAGTACCTTAGCAAAACCAGCTTTATTCAACTCAAAAGATGAAACAGCAAGATTATTTATTCTAGCGGGATCTACCATTCTACTAAACACAGACACAGCAAACAGGCAAGGTCGGGTCCAGTTCAGTGGCCAAGTTATAATGTTTCTCTGAATCACCCATCAGGCGAACAGTGCTTTGTGCGCTGCAGCAGTCAATTTTTAGTCATTTCTGTGGCACTACGAACTTGCGGTTACCTCAGCAACAGACAAGCAACTCTGAGTAGACACTATATACTGTATATATATATATATATAGAGCACTGCTGCCTCACATTTAGGAGATCGCTTCCCAGGTCCTCCCTGCGTGGAGTTTGCATGTTCTCCACGTGTCTGCGTAGGTTTCCTCATAAAGTCCAAAGACATGCAGGTTAGGTGCATTGGTGACTCTAAATTGTCCCTAGTGTGTGCTTGGTGTGTGGATGTGGGTGTGTGTGTGCGCACCCTGTGGTGGGCTGGCATCCTGCCCGGGGTTTGTTTTCTGCCTTGCGCCCTGTGTTGGCTACGATTGGCTCCAGCAGACCCACGTGACCCTGTAGTTAGGATATAGTGGGTTGGATAATGGATGGATATATAGTGGCACTTACCTAGCCTAGGAAGGACCGGGGAGAGAACAGGTACAGGGCTTTATCTCCTTTGGATTGCTAGATGGCAACACCCCTGGGTTGCAATGGTGCCTTGGATTCCCACAGGGCTTCATGGGAGTTGGAGTTTGGTACAGCCCTGTTGGGTTCCATGAGTGATGCCAGGGGTTGCTGCAGGGATTGCAGAGTCCCACTTTGTTGGGCCTGTGCCTCATCCGGAAATGCTAATGGGCCACCGGAAGTACTCCCGGGTGCAGGATAAAAGAGGCCTGCTGCCACTGTTTCAGGAGCCAGAGTCATAAGGAAGGTGACAAAGCTTGCTGGAGGAGAAGTGGAGGCAGAAGGAGAGAGAGTCAGGGATGGAGAGAGAGAAAGAAGAAAAACAATTGCTTTGTGCTTTATATCCTGTGATTATTGTGCTTTGTACTGCGCTGTGCAGGTATAGAATAATTAAAAGCCTGTGTGTGAAAGATCTTGTGCCTGCATCTGTCTGTGTTGGATTTTGGGAGCTTAGCACCCCCTGCAGGCTACAAGTAGCATAGTCAGCAGGATATATATACACCATATTTGAAGTTTCTGAACTCTGACCTGGCCCCGACTATGTCCTTATGCTGTGTCTGTGTATAGGAGAGTGGCAGCTTCTGCTGTAATAAATAACCCTGCTGTTCCTGCTCCAAGTTGAATGAAGCTGGTTTTGCTAAAGTATTAAGACTCAGCCCATGAGCTGCCAAAGATGGTGTTTAGGTGGAGATCAGCACGCATATCCTGGGAGAGGCTGAATATTTTGAAAACAGTGGAAAACAATGAACTCATAAAAAGCAATTGATTTGACGGATATGGAATAATACTCGTAAAATATCTTGTATGTCAGGTGATCACTCCATCTTCATGGAGAAGCCATGTGCTGTTAGTTGAAATGAAAGTGTTGGCAACGTTATATATTTTGGCCACAGAGAAAATGCAACTTTATAATAGCAATGCTTTGGGTATGTCACAAATCAACCATTTCTCGAATTTTGCATCAAACTTTGACAGGCCTTTCCACGTGTGAGGAATACACAGATTTATACATTTCCCCACCACTACTCGAGAGGTAAAGTTAAAGCAAGCTGTATTCAGGCAGACTGCCGGTTTCCTGAAGTAGTTGGTGTGATTGACAGCACATAAATAAAGATCATTACCCCAAGTGTGGGTGAGCAGTCATATGTGAATCACAAGTGATATCACAACATCAACACACAGGATGTCATTGATTTAGTCTATATTGTGATAAAGACAACGTGCCAAGGATTACTGTAAGCACCTAAACTGGAAGACACGAACACGAAAACATAAAAACAGAAATCAATGGAACAAAAATCAAAAACCCGACGTGTAACCCTAACTGTTCAATTTTCACCACTAACTATAACACAAAGAGAGAGAAACGTTTACTTCATATTATCCACCAGAGGATACTGTATTTTAGTGGCGTGGTCATATTTAACTTGGAGGTAATTAGACTGACCCCTGGACTGACCCATGAAGCCAAGGAACCAGACCAATCAGAAATCAGTGCACTAAGGCGCTGCTGAAACCAATGATCATATAATAGGCCGGCTGCAGCTGAAAACCCCCACGATCATGTGATAAATGGCGCAAAGAAAAAACGAAACTAAATCATACAACATGCATATCATCCTCAAGATGGACGGGGCCGGATAGGTGATTGACAGCAAAATGACGCATAGACACACTGAGCCCTACTCTGTGAAAGATTTTTTATATATTAATTAATATTTGTATAAGACCATGTTTGCTCATTTTATGTCTGACTGCAAGGGTATTTTCTACTATGAAATAATGATTTCCTTTTAGATTGTGGTACCTTCTATAGGAAATGTCAGCCATATGATAAATATGCTTCTGTACATCTGTACTTTAAGGAAGCTAGCCAACTCTGAGTCTCATTGGATCTGTACATTGCAGATAAAACTAATTAATCACTTCCTTAATTAACAAACACTAATATTCCATGAAGTCATCAGAAAGTACCATCTGTAGCCTACTATTGTTTAACGTTTCATGTGCTATGCTGTTAGCAGGAAGTCCTCCAGCCATGTATGACATAAGGGTGGTGGATATGAGTAGATTTAAATACCTTCAAAAACGGAAAGCTAAAGATGGAAATTCATGCAGAATTCAAGAGGAATTCTGGGTCCGTTAATGATAATAAACACCTTACATTTTGTTGATTAACGTGGCTTATTTACCTTCCAGAACTCATTACACCTGGGAAGGTTCAAGAAGACAGGCAGTGGCAAGTGGATAAACAGAGCCTCACAGAATATTAGAGGAGATCACGGCAATGGACAGACACATCGTGTGATTCTGGAAGATGATTGGAGTAAATCGGAAACGCTGGAAGAGTGAATGCGACTTCAGTAACAGCAAAGGAATAGCCGTTTCTAATTTCTGTATAACTGTTGCTTTACGAGGCGTTTCCTGTGGCCATAACAGTGGGAAGGTGATTCTTCTGAAAGTACGGCTCTGGATCAGTCATTGTTAACTCTTTGAGGGCTGAATATTTTTTTCCAAAAAATTCAAGTTTATGGAAAAGCACACAAAGCAATGGTTTCACACATAAATCAACATAAAACGTCTGTTGCTACATGCTGTGGCTGCTGTTGGTACAATTTCGGCATCTCTGGAGGCAGTGGCTACGTGGAGGCACCTCGATGGCCAGCAGGAATGCATGGTGGGCTGGCTGCCTTCACACAGGTGGGCGGTGGTGGCAGTCACAGCGTGACACAATTGGTTTGATGGTTTGTACCTCTTGTCATCATAAGTGGTGGTCCTCCCAGGTGAGCGCTGCCATAGGCATATCAGCTACACAAACGTGTTCAACACCACGATCATCTGGGGACTGATCAGCTGATGCTGGTGCCTCACTTTCATATTCGATGTCCATCTCCTGATCACTTGCATCAAATTCCAAGTCCGACAAGTCAGAGTCCGATTCAGCAATAATATGTAAAACGTCCATGGTGTATTTAGTCTCTTGCCAGATGTCGATGCCATTTTAGAGGTTGTTTGCTGTTTGCTACTCATGCAGGGAATCAAGTTCAAATCAACAAAGCTACTTAACTTTCCTTCTAGCAAAGAGAGTCAAACTTAAATGTAAGGGCGAGTTTTGTCGCAATTTACAGCTGATTACCGTGCTCTACCCCTGAATTTCGACAAAAGTCGACATCAGCCCTGAAAGAGTTAAATAAACGAGTTATTTACTGGACATTACACTCATTCAGTATGTGCGTGTCTCAGTCTTTCTATCTCAGTGTTCGTTATAGTATTATTCCTGACATGTTATGAAGTGGCAACAATTTCATGCAGCTACTACTACTTCTTTATTATTATTTGTATTATCTTCGTTGTGGTGAAACCTTAGTGTTATTATTAGAACACTAAAATGGTCAGCACGATTACACAACGCATTCATGGTTGCCATTTTGCAGCTTGTGGTGCCTTAAAATCATGACATCTCTCAAATGTAGACGAAGGGAACTCCCGGCCCTCGCTGGGATGCTTCCGAATTACAACTCATGTTCTACTGTGAGGTTGGACAAATTCCTATCCTAGTGTAATTCTTCTCCTTTTTACGTTTGTTTGTTTGTTTTTGCTATTTTGGTGCTGATGAAACCCAACAGGAAGTTAGCTTTACATTTAATAAAAGATTTTGTTAAGAAATGTCTTGTTTAAAATGTAATATCTTAGGTTCATGATATTTCAGGGTTTGCGTTCTTGGTGATGAATTGTTTCGTGTAATTTGAGCTTCTCAGTTACTTATGGGGCCTAATTTTAGAATGGATTATTTTTCAATATTTGTTTTTTCGACGGTGCTGGTAGTTTTCAGTTCACATGGCGTCTTTTTAACCAGTTAGATTTTACCACTTCTGAGGTCAAGGGGCGCATCTCCATCGCAACATTGCCAATCCACTCATAACAGGCCATTCCAAACAGATGGTGAACAAAACAAGGCAAGAAAACCAAACTAGTGACACAGCAAAGGCCGATATTTAGTACTATTACAAATGTGCACAAAAGTAAAAAAAAAAAGTACATTTGTAGTAAAAGGACCATCATGACACATTGCAGATGGCTTGTTCATCAAGAGAGTGTACAGTAGCTGGGAGACTGTCATAGGACCTGGGCTCATTAAGGCAAACCTAACAGGTTTATAAGGTCGTTATTGTCACGTGTACAAAGTGCAGTGAAATTCTTACTTGCACATCTTAACCTCTCGCTGGAAACACGATTAGCGAGTTCAACAGTACAATGAACCTTGCTTTTTAATTTCTGTCCTCCTTTGCAGAGGCATTCTGGGCATTTAAATACATGGTCTCCACAGTCCAACTCTGTTAATTGTTTTTGCGTCTACTTTAAGTCTGTGACTGCTGAGACAAAAGGATCTACTAGGCAATGTTCTACCAAATTAAAAAAATAAAGAAATTAGAAATTAAAGCCACCATAAACAATAAAATATAAAAACCTTCAAGGGGTGAGTACTTTTTATAGTCTCTGTAGATAGACAGAAACACACACAGATCGACAGAACAGAATCTTTTGCTTCATTATTTGTATTTTAGGCCAAGAAAAGTTCAGTTTTTGCTGTCTCCCAATAGACTTTCAGGAAGAAGATTGTAATAAGAATGTAAATGAGATGGTATCTACTTAATGTTGTCGACACGTAGACTTTCTAGTATGTCTTCTGTCCTCACCCTATTAGATCTCTCCTCTACCTTCAACACGGTCAACTATCAGATCCTCATTGCTGCCTTCTCTGATCTTGGCATCACTGGGACTGCCCTCAGGTCCTACCTCTTGGGAAGAGCCTACATTGTGTCCTGGCATGGAGTGATGTCAATTGTGCGCCAGGTAATCATGAGGGTGCCCCAAGAATCGGTACCGGGCCCTCACATCTCCCCTCTGTACACCTCCTCACTTGATCGTATCATCCAGTCCCACCATTTTTCACATTAGACAAATCCAGATGAGGACACGGCCTTTGGCCTAACAAAGCTCAAATCTGAAGGGTCTCCCATAGTTTTTGGAGGTTCACTGAATGCTCCTTTGGAGTTTTGTGTTTTTTAACTGTGCTTGTGCTTTTTGATATCTCTGGATTTGTGAGCTCTGTGCTCTGTTTTCTGACCTCATTTTGGGTTTTGTGTGTTGGGACTGTGTTCACCTTGGATTGCCTTGTGTTCTTAGGCAACTCCATTTTGCTCCTTGGAACTCCATAGTATCTTATTGAAGAATAAAATCTTTTCTATTTTCATGAAGTTTCTGTGCTTGCCCTTTTATCTAGTCGGTGTTGGTGAGATATCCCCCTCTAGTGGGCATTATTGGAAATGCTTTTGCAACTTTTTTGGAATTTTATGTGCCTTGGGACTGCTAGTTTACAACAGTTGTAATGATATTAAATGGAAATCAGGTAACCATTTAAAGTAACGTTCAGATCGGTTGTGCCTCTTCTCACTCTTGAGCATTTGAACAATTTCGACAAGCATTGGTCCTTCATCTCATCAATCCTGCCTGCCTAATTTTTCCAAAATGACATCAAATGTTCCTAAAGTAGCCCTCTCTGCGGCACTATCTGGTCATTTATTCAGTGAGTCTTTGTGAAGGAAAGCTTCTTAACGTTTTCATGAAATCTACTGTTAAAGGGTTTCCATCTGTGTCCCTGTTAAAGAACTTTCCTTCATTTAAAGTAACAGTTGGGATCAACAATACTAATTCCTTTCATAATTTTAGACACTTTGATCAAGCCACGTCTAAATCTGTTTGATTTAAATGAAAAAGCTTAACTTTTTCAATCTTTTATTAGCCAGTAGAGAGGAGGCAACGAGCACCAAACTCCAGACACTAACAAGGTCCCGGGTTCAAATAAAGATTTTTGTTGTTGATGAAACACAGTACCTTCAGAAATTAATACGTTCCACTTTTACAAACCACACATAATATTTTGCTTTTTTCCCTTAATTTCCACTCCTCCAGGTAAGTGTCACCTTCTGCCTCCCAACTCTGACTCCCTGGATAAGTGGATTCATTTATGTTGGACCCAGGGGTCCTTTGGTGCCATAGCACTGAATGGGGGAAGCACTTCCGGGGTACACAGACGTTCCTCAAAAAACAGGGAGTTCATATCTCTGCAGCGCCCTCTGGTGGCACCCAAGGACCCCAATAGGGTTGTGTTTTCTCAGGACTATGAATCCCGTGGATCCCAGCGGGTGTCCATACTGGGCCCATGCCAGAGGAACCCTGTCTTCTATTGTACTGGGGGAGGAATTGTTCTGGATCCCCCCCTACCCCATTCATCCTCTATGGCCTCCCAGGTAGCAAAGGCACCAGCAACCAACCCAGCCAGGATGCCTGTCCATCCACCTTGGCACCTACACTTTCCTCTCACAGACCTTTAATCAGTCTCTTCTTTGGACCTGTCCTGTCTTTTCTAAAATACAGAGACCAAAACTACACCGAGTTCTTCATATGAGGCCTCACTAGCTTGTTACAAATCTTAAGTATTTCCCTGGACTTACATTCTACACATCAAGCTTCATAACCTAACATTTTAACAGATCTCCCTGCCAGTCCTCTCCTTCAGTCTTGTACTGTACTTTCCCTGCCTATTGACACAGTCTGTTTCCTTTTTATTTCTCCACTGATAAATGCGTCTGAAAGCCCCAGATGAGCACAGCAAGTGAGGTTAAGACCAGCAATGAACAGATTGCCTTTTGACTGTTTGCCAAACAGAACTGGAGTGTTTCATTCTGTGACATATGTGGCAAATAGTCTACATTCTGCTAACTTATTTCACTAAGTGTCTCTTGTGGAAAATCAGTAGACACTACAGCATAGAGTACTTCATGATGATGAGACCTTAAACCATTTGGAGCATTCTGGGCAGGCAGGAATCACAAGACTACTACATTTTCTCTTACCACCCCCTCTGCCTGTCTTGACAACATTTATGAGCTCAACTCCAAGGTCAACAGCCTCAAGACTGAAATGACTTTTTATTCAGAAAGCATTCAGACCCCTTCACTTTCTGTACACTTTATTGTGTTGTACTTTTAATTTTAAATGGATACGTTTGCCATTTTTGCCCATCTACCTTTGATAACTCATAATTTTCAGAAAGGTTTACAAATTTATTCAAAATCAAAAACTGAAATCTCTCATTCATAGAGGTATTCCGACCTTTTCATCTGTACTTTGTAGAGGCCATATTGGCAGCAATTACAAGTTTGAATCTCCTCGGGTAAGACTTTAAAAAGCTTTGAGCGCCTAGATTTGGGAGTTTATCCCATTCTTCTCCTGCAGACCGTCACTAGCTCCATTAGATTTGATAGGACGCATCTGTACACTGGCACCTTCAGGTCTCTCCACGGATATTCTGTGGGGTTAGAAGTCTGGTCTTTGGCTGGGTCACTCAGTTAACTAAGGAAGATCAACCCCCGTAAAGCAGCAGGACCAGACAACATCCCTGGGCAGGCTCTCAGAGCATGTGCCAACGAGCTGGCTGATGTTCTCTGCTCAATCTTCAACCTTTCCCTCAGTCAGCACATCGTTCCGTCCTGCGTTAAGACTATGATCATCGTCCCCCTTGCTAAAAAAAGCCCACCCACCTACCTGAATGATTACAGGCCAGTAGCACTCACTCCAATCATCATGAAGTGTTTTGAGAGAGTGGTGCTGGCCCACATTCAGAGCAGCATACCGGACACTCTGGACCCCCTGCAGTATGCCTACCGGCCCAACAGGTCCACCTCAGATGCCATCGCGGCCAGACTACATTATTCCCTCTCCCATCTGGAGAACAAAGACTCCTACATCAGGATGCTCTTTGTTGACTACAGCTCCGCCTTTAACACGGTTATCCACCATACACTCACCCATAAACTGTCTGCACTTGGCCTGCACCCCACCCTCTGTGATTGGCTCCTAGACTTTCTGACTGGCAGGCCCCAGTCTGTCAGGATTGGTAATAGGATTTCAGCCACCATTATCACAAACACAGGCACCCCACAGTGATGTGTCCTCAGCCCCATCCTCTACACCCTGTTCACCCACGACTGTTTCGCCTCTCACAAAGATATCATCCTAAAGTTCACAGACGACACCACAGAGATAGGACACATCACTGGTGAGGATGAGGTGGCCTACGGACAGTCTGGCGTCATGGAGTGAGGACAACAACCTCACCCTCAACACAGACAAGACGAAGGAGATGATAGTGGACATGAGGAAGGAGAGGAGACTGTTCATCTGAGGGATTGGTGGAGAGGGTGAGCAGCATTAAATACCTGGGCGTCAAGTGTCCAAGTGAGGTCCTCACTGATGTAAACACCACACAGCTGGTCAAGAGGGTTCAACCACGGCTATACTTTCTGAGGAGGCTGAGGAAGTTTAGTATGTCGACTAAGATCCTCGGCAACTTTTACAGCTGCATTGCTGAGAGCATCTTGACCAGCTGCATCACTGTGTGGTACAGCAACACTACTGCGATGGACCGCAAACGCCTGCAGAGAGTGGTAAAGACTGCTGAGAAGATCACCAGGACCCTATTGCCCTCTCTGCAGAGCATCTACAGAGATGCTCTGCAGAGTCCGCAGGAGAACTTCCTCGATCCTCAGGGACCCCACAGGGACTCCACCCACCCCAAACACGAACTGTTCACACTTCTACCCTCAGGCAGGAGGTATAGACGTATGAAATGCAGGACTTCCAGGCTAAAGAACTCTTTCTTCCCCAAGGCCATTAGCCTCCTAAATAACTGACTGGAGTTATAACCGTGGTTCACCTCATTCTATCTACCTCACACAACTGTATTGGACTTGTCCATCACACACCTACCTGCACATTACACTTTATACTTTTATTCTGTTTTTATACTTTATGCTACCTTTGTTACTTATTATCTATCTGCTACTTATTATTTATGTTTATCTTTATACGTTGGTTTTGTCATTTGGTGTGGACAGCAAAGAAAGAATTTAATTGTACAGGGAAACGTGTTTCATTACTGTGCACATGACAATAAACTTTTAACTTGAACTTAACATCAGGCCCTTTGCTGTGTCACTCCAGATTGTGGTCAGGTGAACACTACCTGCTTTATCCTCACGATGTGTCCAGAAGTTGATTGCAGCAAACTGAATTGACTGGACATCATTTAGAAGGACACGTGTACCCGTGTATAGAAGGTCCCACAATTCACACAGCATGTCAGAACAAAAGCCAAGCCATGAAGTCCAATGAACTCTCTGTAGACCTCTGTGATCAAATTGTGATGAGGCAAAGACCAGGGCAAGGGGATTAAAACCATTTGTAAAGCTTTAAGTGTTTTCAGGAGCACAGTGGCATCCATAATTGGCCATCCAGCCAAACTGAGTAATTGGGGGGAAAAAGGGCCATGGTCAGTGATGAAGAACCCAACAACCAGTCTAACAGAGCTTTAGAAGTCTTCTACTGGGATTGGAGAACCTGTCAGATGGATGACCATCTCCACAGCTCTCAATCCATCAAGCCCATGTGAAAGCCCACTGACTTTGCCAAACATTATCTACTGTAAAAGACTCTGAGAGCATGAGGACAAAGATATTCTGGTCTGATGAATTACAAATTGTACTGCTTGAGCAGACCTCAGATGAGCAGATCAGACACTGCTCATCTGGGACAGGAAGGCTGGTCAGAATTGAGGGAGAAGATGGTTGCAGCCAAATGCAGAGTGGGCCTTGAAGAACCTCTGCTCTAAAGTGCACACAATCTCAGACTGGGATGACAGTTCACCTTTCAGAACAGCAATAACCAGAAGCATACAGCCAAGACAATGCTGGAGTGGCTTTGGGACAAGTATCTGACTCACTGAGTGGCCCAGCCAAAGCCCAGGCTTAAACCCTATAGAACATCTGTGGAGAGACCTGAAGATGGCAGTTTACAGACGCATCCCATCCAAACTAATGGAGCTTGAGAGGATCTGCCTGGAAGATGGGGTTAATCTGTCCAAATCCAGGTGTCCAAAGCCTCCAGAGACTTAACCCAAGAAGACTTGAAGGTGAAATTACTGCTAAAGGGGCTTCTACAAAGTAGCGAATCAAGGGTGTGAATAGTTTATGAATTTCAGAGGTTGCGTTTGCTTCGGTGGGAGTTACTTCTGGGTCAGGGGCAGAGCTCCATTTGGACTTGAGACACCAGGCTACAGTGGTGCATTTAGACTACAATCAATTGAAACCCTTCATTTACAGACAGGTAATGTCCATTAAATGAATTTGGTGACTTCTAAAACCAATTTGCTAATATAGGTGTGTCAAATTAAAAGGAATGAAGTCTTGCCTTTTATATTTGTAATAATGTAGAACACTGTGCAGAGATACGTTTTCACTTTGATATTAAAAGTGTCTTTTTCTGTTGATCAATGTCAAAATATCCAAACTAAACCCACTGTGGCTCATTGCTGTATAACTATAAAATGTGAAAACGTCTAAAGAGAGGTGAATACTTTTTTTAGGCAGATTATCCGTCTATCTTGCCTTTCATATCTGTCCCTTTCATCTACTTACTTCCATAACAGGCTTGTTGCTCTTCTGGCAGTGTATGCTGTGACACTAGAGGGCGCTGTTGCTCCTCTAACCCGACAGACAGATGTCCAGGACACCAAGTAAAATTACTAAATAGGTATTTTAATTCCTTTCTTTTCTTATCAATAGTGCCTTTAAGTACCCCAATCACCATACACAGGCAAGTAATAATAGTACAGTGGTGCCTCGGTTTGCGAGCATCGTTCCAGAAACGTGCTTGTAATCCAATGCACTCGTATATCAAAGCGAATTTCCCCATAAGAAAGAATGGAAACTCACATAATTCATTTCATAACCCACAAATATTTATATAAAACTGATTAATACAAAATATAAAGTAAAAATACGTAAAACAAACTAACCTGTACTTTACCTTTGAAAAGAATCGCGGCTGGTGTGAGGGAGACGAGAGAGAGGAGGGTAATTGTGTAGGACTCTAACTAACGGAATCCCTGCTATCTGTTGGCTCAATGGAATCTTTTTCTTTTTTTGTGACTTTAACATGGAACCTATCCAATGACAGTTGCTTTTGCCTGAAGAGTCACTACATTTGCACACAATATTAAAAAAATCTTTACGCACTGCAAGGTTTCTAAACTCTTTTGGGATCCCCCCCCCCCCCCCAACAGGATGACACGCGGAAGAGCATCCCGAAGCAATCACAGGCTCCCAGCGGTGTAGCAGCTCGCTGTAAAAGAGAATCAGAAAAGATCGTGGTCATTTGATAAGCACCTGCCGTCGATGGGTGATGCAAGGAACATTATAAATGCAAGAGCACAGTATTACTTGGCCACTAAGCTGGTCACGACCCTGCCTGACTGCTGTGTCTCTGTATAGGAGAGCAGTAGATCCCGCTACAATAAATAACCGTGCTGTTCCTGTTTCACGCTGAATAAAGCTAGTTTTGCTAAAGTACTGAGACTCAGCCTCGTGTTTTGGGGTGCATGACAGGGACTTGCATGTTATAACACACATGTGGTCACCATGCTATAGTAAATAGTATACATTCAAAAAGATGTTGACTATATGAGCGAAGCATGGTGACTGAGACTGAGCATGGGAGACGATTACCCACAATCCCCACGTGACGATTGGCGGAGAAAGCGTATACATACTACTTGTATTGCAAGACTTCGCTCGTTTATCAAGTTAAAATTTATTAAAAATTTTAGCTCGTCTTGCAAAACATGCAAACATGCAATCCAAGGTTTTACTGTAAATACAATAATTATACACAATTCTCTCCTCCACACCTCCCAGCAAGCTCTGTCATCTACCTCCCAACTCCAGCTCACTGGCTGGGTTCTCAACAGTCCTTTATTTAGTCCTTGACCCGGAAGTGCTTCCATTCTTTCTCCTACGTGACTTACCAGCAGTTCCTGGCCACATGGAGGAATTGAGTTTTCTTCAGCCCAGAAGTACTTCAGGGCTTCATTCCCCGTGACTTGGGAGTAATTCCAGGCTATACGGATAGTAAAAATCCCCAAGTCTTCCTGCAGCGTCTCATGGCGGCACCCACAGTACCCAGCAGGGCTGCAAAGCCAAACTCCAGACCCCATGGTGCCCTGCGGGAATCTGGGGTACTGCTATGCTGCATGGAAATCACCATCTAGTCTCTTGGGGGAAGCAGTGTTCTAAAGTAGCTGCTTTCCCCCATTCTTCCACTGTTTGGGGATCCCGGCTGGACTGAGCTACCAACCGTCCATCACAATGCAAATCTCAAAGCAAAATTCAGTCCCTGCTGGAACCTTCACTTCATTTCAGGCCACACTCATGCATACACATCAAGCCAGTTTAAAGTAACCCGTAGATGAAAGGAGGTGCAGCCTGTCCAGGAAGCATTAATACAAGGCAGGAAACTATCCCTGGACGGAGACTCGGTCTATGGCAGTGTGACAGTCCGGGTTGGATGCAACTGCCATAACATCATTTGTATCCAGGAATGAGCAGGGCAATGAGGACACAACACAGCAATAGGTGGGTGTAACAAAGCGCACAGTGTTTTTTATTAACAAAAATCCAATGTCGAAAACAAAGTGCAAAGTTTTAGGAAAGCCTACTCCATCACAGGGCAAAGCCTGGACACACTGGAAGCGGTTGTGGGAAAGAGGACAGTGGCAAAATTGGATGCCATCTTGAAAAAAAATCCCCTCCATCCCCTGCAAGAGGTGCTCTCTTGGAGCTTTTTTAGCCCCTGGCTCATTCCACAACAGTGAGCTGAGAAGCGCCTCTGGGGGCAATTCAGTGCTTCTACCCGATGTACTCAAAGTTTATTTTTGTTTATTTATTGATTGATTGACTGGCTGTATTCTGTCCTGTGAGTCTGTATCTTGTTTTTATGTTTCTGCTGTTGTATGCATCTGAATTTCCCCTGGGATTAATAATGTTTATCTAGTCTAATCTCCTAAAGTAATGCATATCTGTGTATATGAGGGTATTTTTACTTCAAGAAGGTAAGCTTTGTATCACATTACTCGTTTCTTTAACAGGTAATCTGACAGCGTGACAAACACAACTTTTAACGCGTTACCTCCAATACTGAGCATAACAAAGCCCGTCTCTTAGCTTGAACAACCCGAACATTCATCTGGTGTTCCAGCACTGCCATAATTGATTTGCTCTGACTGTGCCCTGGAAACAGTGAATGGGAGGATCGAAGGAAATGCTATTCATTTAGAAACCTGCATTGCTTTGTAATTTTCAAATGAATACATCTGAATGCAGCAGTTAACACACGAGAGTAACAATAACAGACCATCGTCATTGGTATAACTTGACATAAATGAGCTGTTACACCAACTGGGAACGGCAGGCTGACTTTAGGAGAACATTCAGATTTCCAACATAAATGTAGAAAAAAAAACCCTTTTTACAGGCTGTAATCCCACCCTTCTTAATCTGTCATGAGTGATTAATTAACAAAAAAAAATAGGAAAAAGAATAAAAAAGAAAATCTAATACAAAGTGCACAAATGCAGGAGTGGAGGATTTGACCTTTGAGCGAAAGCTTTTAGGAAGATAAGTCGGTTACGCTTTGCAGCGGCTTTGCCTTTGGCAAGGGCATTGCTTTTGATAAGAGAATTATATTAATCAAGCCCAAATCAGATAACAGGATATTTCCTCGTGTATTTCTATTAATATTTGTTGAAATGTCAAAGAAAAAGAGAATGACAGTGACTTTGGGATTGATGATTTGTCCAGAAATCCAGATAACTAATACTACTCCTATGATTTTAGTTTTATTTAAAAAAAAAAGATCTTTAAGGTGGGAGGATGTCATGGTGGTTAGTGCTGTAGTCTGAAAGCTTTGGGGAACGGGGTTCATCACCCAGCTTGGTTACTCCATGGATGTTAGTTAATCCTCTTTGTCCCTCCAGGGAGATAATAAGGCTGTGGCCATCTGCCTCCATTTTTCCCAGTCCTGAGCCGCATGTTATGCCTCACCCCAGGTAAGGCCCATCTTTGTCAGCTCAGCAATCAATGTCCTCCACCAGCTTGTTATTGGCCGCCCTTGCTTTCTTTTTCTAGGTGGTGTCCATCTAAGGGCTTCTCTCCAGATATGATTCTGGTTCCTGACCTCTGACACCAAACTGTGACAACTGGTCTCTTTTATTTGAGATGTTCACTTGGAACGTGTCAGTCTTCTTCATATCACTTTTAACAGTTTGCCGGAATACTGAGTCGTACAGCAAAACTGACTTTACTGTTACACAGTTATGTCCTTCTTTTTAAGCCACACTGCTTTGATTTCCAAATAGTCCAAAGTCTTATCAATGTACTGCATGCTCTTCCCAAACCTGACTTGATATCCTTAGGCAGCAGCCATACCACCAGCACTTTAGAGCTAAGCATGTTTGGGTCAATCCAGTGCTTAGATGGGAGACCAGCTAGGAAAAGCTTGCTGGAAGAGGAGTTGCTGAGGCCATCAGGGGGCATTTTCCCTGTGGTCTGAGTCTGTGTGGGGACCCCAATGCCCCTAGTGTTGTAAAAATCATTGTCATCATACAGGCCTAAATCTGAGGTTCTGACTCTCTGTGGTCATTAAAGATCCCTTTGCATCTTTTGAAAGGAGTAGGGTGTACCTGTTCTGGCTAAAGTGCTTTCCATGACTTTGTCCATTCTGGTCCCTAATCATCTCCCATCTCTAATTAACTATCTCACCACTTCACCACCTATTACCTAATGTATGGTGAGAGTTCTGGCACCAGTATGGTTGGCGTTGCTTCATTCATCTGGATAAAACACACTGATGGTGGTTGATGTGGCTCTTCACTTTCTATGTAAAGCACTATATAAACATTTACACTCTGCAATTTCTTTACTGAGCAGACTCCCTAGGTAGATGAGCACCTTGACATAGTCAGCAGAGTCGCCATTTTCTGTCCTTAATGCATCTGGTATGGAACTGATTGATGCACATCACTTGAGATTTGGAGGCACTGACGTTCAGATCTATCTGTTTAGCACGGCCATTCAGTCCGTCAGTCTTCTCCTGTAGATGAACATAACTGGAGGACAGAACAGTAAGATCGTCAGCAAAGTCAAGAGTATGGGACTCTACTGTGCCATCTTCATCATATGTGACATTGTCTGTGAAAACGTTTCCACCACTTGGGGTATGAAACTTGACTTTTTCAGTAGCTCTGTTACTGGGCACTGTTACTGAGGTCATGCCAGATTTCTCACCAATTATCAGGATTCCTACAGAGCTCATCACATCATGCATTCTAGCAACACTTGTTATTTTCACTTACTTGTGGTAATGTACTAGGTGCACTTTCACATTTTTGGCAGTGTTTCTAAAGCAGGCACTCCCTTTTTGTCTTCCACAGATGAAGAAGAGGAAGAAAAGTCCGGAGAAGGGAGTCCACTGGATACCTTTAGGCTTGTCTTCTGCACAGTCTAGTCAATGACAATTACAATAGGAAGTAGAAGGGGAGATGATATGTCCACGTCACACACCTGATTCCAAAAGGGAACCATTCTGAGGGGATACCATCAACAATGATGCAGCATTCACTAGGTCACATGTTCTGGTCCTGCACCAAATTAACATTATTCTGGACAAACATTTTTAATTACCTTTCAGATAGCCTTGGACTTACAATCCCTCCAAACCCATTAACAGCTGTGTTTGGTGTTCTTCCAGATGGGTTTAAAGCGGAGGAAGACAAACAAATTGTGATTGCATTCACTACACTTTTGGCACGTAGACTTATTCTCATAAACTGGAAGAACCCAAACTCTCCTCTTTTAAGTCAGTGGGAAACCGATGTGTTATATTATTTGAAGTTGGAAAAAATCAAATATTCAATTAGAGGATCCGTACAGACTTTTTTCAAAACATGGCAGGATCTAATCAGTAATATTTTAAAATAAGTTCAAAAGGCACAGAGAATTTATTAATTTAGGTATGTCTCCAAGTCTTAAATTTAACGCCGTTTGGCTTGCTCTCTCTCTCAGGGGTGGGGATCGATCTGTTCTTAATTTTTCTCTTTGTAAAAACTTGATTGCTTTGTATGGATTGTAATAAAATTAATAAAAATAAAAAAAAACAATGATGCAGCATTCAAACTTCTGGTAAACCATCACAATCAATGTGGTGATCTTTAGAGGAAATTCCACATGATCCCAAGATCTTCCATAGGGTGTCATGATGCAGACTGTCAAAAAAAGTTTAACATACAATTCAAGGTGGTCCAAGGTGGTAGCACTTTGCGACTCTGAATCAAGAGTGCCTGGCTCCACTTACCTCCTTATTGATACAACGGCAGTGAGGCTGAACTAACTTCTTCATATATGGCTTTTTCACACTGGTTTATTTTTGTTAAATATATTGTGGATTCAGAGAGTATTTAGACCCCTTTACACATTTGCCAATTTTGCAAATCAATTTATACTCAATAACCTGTAATGACAACATGAAAGCAAGTTTGAAGAAAGGATTGCAAATTTTTTAAAAATCAAAAACTGCAGTCTCTCCATAACATAACTACTCAGACCTTTTGTTTTGGCACTCCAAATTGTGGTCAGGTCCATCCTATTTGCTTTAATTCTACTTGAGATGTGTCTTAGGATTTATTTGTGTCCACCTGTGGCAAACTGAAGTGATTGGACACCTTTTAGAAAGGCACACATGTACCTGTGTATAGAAGGTCCCACAATTTACATTGCATGACAAGACAAAAACTAAGGAACTCTATGTAGACCTCCATGATCAAGTTGTTGTGAAGCACAGTGTGGAAGACCAGCCCTGGCACAGACAGGCAGACACCGATGGTTCAAACATCACACATGTTTTATTTACAACTAGCCAACCCGCGACGTACCATACGCCGCATAATCAGGCCAGTTTTTTAATAATTTTTAAGCACAGGGAGAAAATTAACATTTGAAAAATCGGTAATGTAATAAATCAGCAAGAAAAGCTACATTGTAACAATGCACGGAACGAACCAACACAATCGTCCGTGACTGAAAACTGGCGGACCGCAATCGCGCCTTCTCCTGCCAGACGGAGTGAAGGGGATGCACGGCGCGGAGTGTGGAATGGGAGGAGAGGAGAAGGACGTCCATTCAGCTCCCTCCGTCATGCTAGTCTGCTGATTTCTCGTTCAGTATGCACTGCCCGCTCATATGCCCACCTCTAACTCGTCACTTGAGTCTTTACACAGTCCAGATGCACCTGTGACTCACGTAGACTTTTCATTGCTCTGTTCGGTTTTGGCTGCTTTTCTATATATAATCCACCAAGACCCTGACCACGGTAGTAGCGAGGTGGGAGGGGGGTGTGTACAAAGGGTTGGGACGTAATCAGTGGGAGTGTATGAGTCGCACTTAGTGGAAATTCCATGGTTTGCAGCCCGAATGGTGTTCAACGGCTTACCACCACCTCTCTGCACCGGGTAGACACAAGCTCAGTCTCATGCATAATTATTTATTGAATGCTAAACACTTCTGGAAAGACACGGTTGTCTAAAATGGGTTGGTGTGAGAATACAACAGTAAGTGAATGAAAAGATGGAACTCTGGAGAGAGGAACATATAATTGTCAGTGAGTGAAGAAGACGCATGTTTGTCGCGGATGCGAATTGCTGTATGTAGCGTGTAAAACAGTTTGCTATGGTGCACGCGGTCGTGCGTCGTAACCGAAAACTCGGTTTTTAAAGACTGCTTACTTCATTGTGTTTTAACCTCAGTTGTAAAGGATTGTTTTAAGGATCCCATGGGATACACCTCGCAAACCGTTTTACACGCTGCATATGGCGACTCACCTCCACGAGAATCATGCCTCTATGAACAGTCAAGGTGGCTCGGAGGTACATGAGGCCTCTACGACAGACGAATATAAATGACGCTGTTCTTTCTGTGTCGTCACGTCCGAGTTGGTGGGCATGGCTCTGCGAGTTGTCATCATATCCAATGGTCTTGGAGTTGGTGGGCGTGGCTCCACCCTGCGTGCGCCATAAGTGTCTTACTTGTCGGCGGCTTAGTGAATCCACGCCCCTTCCGGCATGCTTTCCATGGGTGTCTTGCCTTAGTGAATTATATATATAGATGAATATAGTCCAGCACATAACCCAGTGTCCTTTCACCAATCACCCTTACGTTCGGGCCTTTCAAAAGTCCTGTCTTCACCGCCTCCACTCCTCTCCTCCGAGCTTTGTCCTCTTCCACCCAACTCCGGCTCCTTGAGTGAGGCGGACCCTTTTATATCATACCCGGATGTGCTCCAGGTGCTCGGTGATGGTCTTCCGGCAGCACTTCCTGGTGTAGGGGAAATGCTGCCCTTGTACCTGGAAGCACTCCGGGCATACACAGTTCCTGGAGCGGCAGCACTTCCTGGTGTGGTGGAAGTGCTGTCCTCCAGGGCTAAGGAACCATCCAGGCAGCCCCTTGGTTGGGCCATGGACCCCCACAGGGTTGAGATTCCCAGCTCCGTATCCATGGCTCTTGATGGAAATCAGAGGGGCTGCCCTCTTGTGTCCAGGGAAGATATTGCCCTTTTTCCGGTCTTTCCCTGATCCAGGCGTCCCGGTGGGGCAAGGACCCTGGTCGTCTGCCACAACAGATTAGGACAAGAGTATAAAACTATTTCTAAAGTTTTGGATGTTCCCAAGAGCACAGTGGCTTGAGGAATTGTGAAAAGGAAGAGGTTTGGAACGACCAATACTCACCAAAGCCTTGCCTGTCCAACCAAAGTGAGCAAACAGCAAAAAGAGCCTTAGTCAGAGAGGTGACCAAGAACCCAACGGTCACTCTAACAAAGCTTTAGAAATCTTCTACTGAGGTGGGAGAACCTGTTGGAAGGACCATCTGAGCAGCACTCTTGAGTATATGACATAACAACCGTCCGCTTGGGTTTTGCCATTCTGCATTTCAACAACTTCAAGAGAAAAACATTCTCTGATCTGACGAGATGAAACGTGAACTCTTTGGGTAGCACTGTGTCTGACAAAGACCAGGCACTGCTCATCATCTGCCAAATACCATCCATACAATAAAGCATGGTGGTGGTAACATCATGCTACGGGGGTGTTCCTGAGTGACAGAGATGGGGAAAGGGCAGGAGACTGGTCAGAATTTAGCAAAGGATGATCAGAGAGGTTGTTGAGTTTTCTATATTTAGCAGAGATACCGAGTATGTTTTTGGAATAAAATCCTTTCTTTTACGACTCACAAACACGTGCTTACACTTCTGTATTTTGTAGATGGAACAGAATATAAAACAAACAAAAAAAACACACACACAAAACCCCGCACATCAGGTAATAATATTCATGTGAGATACCCCCACGTGCTCTCCTCATAATATCTTCCTCTTAAAACAATGTACATGGAAACCATTACAAAACAACAGTGAGTTATTGACAATAAAGGATATTTTTACACAAAACATTATATAGTCTGTCCCATTATCTTTCAATTCCCAAACAGATAACACTTAAATTTAGCCATTTTAGCCTTTGCTGCAGGTTTTCTCAGAAAGTCTGCAGCCATGTTCTCAGATGAACAATTTGAATTTTCCTGTCCATACCGTTTAACAGCTGGATTAAATATATGCTTTCTTGAGCTGTGGATGCTAACCCTATGTATTCAGCCTCACATGTGAACAGTGCCCACCAGTGGCTTGCTTTGTAGACTTCCATGAAATAACAGGGCCATGATTGGTCAGACTGAAACAATAACCAGTAGTGCCGCGCCTGCATGCTGGGTCAGATACAAAAATCAGAGTCATTGAGAGCAATTAGGTTCAAGGCCTCTTCAGATTTCATGAAACAAAGCTCATAGTCTATAGTGCCCTTTAGATACTTAGCACATGTTTAGCAGCGATTAGCTCTCCTGTCTGGGGGTTTGCTAATGAAAGTGAAATCCTACTGACTATCCAGCAAATGTCAGGTCTGGTACACATCATAACATATACTGTACTGTATTAGGCTCCCCTCAATATCGTGGTATTCCTTGCGATTGGCAGGACCCTGGATGTCATCATCTATTTTCAGCTCACATAGGACTAAACCTTGCCTTGCAATTTGTCGTACCAAACCTTTCAAGCACTTTGAGGATATAGTTTGTCTGATTCATTTTGATCTCTACATCTTTTTCGTTCAAAGTGAATGCCTAGGAAGTATGATTTTTTTCCTAAATGTTTCATCCTGAATTGACATGTCATGTTCTCTTTGAAAACTCTAAGTAGTTCGTTATTACTTTCTATGAATCAGGACCGTCTTAACAGCGCAAAGTAGTGCACTGTGGCCCCTACCTACACAACTACTGAGCAAGTCACAACATAAATAGATTAGCATAGGGCCCCTATAAATGTGGGTCCCCCAGGCAACTGCCCACTGTGCTCGTGCATTAAGACGGCCCTGCTATCAATAAGTCATCCACCCAAACGATCAATAGGATTATTTGGTTTCCAATTTTTTTTTTATATACACAGTAATCTGCTTGATTTCTCTGGAAGTTATTTTGTACTAGAACAGTGGTTCTCAAACTGTGGGGCGGGCCCCCCTTGGGGGGCGCAAAGTGACAAAAAGGGGGGGGGCGCGAAGATGTGAAAAAAAAAAAGAAAACAAGAATCCTAAATATGAAAAATACATCTATTGAAACCAAAACAAACTAACTTAAACTACATTCTGATACTAGAAAAATAAATATAGAGTAGAGTTAGATAAATGTCGATAAAAGTTAAGTAGGTATAATAAAATATGCATCTGTGATATATCATTAATTAAAAACAACAAATTGGTATTAGTAGGCTCCTTTCAAAAAAACATTTGGGGTTGCGCGATTAAAACTTATGAAAACTTGGGTCGCAAATACTTAAAAGTTGACAAACGCTGTACTAGAACTTTGTGTCAGTTTCTGCTGGACTGTTTCAGACCGTAGAGAGATTTCTTTCAGCTGTACGCAAGTTACTCTCCAGTCTTAAATTCACTCATGAAGCCTGTCAAGTAAATTTCTGCATCTACTGGGGCGCGCAAGTCTGCTGTTTTAATGTTAATTTGGTGAAGTGTAAGGTCATTCTGTACTGCTAACAGCATTAATGTTCGTACTGATGATGTGATGCCGGCTGTGGGAGACAAAGTTTCTTGGCAATCTGGTCCCTCCACTTGACTGTAGCCTTTAACAACATATTTTGCCGTAAAGATTTTTGACCCCATTCGTTTTATTTTATGGCATAAACCCATCTATCCCCCCAGTGGATCTCTAGGTGGTTAACTTCAATGTATCATTTTCTTTAAGGGAGTGGAATTCTTCCTCCATTGCGCGCACTGAACCTTCTGATTTGGAAGAATTTAGTGGGGTACCACAAATGGTCCCATCGCAGTAGTCAGCACCTTGAACATAGGAAAGGCGCTATATAAATAAAATGTATTATTATTATTACTACAACATAATCATTTAAATGTTTTGGAGCCTTTTTCTCCCTTCTTGGTTATCAGTTGTTCTGAATGTGATTTAGACTTGGGTTGGAATTCTCCCCCACATTTTGGACTGCCTTTCCCCCCCCCCCCCATCACATTTTGTTGTGATTGATCAGTCTCATCCTCTCCTTGGCTCCCCCTGTTTTGGTTTCTGCTACTAACTCACCTATATACGGACGTGGCCAAATGTGTCATTCTCAAAACAAGTATTGGTTTTCACAAAGTTTGCTGCTTCATTGTTTTCAGATCTTTTTGTCAGATGTTTCTGTGGTATACCGAAGTATAATTACAAGCATTTCATAAGTGTCAAAGGCTTTTATTGACAATTACATTAAGTTTATGCAAAGAGTCAATATTTGCAGCGTTTCAAGAGCAACTTCTCCCAACCATCCAAGAACAGTTTGGTGACCAGCAATGCCTTTGCCAGCATGAAGGAGCACCGGGTCATAAGGCAAAAGTGATAACTAAGTGGCTCAGGGAACAAAACATCGAAATTTTGGGTCCATGGCCAGGGAACTCCCCAGACCTTAATCCCATTGAGAACTTGTGGTCAGTCCTCAAAAGGCGGGTGGACAATCAAAAACCCACAAATTCTGACCAACACCAAGCATTAATTATGCAAGAATGGGTTGCCATCAGTCAGGACTGGGCCCAGAAGTTGATTGCAGAGGTCTTGAAAAAGAAGGGCCAACACTGCAAATATTGACTCTTTGCATAAACTTAATATAACTGTCAATAAAAGCCTTTGAAACTTATGAAATGCTTGTAATTCTAATTCAATATACCACAGAAACATCTGACAAAAAAGATCTAAAAACACTAAAGCAGCAAACTTTGTGAAAACCAATACTTGGGTCATTCGCAAAACTTTTGGCCACAACTGTATAGTATATACTCTTGAGTTTCTGAATTGCAGTCATCAGTTTGTGTCTGCTTCTCAGTATGATTTCTTCTGATGAATTTCACCAGTCTGTGTTTAAACACTTTCTCTTTGACTGGGTAATAAACTCGATACACTGGGCTGTTCTTGTCATACCCCAGGAATATACCCTTTTCACATCTGGAATCCAGTTTCTTGTGATTGTGTTTGTACACATTACAATCTGACCCAAATATCCACATTTTAGGGAGATCAGGCTTTTTTGTTTTCCTGACAGCATGAATTAGGGTGTATTTTTAGATTGGTCATTGTAGCATCGATTATGGACGTGTGCAGCATTCTGGACAGCATATGGCCAAAAGGTTTGAGGTAATCCCTTTCCTATCAGCAGACATCTGCCCATATCAGAAAGCGTTCTCCAGTCCTGTTGTGATGGGGAGAATAAGAGGATGAGGTCTCATTTCTAATACCGTTATTCCTCAAGAGCGATTGAACAGCTTCTCCCATGTATTCGGTACCAATATCTGACCTTATATACCTGACTTCACCGGTCTGCCAGGAATCTTTCTGCTGCCATCACGGTTTCTGATTTGTTTTGAAGGAAGTAGACAGACACTGCCCCTGAGACGTCATCTGTAAATAACACTACATATTTAAATCCATCTATAGCGATTGGATCAATTGGACCTGCTAAATCAGTATGCACCAGCTCTAGGGGCAGACTAGCGTTAGCATCGGGTTTCTTATTTCTATTGCTGGCAAATGTTCCCTCAGTACACCCATCACAGTCTACTTTTGTCTTATCATTTGTAATTTTCATCCCAATAATACCAGGCAGCTTCAATACATCATCAACATTACAGAGCCCTAGGAGTTCATGCCACATCTTAATATCACATGATATATTGATTTTATCTCTATCTGCTATTTCATTAATAAAGCCATCATTACACCATTTCAGTTGATTTACCGTCCTCAGGTAGTACAGTCTCTCATGCTTGTCAATGTTGAAGACTGTTCCATCTTTATGTATCAACTCGTTCTGTTTCTCCTTGAACTTCACAGTGGAACTGTTAGTTGTAGCTGCTTAGACTGAGAATAAGATTTGTGGATATGATGGAATAAACAGAGCCTTCTCCAAAGTGGTTTTGACGTATCTCTCACCGTTGTTCTGTATGTATATCTCTATATTGCCTCGTTTTAGTGCGATGTTGTTCCTTCTTGTTCAGCCAGCCAATTCCATATACAGTAATCCGTTTTTGGATCAAAAATCTCACCAAATCTGATAAATCTGTCCTTCTCTGTTATGACGTGAGAAGTTGCTCTGTAGTCCACCATTAATCCCTTTAGCGCCGTTAGATTAGATCAAATGCTCGGACTGATTTTAAATGTGTATGTATGTTGTTCTTTTTGGTCCTCTTCACCTTGTACAGCCTGTTTTGCTTTATCTTTAGGTTTTGTCTTCTGCACATCTCACTATGCATTGAACTCTGATGGTAACTACCTCACTTCATCACTGTCTTTTTAGAACATTCTCTCGCTATATCCTGTTCCGTCCATGTTCTGTGTTACCATGCTTGTAATATGTAATATTCATCAGAGAGACATCTACCTTCATTACATTGTCTGATTTTGGTTTAGCATTAAAATTTCTACGTTTCCTCATAACTTCACAACTTGCTTTTGAATTGGGTGAACATTATATCCTTGTTATTCATTGTAATACAAATAGAAAAAGGTTTGTTTGATTCTGGAAGACCCTTCTGAATTCCAGTTATTAGTCCATCACTTAAAGTTTCTTTCGCATTTCTCAAAGCTGTTACTCCCTTTTTTGCTCAAATGATATAATCTGTTACTGTGACGAAGTAAGTTTCATATACAGCACAGTAATTCTGGGCTTACCATGACTGGCATAGTGTCCTCATAAAATCCTTAAGGCTTTACTTCTGCCATCCATCACTTTACTCATAACGAAAGGATCTTATCATGGAAGAACTGAATCATCTCAGCATAACATTCTTCAGGCATGTTTCGAGACTGGTGTACTGTATAGCTATAACGGCTCTTTCTTAGAATATGAAAAGCATATTCAGTTTATGCTGAAATAAAATGATCTTAATCCAGTTCAGGGTCACTGAATAATATGAATATTGTGCTGAACTAAGGTATACTATAGATGTGTCAGAACTGCATGAAAATATTCGGCCTCATTCACTCAAGGCTTACTTTAGTATAAATTAAGCTGCATTATTATAGCACATAATTAGTATACTTTTCATTCAATCATTAAATTACTTTGATTAACAAAACTTAAGTATATTTAGTATAATTTGAAGTGGGTAAAAGAACATTTATGAAGTATAAGCAAATACAGATTGCTTTAATTTACCCTTAACCCTTATTCCCTTAACTGTAAGGCAGACCAATACAATAATGAGATTGGGGAAGACTCAGTATCAAGTCTGCATGCTCCCCCAACCAAATAGATGGCAGCATCCCTGGGCTTCACTGCCCATTTGGAGACCCACAGGGTATGCTGGGAACTGTAGTACTGTGGGACAACCCTGTTGGGGTCCAAGGTTGCCACCAAGGGGGTACTGCAAGCAGTTGCACTCCCTACTTTATGGGACTTTGATAATGACCTGGATGTGCTTCCAATTGCACCACTGTATCCAGACAAGTCAGACTTGGTAGAGGGTTACAGGAGAAGAGAAAGAAGAAGAGAGAATTGTATGGCTCTGCTGAGGCATTCTGTTGAACAAAAGTCAGTGTTTTGACACTGGAGCCCTGTCAGTGTATTTCTATCTTTATAAATAACTATTCTACAGTATAGTTCCTTTCATGTCTGTCTTAATGTAAAATATGTAAGAGGCAGCAGAATTAGCCTGTCTATTAACCTTTTACTTATAACCACAAATCAGGTTTCCATCCAAGGAGTTTTTGCGAAAAAATATTTAGCGCTTCAAATTTAAGCTGATGGAAATGCTAATTATCGATAAAATGTTGTACATGTCGACATATTTTTCCATTTAACTTTAGCGCATAAATTCCATATCAATACTTCAGATGTCGCAAAAACTACATTGGAAACACTTTTTGTCGGAAAAAAAGGGCTTTAACGCAGATAAATGTGTCACATGATACATTTTTATCACGTGCAATCAAAACGAGAATAGCGGAGCGGTTCGCATGGTCTGATGAAGAGACTCGTTATTTCTCGTGATGAGCCAATGCAGTAGCGGATAGGCTGGGTCTCCTGCTACTAAAAGGGGTACCTGAACTCCCTCCACATCAACTGTAGCCTGGGGGTGTCTCTCAGGATGTCTAAATAATACAAAAACCGCAAAGGTAATTTACTGTGCCAGTCAAAATATTTATTTAATAAACCGTGTGTTTCATTATCTAAACATGTTTTTCTTATTATTAAATGGCAGATGTTTTGGCATATATGAGAAATTCTCTTGTTAATATTAACTTTAGTTTTTTTGATTAAACGTCGTTATCTTGTATTAATTCAAATTTCAGTTTTAATTAAACCTTAAGGGAAGCAGGTTACAGTACTAATTCAGTTATCGCACTGAGAAGGGATGTTGAAAGGTAGGCTCACCTGTACAGATCCAATGCTGCAAACACAGCTGCATCATGGGCACTTCCAGGAGTGCCAACGCAAATGTCTCGTATCATGCACCTGTCATCAAGGGCCTGGAGAACAATAGATGGCCACCCTTTGCGATTAATGTAATTGCGGTAGCCTTCCGTCGGGGGAAGAATAGGCACATGCGTGCCATCCAGCGCACCGTAAATCTGGCACAAGATGCACCAAGGAATTGCGGTATGCAATTTCTTTGGCCTCCGCTACAGTCGGAAGTCTGATATAACGCCGCATTAATTTTTCTTTAATAGCGGTGCACACAGCATATACACATCGATGGACGGTAGTTTTACTAACCCCAAAAGTTTCTCCAACTACTCTATACTCAGCGCAGGTTGCCAGCTTGTAAAGGGCGATGGCAATCCGCTTTGGGGTTGGAACAGGTGGTCTGTGGCAACCTGTGATGGGCACAACATCAGGACTGATGAATCCACACAACATCTCAAAAGTTGGCCGTGTCATTCTAAAATGTTGCAGCCAGAGATTTTCTGAAGTGTCTCTCCACCACCTCCTCCCAGAAGGTCTTATTCCGTCATCTCTCGCCTACCCGTGGGTTCCGTCACACTGGGGTACTTTCTTTGAGCTCTAGGGCTATCAGACAAGCAACTGCTTCATTCTGCTGTCGTCTTTGGATATTATGTACAATTCCAATTATTTGTGAAACTGAAATAACAGTAAGCTGGCAAATTTCAAAAAACTGTCTGAATAATCTCTCCATTTCTTTCTTTGTTTAGTGGAGGGGGTGTAACGTGGAAAACAAAAGGTAGATAATTTGCGACATACACAAAATTATGTATGGAAACGGCTCAGGGGCAGATTTTTTTCGCGATACAACAAAACTTATGCGACAGTTCATTTTGGGGGGGATGACGTCATCACGCACACCATTTTATCGATAAAAAGCCAGTTGGATGGAAACAGGCTGGAGACAGCAAATTTCGCACATTTTTTTTTTACGTATATTCTGTTTGTCGATAACAAAACGTTGCAAAAAACTGGATGGAAACTTGGCTACTGTTCCAAAAAAGTTGGGATGCTGTGTAAAATGTAAATAAAAACAGAATGCAATGATTTGCAAATTTCATAAACCCATATTTTATATACAATAGAACACAGTATTTTTTCTTTCAACATTTGATATGTTTTCTATCAAGTTGGGATGGGAGAAACAAATGGCTGGAAAAGTAAGTGGTACTAAAGGGACAGCTGGAGGAACATTTTGCAACTAATTATGCTAATTGGGTATAAAAAGAGCATCTTAGAAAGGCAGAGTCTCTCAGAAGTAAAGATGGGCAGAAGTTCACAAATCTGTAAAAAAAGCTGCATCTACAAATTGTGGAACAATTTCAGAATGTTCCACAACATAAAATTGCAAACACTTTGAATATCTCATCATCTACAGTACATAATATCATAAAATGATTCAGAGAATCTGGATAAATTATTGTGCAAAAAAGACAAAGCTGAAAATCAACATTGGATGCTCGTGATCTTCAGGCCCTCAGGCGGCACTACGTTAGAAACATGCATGATTCTGTCCACAAATACAGGTTAAAGCTCTATAATGCAAAGAATATATGTAAACATGATCCAGAAATGCCACCATCTTCTTTGGCAAAGTGGAAAAGCATTCTGTGGTCAGACAAATTAAAATTTGAAATTCTTTTTGGAAAACATGGATGCCTCATCCTCCGGACTAAAGAGGACAAGGGCCTCTGAGGCTTGTTATCAGTGCTCACTTCAAAGACTGCATCTTTGATGGTATGGGGATGCATTGGTGCTTATGGAATTGGCAGTTTGCACATCTGGAAAGGTACCATCAATGCTGTAAGGTATAAACAGGTTTTAGAGCAACATATGCTCCCATCCAGACATCTCCTTCATGTAAGGCCTTACATATTTCAGCAAGACCACGCTAAACTGCATACTGCATCTATTACAACAGCATGCCTTCATAGTGGAAGAGTCCGGGTGCTGAACTGGCCTGCCTGCAGTCCAGACCTTTCACCAATTGAAAAATGAAACAAAGTACGACAAAGAAGACTCAGGACTGTTGGGCAGCTAGAATCCTATCGGACAAGAATGAGACAATATTCCTTTCCCAAAAGTCCAGCAAATGGTCTCCTCAGTTCCCAGATGTTTACGGACTGATGTTGAAAGAGGGGATGCTACACAGTGGTAAATATGGTCCTGCCCTAACTTTTGCTGTCAACACATTTAAAATGACCTTATTCTTTTCCTTAAATGGTACATTTTCTCAGTTTAAACATTTGATATGTTTTCTGTGTTCTATTTTGAACAAAATATGGGTTTGAGATTTGTAAACCGTTGCATTCTGTTTTTATTTACATTTTACAGTGTCCCAACTTATTTGTCAGCATTTTTCTTTCTAAAAGGAATATCTTTATATTTATTGAACTCTGATGTGAACTTGTATTGTACAGTTAAATTCTCATCAGTGAATTCAACATAAATGTATCTCTCTTGTATGAGGACCATCCATTACTTGCAGTCCAGTTATCTGCTTTCTTCAAGTTGCACTGTAAGTGAATCCCCGCATGTACTTGCTTAGCGTAGACTGCCACCAATAAGTGAAAATAGTTTAGTGAAGTCAAAGTTGCCAAATTAATATAAAGTCTGACTTTCCATATTAGCTCCACTATCCATCCATCCATCCATCCATCATCCAAATTGCTATATCCTAACTACAGGGTCACGGGGTCTGCTGGAGCCAATCCCTGCCAACATGGGGCGCAAGGCAGGAAACAAACCCCGGGCAGGGCGCCAGCCCACCGCAGAGCTCCACTAGGCCCTTACTATTATTTCTCATTTCAGATAATGCAGCAGATAACATTTTTACTTTGTTTGAATGGAAGTGATAAGTAATTATACTTTGTGTTTGACTCTAATCTCATGTAGCCAGATACTAAATACACTAAATATACAGCTCCTGCTGTGGGACCATCTCTTTAGAAACATCCATTGGAGCACTTAAAAACTGAGTGATAAAGCAAAAGGCAAATTCAAAAGTAGCAAACTGAAACCCCCTGAGCTCTTGTAAAAGCCTCTTCATTGGAGATGCACTTCAGTCAGTGTGCAGTTTAAAGGAAGACAATGGGAGGAGCAGTTGGCCTCCAGGAAAACTAGAATTGTGTTGTGAAGCAGGGATGCAAAATGACAAAAAGGGTGCGAGGCCTCGAAAAAAAAAGGAGCAAAGCCAGACCAGGACTTTCATTAGTCTGCATAGAGACAGGCATTGTCCCAGGCAGCCTGGCCCCAAACTGAACCTGCAGACAGGTAGGCTTCAAGGCCTAGTAAGGCCCTAAATTGAGGCTTTTAAACTTTCAGAAATACTGTAATCCAGAACAGCAAATTATTAATAATGATAATACTTTTTATTTATATAGCGCCTTTCCCATGCTCAAGGCACTTACAGAATATAAGAGAATGGCAGGGTATACAGTATATAGCATAGTACAAAGCAAATAAACAAAAGAAGATTGCATCAGTGAATTCAGAGAAAAAAAAGCCCAACAGACAACACAATTGATGGTCTAGTACACACACACACACACACACAGGTTACATAAGCATTTTGACAGAGAGGTAAACTGAAAGAAGGGGAATGAAGTCAAGTAGAGCTAAAAGCCTTCCTGAACAGATGAGTTTTGAGTTGTTTTTTTAAAAGAATTCATGGAGTCAGCTGATCTGATTAATTTCGGTAGGTCATTCCAGAGTCTGGGCGCTATACAGCTGAAGGCCCTGCTGTCACCCATGGAGTGTAGATTAGTGTGGGGCACAACACGATTGCCAGAATCAGAGGACCTTAGTGGGCGGGCAGGCACATAGTGATGGAGAAGGTCACTGATGTAGTTTGGTGCGAGGTTATTTAAGGCTTTGTAGGTTATTAGTAGGATTTTATATTCGATTCTGTAAGACACAGGGAGCCAATGAAGACGGAGCAGGATGGATGTGATGTGCTCGCTGCTGCTGGTTCGAGTAAGGACTCTTGCAGCTGAGTTTTGAATAAGCTGGAGCTGTGATATAAGATTAGAAGGGGCACACGCCAACAGCGAGTTACAATAATTGATGTGGGATGTGATAAAAGCAGGGACAAGTTTCTCAGCATTGGAAAAGGAGAGGAAGGAGCGAACACGAGATATGTTACGGAGGTGAAAGTAAGAAAGTTTCTTAATGTGATTTATGTGGGTGGATTCTTTGCAGTAGAGGCAGGTCTGATGAGATCATTGCCAAGATGGACTTGGAAGGAGCTAATTTTATTAAGTTGCATTTTAGTCCCAATTTGCAGGAGTTCAGTTTTGTTGCAATTTAATTTTAAAGAGTTCTGCGCCATCCAGGTTTTAATTTCACTAAGGCAGGTTGTGAGCTGAGAAAGCTCTGATGAAGTTCCACTTTTAACACTGAAGTAGAGTTGAGTATCATCAGCATAAAAATGATAGCCCAGTCCATAGCTACGAATAATATGGCCAAGGGGAAGCATATAAATACAAAAGAGAAAAGGACTGAGGATAGAGCCCTGAGGAACTCCTTGTGTGACTGGCGCTAAGCTGGATCTGCTGTTGCCAAGACTAACAAACTCTTGCCTATCAGTCAGATAGGACTTGAACCACTGGATGGCAATGCCAGAGATACCCAGCATGTTCTCCATTCTGGACAGCAGAATGTCATGTCTGACCTGAGTGTCAAATGCTGCACTGAGGTCTAACAGAATTAATATGCTGGTTTGTCCAGAGTCTGCTGCCATAAGCAAATCATTGGTTACCCGTAGCAGAGCAGTTTCACAGCTGTGCCGCGCCCTGAAACCCAACTGAAAGGGTTCCATCAAATTATTAGACGTTAAATAACTGGTAGCTGGGAAGCTACAATACGCTCAAGAGCTTTTGATAGGAAAGATAAGTGGGAAATAGGCCGGAAATTGTTAAGATCGTCAGCATCAAGACCCGACTTTTTTAACATTGGGGTTACAGAAGCGATTTTAAAAGTGAGCGGCACAGAGCCAGTGTTAAGGGATAAGTTTATTATTGTTGTAACAGTCGGGATTATGGCATGAAGGCAGGATTTAAGTAATGTGCTGGGAATGGGGTCCAGTACACAAGTAGTCGGTCTCATCTTACAAAGCAGGTCATTAAGAAAAGCAGATGTGACTGGTGAGAACTTAGAGAAGGAGCTGGATGGAGTGGGAAAACGGAGAGATATAAACAGATGTATTTATGTTAGTTGAATTATTTAGATCTTTAATTTTGTTATGGAAAAAGTGGAGGAAATCCTCACAGACTTCAGTAGAAGAGGTAGTTGGGCCAGATGCAGGTTCGAGTAGTTTATTAACTACAGAAAACAAAACCCTTGGGTTATCTTGGCCATTTTCTATTATCCTGCCATAGTTGGTGTTCTTAGCAGCAGTTAGTGCTTCTCTGTAAGCTCTTTGGTGGTCAGAGAAAGCCTGGATGTGCACGGTGAGGCCAGTCTTAGGTGACATTCTCTCAAGGCGTCAGCCAGCTGCTTTTATAGGTCGCAATTCTGAGTTATACCAAGGAGCTGAACGTTTAAAGGAAACCTCCTTATGTTTTAAAGGAGCTGTTTTATCTAATGCTGAATGAAGGGCTGAGTTATAATGGTCAACAAGACTATCTAGTGTTGACGGAATAGGTGCAGACAGTAAAAGATCAGAAATGGATCCAGAAAGGATAGAGGGACAGATATTTTTAAGGTTTCTGTAAGAAATTTGTCGTTTACAGGTAAGAGGGAAAGGCAGTGAGACAGTGAAAAATACTGCTTTATGGTCAGAGAGTCCCAAATCAGTGCTGTAAATGTTGGCAACAGATAGTCCAGAAGTGCAGATCAGATCCAGTATATGACCACCAGAGTGGGTGGGAAAATCAACATGTTGTGTCAAGTCAAAACAGTCCAGTAAGGATAGGAATTAATTTCTCAGTTTAGATGTAGTAGTGTCAATATGGATGTTGAAATCACCAAGAAGGATAATTATCTGAGAATAAGAGCTTAGGTGGGTTAAAAGTTCAATCAGATCAGATAAGGATGCATTGTATTTTGGGGGACGATAAAGAACAATGAGTGAGACAGGACCTGATTCTGTTATTAGTTTAAGAGCCAGGCACTCAAGACAGTGGACAGTCAATTGGGATTCGTTTGATGTTTAAGTCTGCTCTGATAATTACCGCTAGGCCACCTCCTTGTCTAGAGCTGCGAGGTTCTGTATGGAAAGTGAAACCAGGTGGCTTTGCCTCCGTTAAAGACGTCAATTCGTTCAGTTTTTGCCAAGCCTCCGTTAGACACAGTATATCAAGTTTGGTGTCAGTGATGAGTTCTGACAGCACCAATGCTTTGCCATTAAGAGATCTGGAGTTAAACAGTGCAATATTAGTTAATGAGGCTGCTTTTTGCACAGAGCCGTGATCAGGGTTTATTTCCACATAATGTAAATTAAAACTGTGATAATGCACCATCAAAGTCATAACATGTTATCGTTTGGCTAGGGTTCTTTCCCTGGCTTATGTTTATGTTTTTTTTATTTGCCTTTTTTGTTCATTTTTTAGTTTGAACGGTTTAAAATGGTTCTTGCCATTAATAATGTTAGGTTCATTTACCATTTAGTTGTTGTGTGCAATGCATTATTGTGTTATGTTTAAAATATTTATGTACTGTTTCTTTAAATGTGTTTATCCTTCTGGGGTTTTGTGGATGCAACCTCAAGAGACGGACTGTTTATAAAGCCTGATGGATAATGCAGTTCCTCGCTGTTCATTGAGTGTGCTTGGTGTTTTGGTGAGTTTTTATTTTAATTGTTTGTTTCTTTGTATTTACTGGTGTTTGTGACTTCTGCTATTATTTTAAGGGTTCAGATTTGTTTATTATATTTGGACTTGTTTGCTGAGGATTTCCTTTTAGTCAATACCTTTTTGCCTTTTTTTATATTCTTGAGTATTTTTGTTATTTTTGCAGTTTTTCTTAATAAATCCTCTTTTTAAAGATTCTTATGGAACTTGTCTTCGTATAAGCCAGAATATCATGGTACCCCCTTTTGTGAAACGTACAATATTTTGAGACTGTCTTTCGTATTTTAATCTTTAAAAGCCTGCTGTTTATTTTGAGGCCTAGACAGGCCTGAAGCCTCTGTTTCCCAGGGTTATGCTCCCCTAAGGGGATATCTTTTTTTGAACAGACAGTTAGGTTTCTGACCTGTTTTTTGTAGGCCATTTTGAAGGCCTCACATATTTTTGCCCTTTCATTGTCAGAATCATAACATTACCATTAGTAAGGACAAGTAACTTTACGTAGTTAACTATAAAGGGAAACAGTTAAATGTAAGGCACTTACCATTGAATGTCTTTGAAGTATATGGAAACTCAGCTGTACAGTAAGTGTGTGTGTTGCCAATTCAGTGGACCCATGCTGTTAGGTGTGGCATGTCCGAATCCACATGGGACTCCCTTGTCATACTCAGATCCACATGCCAGTATCTTTGCAGTTGCGGAGCGCTTTGAAAAGAAAAGTCGACATAAGGGGATTCCATAACCCATAAAGAGTGTAGTCAAAAAGTTAAATAGCAACCCACAGCCATATAATGTATGTGTGGTTTACTTACAGTATTATAGTGTTGGCGGTCAGCATGCATGAGCTCTGCATGCCTTTAGCTGCTCGTGGGAGTTCACGAGTGCACTTGTTGGTAATGATAAAATTAGTTGAAAGTTTCCCTAGTAATGTTGAGGTATGCAATGTGAACATGGCCTCGTCTTCCTCATATATAAATGGGGGTAGATGAGGTCATGGATTAGGGTTAATCTTGACAGCCATATACAATATAAGGAAGGTGTTTCTGCCCAACAGGGTTTGTCATTTGACCATTTGAGTAAGGTGTGAAAAGTTTACTGTTGAGTGTATATTTGATTTTGGCGTGTGTATATGTTTTTTCCTAGTTATATAATTGCAGAATCAACCAGATCCTACAAAAAAACTTGATATGAATCTGTTAAGTAGTTCTCTCGTTCGTTAGGTAAGCGGAGGTAATGAATACCCCAAGGCTGGTGCGTGAATGAGGAGGGCCCTGCCCCCCTCCCCTTGGTCCACTGCGTGTCTCTCTGATTTGCGCAAATAAATTGGTACTGCAAGTGAACTATGATACGTAGCGCAATGAGAGAAGTCGCAAAATCAACTGGAATGTTCAAGCAAACTATAGAAAAACCTAAATTGGTTTAGTAGTTCTCCCATGAAAAGTAGACAGACATACAGACATTGAATTT
>JANRMT010062820.1:11032430-11047949 GCA_026402145.1 Polypterus bichir lapradei
TAGTGTGTATATGTATCAGCAATCACATTATCTGAAAAGAGTTTCATAGTTACATTTACTTATTTGGCTGATGCCATTTTCCAAGGCGACGTACAACATTCATGATACAATTGGTTAAATTTCTTTTTGTTATTTTTTCCAGTAGGTCAGGTGACTTGGTTATGG
Organism: Polypterus bichir lapradei; assembly: GCA_026402145.1. Classification (NCBI taxonomy): domain Eukaryota; kingdom Metazoa; phylum Chordata; class Cladistia; order Polypteriformes; family Polypteridae; genus Polypterus; species Polypterus bichir. The sequence goes on from JANRMT010062820.1 coordinate 11,032,596, forward strand.
TCACATGGTGTCAGTAATGGGATTTGAACCCACAACCTCTGAGTATGAAGTCTAAAACCTTAACCACTACCCCCGCCTGATTTAAAACAATATGGAGATTTGCAGTGCCGCAGTTTAGGAATAGTCAAGTAAGGACCAGAGAATGACACACACACTGATGAAATGCCAATAGATGTAAAAAAATCCATGAAAATTGGTTGTCATGGTTCTAGTGTTAAAGTCAGTAGGGAGTCAAAAATGTCCAGAAAACATGGCAAGGTAAAATTTTTTAGTAGCTGTATAAATTATGGGATGTTTCACATTTTTGTACTGTTTTTTATTTGGGGGAAGCATAGTTAAAATCACAAAGTTTCATTCTGAACAGATGAAATCTGGGGAGCTTTTACTAATTTCAAACACAAAACCAGGTCAAATTTGACCTGAAAATGTTGTAAGGGTTAAACTGTAAGAATAACAGCAATAATTATAAAAAGACAATGTTCTTTTTATTCTACTAACAGACTTCCTGCAGTCACTTGAGCATTGTTTCTCTCTCAGGTCCAGCATGCAGATGTTGCATTGCAGAATGTCATTATGCAAGCCAGGCTTCCATGTGAATAAAGAACCATATGGCCCTAGTCTTAAAACAGAGCTAAATTAGCAATATGCCTACACGACAGCAGAGGGAAAACTGAGCTAAGGGTTCCTTCTGCTGAGTCAATGTAATCAAGTTGGAGACTAAATTCACTGTCTTTATAACGTAACCGTTTCTGTTGACCATTATAGGAGAATACTCAGCTGTATTTTATGTTACTAGCAGATATACAAAATACTTATGATGATACTGTGGCATGAAATGCCTCGATCTTTAGCTCTCTTTTCCTGTTCTTCCTTTGTTTTTTTTACCTAAAAGTTTTAGTTGGCTTTGGCCTTTTTATAATCGATTATGATGCTGTTCACTAAACGTTTTTAAGATATCAGTACTGTAGGAGGGAGAACCAGAACTTTTTTTGTATCATTTGTAAAGTGGAGTTTAGAAATTGCGCTGGTATGCTAAAATAGCTTGTCTTGTTAACTTGACTACTGAAAATTCTACCTTGTCTGTTAATGCTTTGATGTTTGCTTGTGAGGTATTTGAATATTCTGATAATTAGTTTACGTACAAAGTATAAAAAGCTCTGCCACATTGTAAGTCTAGAGTTTTACAAATAATTCTGGCGGGTGTTGTCTGATTATGTATGTTATTCCTAATAAAAGATAAAATGATGTTGGAGATGAGAAGAGATACTTGTAATTTTTTAGAACACTTAGAACACAAAATATGTTGTCACTTTGACATTAAAGAGTCTTTTTCTGTTATCAGTGTGTGTTAAAGTTGTTAAGATTTGTACTGGGTGTGACGAGGATGCATAGGATTAGAAATGATTACATTAGAGGTTCAGCTCAAGTTGGATGGTTGGGAGACAAATTCAGAGAGGCGAGATTGCGCTGGTTTGGACATGTGCAGAGGAGAGATGCTTAGTATATTGGGAGAAGGGTGCTAAGGATAGAGCTGTCAGGTAAGAGGAAAAGAGGAGGCCTAAGAGAAGGTTTATGGATGTGGTGAGAGACGACATGAAGGTGATGGGTGTAACAGAACAAGATGACGAGGACAGAAAGATATGGAAGAAGATGATCCACTGTGGCAACCACTAATGGGAGTAGCTGAAAGAAGAAGATGTGTCAATAAAGAGATTAAATGTGTGATTAAATGTTGTATAACAATAAAATGTGAACATTTCCAAGGGGGTGAAGTGGTAAGAGAGAAGCACCAGCTTAGATCAAATGTATAATACAGAACTGCTACCATAATCCATGTATGGTTTCATAAGTTATTCCTAAAGCCAATGTCACATTAAGCGACTTCTAGTCAATAAATGTCAGACTTGCCAATTTCAGTTGCTGATCTTTTCACCATACCATATTAAGTTACACAGCAGAAAATCAAATTTAACAACTGTAATATGACTTTCCAGCACAGTTGTGCTCTGTCTTTTTTCTGACAGCCGATACCTGTGATTCTTGACAGAGCCGGTACTGCATGGGGAGTTAACAGGTATGCTAAGTTCAACTACAATCACGCCCTTCTGACATGGTATGTAAAACATAAGACATGAGACAGGTGAGCTTCTCTTCGCTTTGAGAAGTCCAAAAAGCCTGGAGTCCTTATTCCTTGAACTTCCAGGTTAGCATTCATTAGTTGACAGCTGTTATGCATACAGAGCTAGCCTCTATGACTAAAGACAAGATTCAAGTTGCAAATTAATTAAAGTAAGTCATTGAGTAAGCTGCTGATTGCCTTTGAATTGCTAAGATTATGTAAATAAGATGATGTAAATAATCTAAGCTATATATACAAGCTATGAAGACCTGGACACAACAACACAAATTGATGAATATCCAGAAGCCTGGTCTGCAATAGAAATTAAACACTTAGGGACTTGTACATAAATAATGTCTTTGCATCCTATGAATAGTTAGACTTCAAATTCAACTCCTCATCAACACAATTCCTCTACTACTTTTAAGCTAGAAACTTTGCTAAACAGAATCTCCCAAATTTTCCTCATCTTCCACCTTGTTCTATTCGAGAAGAATTATTGATCAGTCTTGATCAGACTCGGATAGCATCTCTACAATTTTTAAAAATATTTTAAAGTCTCTTCCTTTCAAAGACCCCAGAGTATATTGGAGAAAGGCTCTGTCTCTTAATATTTCAGAAAAGGAGTGGAAGGCAGCCATGCACAGAATATATTCTAGCTCCATATGTGCAAAGCATTCAATCATACAACTTAAAATCTTTTATCGAGCACATCTGTCTCGTTTAGAATTGTCCAAAATGTTTCTAGGGCAAGATTCAACCTGCGAACATTGCAATCGAGCTCCAGCCTCACTAGGCTACATGTTCTGGGTGTGCACCAAATTAACAACATTTTGGACAAACATATTTACATGCCTGCCATTCCTAACCCATTAAGAGCTGTGTTTGGTGGACTCCCAGACAGCCTTTAAAGTGGTGAAGGAAAAAACAAACTCATTTCCTTTACTACACTACTAGCATGTAGACCTATTTTGCTCAACTTGAAGAATCCCATCCCCACCACTCTTAATTCAGTGGGTGACCAATGTTCTATACTATTTGAAATTGGAAAAATCGAATTCTCACCTACAGGATCTGTTCAAAGCTTTTTTTTTAAAATATGGCAGGATCTAATAATATTTTAGAATAAGCTTCCATTTCTGGGAAAAAGGGTACTCTTCTTTTCTTCTTTTTATTGAGTAACTGAGGTTGCTGGCTCCTCTCTCTCTTTCTCTTGGTTGGGGGTTGAATTTTAGTTTTTGTTAAATTTGTCTTGACTATATGGAATGTTATCTGTTTATAATTAAATACAATATAAATACAATTAAATACAATATATATACTATACTAGCTGTGTAAGCCCATGCTTTATAAAGCCCGGGGTCCTAGAAACTATTGAAATTGTCAGAAAAAAAACTGAACTTTAGAGATCTCAGTAAATTGCAAGGAACTACTCTGGGCATCTCTCTCCTAGGAGGTTTATTTATGACGACATGCTCACATTGTTTGTGTATTGGCAGCGGGAGGAAAAGTAAAAGGGATACCATTTTGCAGATGTTAGCAGCTAAGCGACTTTGTCTTTCTTCAGAGGTTTTGTTTGGCTGACGTGCTCACCTCGCTTGTGTTATTAGCGGCTAAGCGAGTTTTCTGTTTCCTCGGAGGTGAAGCCCTTACCCTTACCCCGACTCCGCCTCTCACTTCCGGGCCAGACAGACACACACACTGCCATGCGTAGATGTTTATATATAAGAAATTATATATAGTAGCAACCTGTGTAAATATGAATAGAAGGACTCGCAGCTGTCGGAGCCTCTTCAAGTTTATTGCTCAGTTTGGCTCTGTGCAATGGAGCACTATCGTTAGCTCTGCTATTTTGCTATTTACGTAAAAACATATCAAAGCCCTATAACTTTCCTATCTGTCCACTTCACTTGTCACCGAAGTCTGTCACCTTTAGTTTCCTCACTCCTAATACACTTCACCTCGCACCTCTGCCCCTTTATAAGCCTTAACCCCTGTCAATTAGTAACTTCTCCTTCCAGTCATCCCATTCCCACAGACAAAGGTTAGAAATTGACTGCCTGCACTATATATACTGTGAACGCTGGCCCGGACACAGACAGACGGACATCGTTGGCTCCACCACACACTGTTTATTTACAATACTATTTACAAATCACGTGCCCAACAAACCCCAGTGCCTCCAGCACCGATTCCCCCAATGTCCAGGCCTCACAGTCTTTGTGCCTTCCTCCTGGCCGCCTCCAGTCCTCTCTCCAGCTCCGTCCTCTTCCACCCGACTTCCGCCCTCGACTGAAGGGAGGTGGCCCCTTAAATAGGAACCCGGATGGGCTCCAGCTGCTTCCCGGCACTCCTCCGTAGACACGCCCCAGTGTGGCGGAAGTGCCGGCTGTGCACCCGGAAGCCGTCCGGGTGTCCCCTGTCGTCTTCCCCCAGCACTTCCTGGTGTGGTGGAAGTGATGGGCTCCAGGGATATTCAGGCACCGGGGCGCTGCCTGGCGGTGGCCAGGGTCCCTAAAGGGCTGGGCTTCCAAGCCCTTTACCCGAGGCCCCCAACACAACCAGGACGGACGCCCCCTCACGGTCTGGAGGAGGTACAAGCCTTCCTCCGGTCCTCCTGGGCGTCCCGGCCGGGTGCCACAGTATGTGTGTATGTGTGTATGTGTGTATGTGTATGTGTGTATGTGTATGTGTATGTGTGATGGGTAAAAGTAGTTTTACAGTTGTTTGTATGGAAAAAGACATGCAGGTTATGATTGCTACACTCAAGCACGCTTTACTAATAATATGAAGAAGACAAATAATACAAATAAATTATACAACAATCAACAAATAATTATACAAGAATAAACTCTGTGTTTCGCATACTAACAACTGTAAGCCCAATTTTTCCCACCCCTGTTTATATATAATGTGGTCGAGTGACATAATGTAAGTCCCACAGATAAATGTTGGAATGCCAACACCATCATTCTTTATTTCAGTCCAACAAAAATCACTGAAAAGGGCTGCTTTGTGTGCCAGTACAAATAACAAAAGCAAAATGGGAAAGCCATCAGGCTAAGCAAACAAATGGTTCTTTCTCAGATTTGGAAGGAGCTCCATCGTACGTTGCAGTCTGTTCCAAACTGAACACCTCCTTCTGGCAGCTGAGGGCTGTATAGGCAGGGATGGAGTCAGTTGCCCTCACTGGGTGTTTTCTCAGTACTGTAGAGGGAACAAAAGAAGGGAAGGTTAGTGTGAGTGCCCCCTCTCGACCCAGGGTGGTATTGTCTGCTTCAGATGAGCCCAGAGGGTGATCCACAAACGTGCATGTGTGACTATATATACTGTATATATCTCAGTGCACTTTTGCATACAATTTTTTTCATAATGGACATTTTATTTAATTTAATTTTGGCACAGATAGTGCTCGGTTTTTGACTACATTTATCTCATATTCCTTTTGCAAAATCTTCACTGCTTAGTTCACAGGCAATACAGGATGGCAGTGCAGGACGGGCCGCAGCACATCCCCGGATCCACCAACTACTCTGTCCCACATGTCGTCTTATCAGAATTTCAGCAGTGAGATGACAAAATTGAGGAATGTACGGGGATGGGATGGATATTTTCTGAAACAGCAATGTAAAATATTGAGCTTCTTCTGACACAGTTCATTCATCATCATAATGAATAGATGGAAACATTACATTTTAGTAAAACATTTCTAGACAAAGCGAGAATTTTATAATCCTCCCAACTTTGTATCAATTATAGAAATGTCAAAAATGGAAATTCCTACTGTTTCCACCATTTTTGGTCTCAAGTTTAATGCCAGAGCATGCATTTGGCTCTGAAGTATAATTAGAACCTCCTTATTGTTTCCCTCCTCTTATTATTCAGGCACTGGTCAGAATGTTGGCTAGATAATGAGCCGTCAAAATGTATCTCGCTTGAAAACTGTGACACTAGCAGGTGTGAAGACAAGAAGGCGCCAAAGAGAGTAAAGATAATTGGAAGTAATTCTCCAAGCATGTCTGTCAGGTTTGCTACAGAACTTAAGTAAAAACTAAGCCCCATATTTTACATTAGCATGCAAATTAATTTAAATGAGTTTATCTTGCACCATTTTCAGCATTGTAAATAACTTTAACTCAGGTTAGGTCTTTGAATCCACACAGCCCCTTGGTTCCGGATGCTAACGTGGTGGGCCTTTATCAAAGGTTCATGGACATTCATATGCTTTTTATTCACATGTAGCAGATTCACTAATACAATCTTAAGCTTTGTTGTTTTGAGAACATCTCAGCTGAGCCCCCTGCTTTTCTCCTAGTTGAACTTTGATGGTGCTGTTAGAAGCAGCTGATGATACCATTGCCAGCATCATAGGCCTGATTACCAAGAATGATGACATGGCTTACTTAGAAGGGATTTGCCTTCCTAAACAGTGTGTCATGATTCTTTGTTTCTTGTTCATGTTCTTTGGAATGTGGGTAATTCATGTTATATTTAAGGTTCATTTTGTACTAAAGGTAAGCATTAAAATTGATGGAAATATTTAACATCAAAACATGTAGTGTGTGTGTGTGGGATCTTTGTCTCACCTGTAGTTGGGAAGTCAAAACTGTCAAGAGATGTATACAGTTCATAAATTGGCAAAAGTCCACTTTAACTTTCACTTTCTCTGATGGGGTTCAGGCATTTTCAACAAATAATTCAAACATGCTTGCTGCAGTAAACAGAATACAATTTATTCAGAGCATAAGGATAACACAAGATGGATATATGAATACAAAGGACAATAACAAACAATGTTAGCTTAGTTTGAACTTTTTTTCTTCTATAGAACAAGGCACATAACTTTTGAATTCTATTTTCTTAATTTGAATCTATTTGCATGTTGTGAACATGTGACTGCATGTCCGATGTGTTAATTATGCAACACAACTCACGTGACATTTTTTTTTTTTTTTTTTTCCATTCACATTTTTCACATTATTTAATATTGTACAGCATTGGTGAATCCATCAGGGGGTGCTAGCTCCCTTATTGGAATAAGTTCTTTTGTAATTGCGGCATGTTACATAACCCGAAGCTATATGGATATAATATTAAAATTCGATATCCCCCTCCCTTAGTGATATTGCGGTAAGAAATCACATAGGAGAAATAACTTAGCTTTCTTTAATGACGGTTTAAGTGGCATAACAGATGAGGAAGTCATGAGAAGACCATTACCGAAGTGGGAGCTCGATGTATACAGTCTGCCATTTTCGTTGCTGCGCGGGAAGGATTTTCCAGATCGGATGGCGTTCTCTCCCATCCGCCTGTTGGTTTCAAAGGTGTGCCGGGCAATGTTCCAAGGTTTTATACTCTTTCTGCATGTGCAGGCCCCCACTTAGGTAAATCATGTCTTCCAGACAAGGAAAAGAAGATCCAATGTCATGCTGACTCTGACACACAGAAATAATAGAATGCCCATTTCACAGTTGTCCTTGTCTTCTAATGCTTGCCTAGCAGTTCTAAATAATGAGCCCGGTGTGCTAAATCTGCTTTGTGTTAGCTGTACATGTGAGAAGAAGAGAAAAACAGATTTAAAATATTTGCGCAGAGCACAGTGACATATCAAACTTATATTCTGATTACAATTGGTCACTTTTGCCTTCTATTATAATGTAACCTTTTATTTATCTCCATTCTGCAAAGTTTTTTTGGCTATCACTACAGTCTGCCTAGTGTAAGTAACATACAGAAAAAATATTCCTTTAAGCATGGTATTCAGTATGAGAAGTGTACAGTGGAGTCCATACTTGCTATGGTACTTTGTGGTATGGTGCCTCCTCAGTCTTGGGCCACAAAGCACTAACAGGTGGGCATTAAAAAGCTAACTCTCAAATACGTACTCTCTCAGGTAAATGGAAGTGTGTTCTGCCTGCTGCTTCCTGAAGTCCACATTTTGCCGACATTGTTTGTGGGATTGTTGCCCTTGCATCACTTTGTTGGCAGATAAACCATTTCACTGTAAGCCATCTCATCATTGTTGGTGATCAGGCTTATGATGGTGGTATCATCAGTAAATTTAATGATGGATCCGGAGCTGTGTTTAGTCAGGCAATCCTAGTAGTACCGAAAGGGGCTCAGCACAATTATCATGTGGAGGTCATTGTATTGAGGGCCAGTTTGGGGGATGTCACAAGTCCTAGAAGGTTACACTAAAGCTTTATAACACACTGGTGAGGCCTCAGCTGGAGTCCTGTGTGCAGTTTTGTTCTAGAAAGCTACAAAAAGAACATAGTAGCACTAGAAAAAGTCTTGAGAAGAGCGACTAGGCTGATTCCAAGGCTATGAGGAAAGATTAAAAGAGCCGAGTCTTTTCAGTTTAGGCAAAACAAGATTAAGAAGTGACATGATTGATGTGTTTAAAAATATGAAGGGAATTAGTCAAGTGGATCAAGACTGTTATTTTAAAATGAGTTCATCAAGAACACGGGGACACAGTTGGAAACTTGTTAGGGGTGAATTTTGCACAAACATTAGAAAGTGTTTCTTAACACAGCGAACCATAGACACAAGGAATAAGTGACCAAGTAGTGTGGTAGACAGTGGGACTCAATGTCATTTTAGAAGAATTAAGTGGATAGGACTGGCGAGCCTTGTTGGGCTCAATGGCCTGTTCTCGTCTAGATTGTTCAAATATCGTTCTTCATACTTCTGTGCATGCTGAGATCTGCCAGTTAGAAATTCCAAAGTCTGGTTACAGAATGTGGCACTAAGTCCCAAGTTTAGTGAGTTCAGTGATTAGCTTTGATGGTGGCACTGTTATGTAACAGTCTGAATTCATGTGTATTTTATTTTTCATTGTGGGTTATGTTTTTTTTTAACATTTTTATGTCATTTCTGTTCTGTTCATAACTATGTACTTTAAACGTCCAGTTGCTCCAGGTTCTTTGTGGGTGGTTACTCAAGAGGTGGGGCCACCCTGACATCACTGCAGCTGAGCCCGCCCTCTAGCTATATAAAGCCCAGAGCCAAGGACCTGTCCCTCACTGAATTCAGAGGAGAGGTGCTACAAGGCTGCGCATGATCTTGTGTGCTCAGTTGTAGGACACGATACGTTGGGAGGTAAGCTGCTGTAACAGCCAATGAAGTTCTGCAGCATCATGATTGCATGAGTAATAGGTTGATTAACATAGCTCCCATACTCGTATATAAAAGATGATTGTGATTTATAAACTGTAAATTGCATAGAAAATGTGTGTATGCTAGGTACTGTATATAATCACATATAAGTCGGGTCTGGAAAGCTGAAAAATTGATCATAAAATCAGACCCCGACTTATACGTCCATTCAAAAATACGACACTTACCTCCTCCAATCTTGCCCCAGTTTCTCAGACACATCGAATTTTGTTGCAGCAGCGCAGTTACAAACTTCTTTCGCCACTTCAATGATTTTTAATTTAAAACCAGCTTCATATTTTCTTCTGATCGAATGCTCCATCGTGGGTAAGGGATGCTCTTACAATAAAGGTGTATGAGAGTGTGACATACAAAAAACAAAACACAGTGCAAACGTCGCTTTGGAATAGTTTGGGTATTACCATGTGGTCACGTTGGCACAATACATAGTAAAAAAAGGCTGTGTTTTCCGTGGTTACTCTCTCAGGTGGGCGTTAGCATATCATAATCTCTTGGACCAATAGTGTGAGTTTTCCGCATTCGACTCATATGACCGACATTATAAAATACCAGTAAAATCAATTCTCGACTTTTCTGCGGGAGAACTTAGATGTGAGTATATACAGTATTATAAATTTGATTTTTTTTTTCGGTGCATGTATTTTCCTTATTTTGGCATAGGTATATTTGAATGCTCAATTCCATGCAAAATTTTATAATTGAGATCCCTGGTCCTTTTACGCTTGCCCTTGTGTCCTGCCAACTTTTTTTTCATATTTAGCAAAACAGAGACCATCATGCTACCATCTTATATAGGCAGGAGTGATGACATATGTCACATGACTCTTGAATCATATGACCAGCAATGACAATAGAGGCTAAAAACAATGTGATCGTTGCCCTAGAAAAGCTATCCAAATGACAGTACAACATGATGCGATAGTGATATCAAGAAGAGAGCAAAAAAGGATACAAATACCTTAGACAGTACATATAGGTATAAAAATAAGTATTTAATATCGATAACTTTTAAATAATGACTAGAATACTGCACTGATGAAGCAGTGAGAATAAAAATGAAAGAAGAGAAGCTACAGCCTAGTTAAGTATGGAGGAGTACCAATAGAAGAAGTGGAAAGCAGAGGATTAAAATTTGCCCGTACATTACACGTTGAACATTGGCCGCTCATAAAGTATGTCTAGACTTGCCATACAGCGTAGTAGGTATGATCACTTTGGGAGCACATCCTGACACGGTGTGTTAGTCTTACACTATAATTATCTTTATACTTTACACTTTGATTTACCTATGCATGTTGCACTTAGTCCCGCCAAAAGACTGCAACTAATTACACTATGGTCATTAGTTCCTAATGGGCTGTTGCAAAAGACTTGAGAATAATAATCAGAAAATAACATAAAAAGGCACATTAAACAAGGAGAGTGAACAACATAAACATCCAGTGCTCTCTCCTCACTGTTGAATGTGGCTTTCCAAGGGTAAAAGTTGATTCAAATTAAATGTGGTGCCTTTTAAAATACTGGGGTAAGAAGAGCTGGAAAACCAGGATCTCTGCTGGACACATTGCTTTAAATAGCTATCCTTAAACTTCACAAGGTATCCCATGTAAAAGTGAGCCCAGGGTGGGATAAAAACGGCCACCTTCTGCCACAGCTATCTAAGTACAGAATTGGGAGGAAGGGCCAAAAAGTTCTCTGGAAGGAATGAAAAGGTGACCAGGAGTTAGCTCAGGATTAGGAGAAAGAGGGTGACAATTCTGTGGCAGAGAGGAATGGTGAGCAGGAATTTGAGCAAGAACAGAAGAGAGACAATGCTAGGGAGGGAGAAAGAAGGGCATCTGAGGGTAAAGCAAGCTAGTTACTCGCTTATTCAGTATGCTGTTTAATCATATAATGGCTTCCCTAACAGGGTACATTTTTGTTGCTTTAGTTGAATACCTTTGTTACCTTCCTAATTTATGAATTGTCATTTTCATAAAGTAAAATGCCTGGTATGGAGGCATAGTGGGGTCTCGCCAGTACTCAATACTGAAAGCATGACATTCCAAAATGTGTCTTGAAGTTGATAGCTGACTAGACCAGTGTGTGAGACAGACGCAAATTCTGATGCAAAAAACGTACATCTGTGTATTCCAACGAGTGCCAGTAATAACAGGCTTTCATCGGGCCATTAGCAAAGAACAGTTCAAAAGCAACCACATAAATCAAAATGCAAAAAAAGAACTAATAAAACAAGTGAATATGTACAAAATTTACAATGGCTCCAAAAATCATTGTACTGAAGGACAGAAGAAAAAAAAAAACAAACTGTCCTCTCCCTCCCTGAATCAGCAAAGTTCAGGAAGGCTAATCCACACAATAAATGAAAAGAAAAAAGCAATAAGCAAAGTCAAAAGTAAAGACAGGCCAATAACTAGGATATCTATCTATCTTTTATCCATCCATCCTTTATCCAATCCGCTATATCCTAACTACAGGGTCACAGGGGTCTGCTGGAGACAATCCCAGCCAACACAGGGCGCAAGGCAGGAAGCAAACCTCAGGTGTGCCCACCGCAGGGCACACACATCAAGCACACACTAGGGACAATTTCGGATTGCCAATGCACCAAACCAGCATGTCTTTGGGCTGTGGGAGGAAACCCAGGCAGACACGGGGAGAACATGCAAACTCCACACAGGGAGGAAAGTGAACCAGGGTCTCCAAATTGCGAGGTAGCAGCACTACCCACTACGCCACCGTGCTACCCCAATATAGTCATACAAAATTTTATTTTTCCAAATGTATGTAGCCACTTGGTGTCCTGTCGGCGGGCCATATTTCAAAGTTATTTACGTATGCTGCAATAAACCTACAAATCAATCGAAAGGAGTTAGATTTTAACATACCCAAGGGTGTCTTCGTTCAAATAAATCCTAAGTTTCCATGTTGTCTGCTGCCTTTTATTCGTAAAATATGGGATTTGCCAGCATTCCGTTTTGCTGCTCTGTTTAAAATACACAAATGACCTGACAGGAAAGTAATCATTAAGCTGGTTAAGTTTTTAGATGATACCAAGGGCACAGAACTTTTTTACAGATTGACTTGGATGGCATACAGGATAATGCAGACTTGTGGCAAATGGAATTTAATGTAAGTAAACATAAAGTATTACACATAGGAAGTAGAAATTCAAGATTTGAAAACTACAACGTGAGGTCTGAAACTTGAAAATGCACCATATGAGTAGGACCTGGCTGTCATGGTGGACTCATCGCTATCAACATCCAGACAGGGTCCAGAAGTGATCTTGAACCCTAATGGGATGTTAGACTAGACTGTATATTATGTTGTGAGGAGTACAAGTTAAGAGAGGGTATGATTAAGTTATATAACACACTAATGGGGTCTCACCTGGAGTACTGGGTACAGTTTTCTTCTACAGGACGGTAGTGAGACCAGCTATGTTATATGGGTTGGAGACGGTGGCACTGACCAGAAAGCAGGAGACAGAGCTGGAGGTGGCAGAGTTAAAGATGCTAAGATTTGCATTGGGTGTGATGAGGATGGACAGGATTAGAAATGAGGACATTAGAGGATCAGCTCAGGTGGGAAAGCTGGGAGACAAAGTCAGAGAGGCGAGATTGCATTGGTTTGCAGAGGAGAGATGCTGGGTGTACTGGGAGAAGGGTGCTAAGGATAGAGCTGCCAGGCAAGAGAAAAAGAGGAAGGCCTAAGAGAAGGTTTATGGATGTGGTGAGAGAGGACATGCAGGTGATGGGTGAGACAGAGCAAGAAGGAGAAGACAGAAAGATATGGAAGAAGATGATCCGCTGTGGCGAACCCTAACTGGAGCAGCCGAAAGAAGTAGAAGAAGATTAGGTAAAAAGATGTAGAAGAGCTAGAGAAAGTCCAGAGCAGAGTGACTAGACTGGCACTGGGACTGAGAGGCATGAGCTATGAGGAATGACTGAAGGAAGTGAACAAAATGGAGATTAAAAGGAGACATGATTGAAGTTTTTAAACTTATGAACTGCGGTCGTCTGAGTGATAACAGGCTGGTACAACTACAGCACTTTGGGGTGCCAAGCTATTTTCTTATCTATTGAAACAAAAACTGAACTCTGTAAGCAGAATTTCAAGCACCAATTCTAGCAAAGACCAGGCGCTACTCATCGCCTGACTAATACCAGTCTGTAGAGTGAAGCTTGGTGGCAGTAGCATAATAATCAGTAAACAATACTCAAAGGACAGAAAACATAAGATACACTAACTACATTTAAGTAGTAATACAAAGAAAAAAATAACCTTAACAACATTAAGACAGTGGTTGAGACCTTGGCATTTTAGTTGTCAATTCTGCATTAAAAGAAGATGATGTCGTGAGGAGACTTCATGCTGCCCCCCCGTATCAGTCAAATGCTTAAGCGAGCAGCAGTGTGTGGACTTACAGCCTGACGATTGTCTTGTCCAAGGTGCTGATGACTGTTAGCGGAACAGAGTTCATGGCATCACATCCAAGTCCAATGACGCTGCCTTCAATGACGCCAAAATCAAGGATTATGGTGTGCTCTCAGCTGGACTGGTATCCTAACTCTCAGAGTTCTAGGCAAGTTATCAGCTGGGTAGTAAGTAAATCAGTCACTTGTGGAAGCAAGAAATGCAGTTAATGGCATGAACAATTTCAAGTCATGCCAGTCTAGGGGAGTCGAAATAAGAACATGCAGTTCTTTAAAAGTAGACTTCACTCTACAGTATACCATCCTTCTTATTCAGCTTGTCAAAAGAGTCTTATCAGCTGTTTAGATGTGTGCACTTGTGTGTGAGCGAGTGAGCAAGCTTCTTCTCCCTTGATATTGATCGCACTTTGTTTGCTGGCATCATTTCAGAGGCTCATACCCATGTCGATGTAACAGAATGGATCTTGCTCCTGACTGGTCCATTAAGCATTCAGTTTTAATTTACTGTTTATAATGGAGCCTGATGTGTCTAATCAACTAACAGACATCAAACGAGGAGCTCATATGGGGTGGCGCTGCTTCAGACACTCAGAAGGAGTACAACAGGCCACTAATGTAGCACGTTAATTTTTAAATGAACATTGGCTGCCTTCTTTCATTTGGGCTACAAAACCTCAGTCTGCAAATTTGTAAGGCAAACACGGCAGCTAATTTGGGGCTCGGCGCATTCTGTTCTTGGCGAAGGCAAGTGTTAAAATTATGATCTAAATTTAGAGCTTAATAATATCCTGAGTGCTCTCCAGACGGCTCTCGCACTAATATGGCTGTAGTGGAGGAAGATGAACAGACGTGTGGAGTCTGGCTGTTAATTGAATGTTATTCACCCAGACTTGTTTAAACTTACAGTAAATGTGACACACGCCTTACTGATAAAATAAAAGTTAAATGTGGGACACAACAAGATGAAATAAGAACACAATGGTGCCCATCCAGCACTGATTCCTGCCTTTTACTAGCTGTTGCCAGCATTGGCTGCGTTTTTTAATAAAGCAACATTATCAGTCCTTTGATGGTGTAGTCTATGAAAGGCACTATACAAAATAAGTGACAATACACACACATATTTATATATATATATATATATATATATATATATATATATATATCTCTATCTCTCTATATATATATCTATATCTCTCTCTCTATAGTGTGTTTAACAAAATAATAAAGAAAAATACTATAATAGAAAATCTATGTAATTATAAAACAACTAATAATGAAAACGGAAAAACACATGTCATCTAAGACCATAAATCCAAAACTAAAGGGTGATATTAAGATGAGATGTGAAAGCTACATTATATATCTATATCTATATCTCTATCTATCTATCTATCTATCTATCTATCTATCTATCTATCTATCTATCTATCTATCTATCTATCTATCTAATAGTGCCTTTCAGATCTATCTATCTATCTATCTTATAGTGCCTTTCAGATCTATCTATCTATCTTATAGTGCCTTTCAGATCTATCTATCTATCTTATAGTGCCTTTCAGATCTATCTATCTATATCTCTATATCTATCTCTATCTATATCTCTATATCTAT
>JANRMT010062820.1:11047959-11082986 GCA_026402145.1 Polypterus bichir lapradei
TCTATCTATATCTCTATATCTATCTCTATCTATATCTCTATATCTATCTCTATCTATATCTCTATATCTATCTCTATCTATATCTCTATATCTATCTCTATCTATATCTCTATATCTATCTATATCTATCTATATCTCTATATCTGTCTATATCTATCTATATCTCTATATCTATATATATCTCTATCTCTATATATATCTCTATCTCTATATATATCTCTATATATATCTCTATATCTATCTCTATATCTATCTCTATATATATCTATAATGAGACTTTTGAACTCTTTTGAGACCTTCTGCAATGGGATGACACACAGAAGCGCGACTGCTACGTCTGTTGAGGGTTGCTTGTTCGTCGGTGAAACAACCGCAGATTCGCAGCGCCACAAAGCGCCAGTTGCTCGATGGGTGATGCAGGGAACATTATAATTTGGCCACTCACCTGGCCCCAACCCTGCCTGATTGCTGTGTCTGTGTATAGTAGAATGGTAGATCGAGCTGTTCCTGTTTAGAGTGGAATAAAGCTGGTTTTGCTAAAGTACTGAGTCTCGGCCTTGTCTTTGGGGTGCAAGACACTGACTGATGTGTCACTATATGTATATGTATATGTATATGTATATGTGTGTATACCAGTAATGGTGTACTGCACGATAACGTGCAGTGAATACACTTGACTTGACTTCATTCCTAGTTTTCAGACTCTTTCTCTGTATGTTTAGCATTCGTTTGCTCAGAGGTTGATGCGCTTGCTGTTTCCTGAGCAGCTCTTCTTTTCTCCATCCTAGTGGCCCGCTTCTTCTCTTCTTTCGTCACCATCTTTTTGTGTTAAAAATGATTAAGTCAGTGTTTGTGTTGCAATTACTTAGTATGTTTTTCTTAATTTTTCATTTAAGCTGGCACTTAAGTCTTTAATCTGCCTCAAGAATGATTTAAGATATGAAGAGGTAGGGAAAGTGATGGCGAAGGTGATAGGGATGAGAATGGTGCCCGTATGCATGCACTGCGCAGCTAACCCTGCTAGTATAGAAAATAAAAATCTATGTATTAGTATAAAAGTAATTAACAGCTTCTGAAACATTAGATTTAGCATAAATTAGAATGTCAAGCAAATAAGATATGTCAAGCAAAAAGTTAAAAAAAAAATATTAGTCATATTGCATTTCTAGTTAGGCTTGAAGCAAAATTTCCAATATTGGGAAAGAAAGGACAGAATAAGAAGAAAATGACGCACAGAAACTAACGGGGACAAAAGAAAGGGGAATAAGAACACCTGTTGTTTGAAGGCCAGGAAGCAAGGAACATACCAATGACATAATACAGAAAAATGGTCATGGTAGGCACGTGAGAAGCCAGCTGGAATAGTGAGTCAGCACAAACAGCAAAGGCGTTGCCACAAACGAGATCAAGATGATGTAATATATGAAGAATAAAATTAAAATATTCATGTATTAGCATAAATAAATATAGAAAAATATATATAAGCATTAACCTTATTGCAGATATTAATGCAAGTCAGGCCTGCCAAGCAAATGGTTTTAATAAAGGCACATGCCATATGTGTATAGGGCTAATAAATAGTTTTTACAACGTTGGAAGTGTTTACATTTTACTGCTGTACAACATTAAATCACAGTGAATTTAATTTGGCTTTTTTAACACGGAACAGTAAAAGCCACCTTAATGCCAATGTGAAAACAAATCTTTACAAAGTGGTCTAAGTTAATTAATTTCGTTTGAAAGTATGAACTGAGCTAATCATACTGACCATGGTTTTCTCTTTTCCTTGCAGCTGTAAATTAAGCTCATTCAACATGCTGGTCAGATTGGAAAAAAAATGCCAAGTCTAGCGGCCATTGATCGTTATTAAGTTGCTTGTATTCTGCATGTTTAATGACAAGGAGAAACTCCTTTTTCTCCGGCCAGGGGTCTTGAAATCTCAGCAGGAATTTCTCCCTAGCCATCTGCCTCAACAAAGGCATCCTTTATCATTTCTCTATCTTGGAAGGACTTCTTATGCTTAATGATCAAGTGACTCACCCGGAACGATGCTTCGGTGTGTCTGCCTTTTGCTTTTGAATTCAGCCGAGTGAAAAATGATGGCTGTCCGATTAACTGCGATTTTAGTTCCCTCTTTCCTTTCTCTTTCTCAGATCGCTTTTTGGAAGAAAGTCAGTTTCGTAGTTTTTATGAACAGTTCAAAAGTGCCTTTCCACATTTTCCTCCTTTGGAATAGCAATGATAGATTGACAGATCAGACAAACGCACTTCGATTGTGACATTGTGAGAGAAAAAAATCCTCTTCCAATTCCACATCCAGCCCATAAACAACAATTTTTTTTTAAATCCCTTCTTTAGTCGATAGAAATTGGAAGGCTAACTAGATCACAGCCGGAGTTTTGCAGTAGCTCGCACGTTTGATCGTGCGTCCGGGATGACCAGTGCGTTAGAAGAAAAGAGATCTCAGACTGGCCGCCCTGTATGCCATAGGGAGGATATATGATAGACTAACGTTTAAAAAAAATTTTTTTGAATGCAACGCGATCTTCCTGCACTACCTTTCCGATCTACTGGTCGATTGCAATCGACACATTGGGCACCCCTGTCCCAGTTCATAGTTTTTTGATCAGCTGGTTAGGTATGATGGTATTAAATGCAGAGCTGTAGTCAATGAAGAGCATAGGTGTTGGGCTTTTCCAGGTGCGAGAGGGCCGCATGTAGAGCCACACAGATGGCGTCCTCAGTTGATCTGTTTGACCGATAGGCAGACTGTTGTTAGTTTAGATCAGCTGGGATGAAGGCTTTGATGTGGGTGATTACCAGTTGTTCAAAGCACTTTGCGATGACAGGGTGAGAGCGACTGGTCGATAGTCATTAAGACAGGTTATTCTCGGTTTTTTGGGAACAGGTACAAAGGTTGTGGATTTCAGGCACAAGAGGACTACACCTGAGGAGAGAGGTTAAATATGTGTGTAAATACCTCCGCTAATTGGTCAGCGCAGGCCTGGAGGACATGTCCTTGCATGTTATCAGGACCTGCTGCCTTCCTTGTATTGATGTTTTGAGTGTGCCCGCTGCACATCATGTATGTGTACGACCAAAGACTGTGAGTCTCCGGTCAGCTTGAAGCCGACTGGAGGCTGGTTATTGTTCTTGTCAAACCGTGCAAAGAAACTGCTAAGTTCCTCTGCTAGGTTGGCATTGTTATTGGCCAGTGTGTTTTGTATGTCATTTTTAATTTTTGTAATCCGTGATTAATCAAATGCCTTGCCACATCCGCTGTGAGTTTGAGTTACTGTCAAAGTCCTCCTCAATCCATTGTTTGTACAATAGTTTACCAAACTTGATGCCCTTCTTGAGGTTAGCTCTGGCAGCTCTATAGGCTGAGGTGTCTCCTAATTTAAAGGCTTTGTCCCTTTCCTTGAGTTCCCTATTGAGTGTAAATGGATGTGAAAAAATGGCAAATGTATCCATTTTAAATCTACAACATAATAAAGTGTGCATACCTTTTAAATCCACACTATGTGTGTAAAATTATTTTTTTCTCTAATATGTGTATATATTTAACTTTCATACCCTGTCTCAAAATTTCCCGTGTTGCTTTTGTTTTCCCTGGATATTTATTTTTGTAAACATATGGTTGAGTTAAATTAGTTACTGTGAGTTTACTGTCCTAAATAGCATATTTTGAGTTTAACATCTGTGTTCATATTTATTTTTGTAATTCTCTTTTCATTTTAATGTTGAATATGTTTTCTTTTTCATTTCATTTCTGTAGCTGTTTCCTAATTACATTGCTGTTCATCTTTATTTAATTCATAATAGTATTTTTCTTTGTCACTTATTTTTAATACACAATATATGATATCTATTGCTTGATTATCGATTGATAGATTTCAGGGGAAATTTGGATTTTTATAGAAGCTCTTTAAATAACTAAATATACACACACCTGTGGTCTGAACACACACCAGAATGACTAAAAAGAAAAACGATTTGGCAATCCCAGTCCCAGTGGGGCGTTCTGCAGGAATAACGCTGTTGGTACAAAGGAGCCCCCATACCATTTGTTGACGCACATCTACTGAATGATTCATTGCTTGAAAGTCTGCAGTGTTGGTGTGTCACAGAGAGGATGTGCAGCATTGTTTATAATGGCACTCCATTTTGTTTTCATTCTCTCCTTTGCTACAACCTTCAGGGGGTCCAGTGTGTGTCACATTACTGAGCTTGTCCTTTTAATTTGCTTGTTAATTTGGTGGGCCTCTACTAAAGTGATGTCACCAGCCCAGCACACCACTGTGTAAAAAATCCCACTGGCCATCACAGAGTTGTAGAAGACGTGAAGGATATCACTTCTCACATTAAGGGAATTCAGTCTTGTAAGGAAACAGAGCCTGCTCTACCCTTTACTTATGTAGTTCCTCTGTGTTGCGAGACCGATCCAAGCTGTCATTGATGTGGACCCCCAAGCATCTGTAGGAGTAGACCACCTCTACATCCACTCCTTGCATTGTGACTGGGCGTAGAGACTCTTTGGTGCAGTGAAACTCAATAAGCAGTTGTTTGGTTTTGCTGAAGTTAAGATGCAGGCAATTCTCTTCACACATAGAAACAAAGTTCTCCACCTGACTCCTCTCCTCTGTCTCATCCCCTTATCAATATACCCCATAAGTGTAGAATCATCTGAGAATTTCTGCAAGTGACATGTCCTGGTGTTATCTTTATTGTCTGAGGTGTACAGAATGACGAGAAAATAAGTCAGGCCTGTTCCTTGTGGTGCTCCAGTGCTGCTCACATAGTCCTTGTGCCTCACAAACTGCGGTCAGCCTGACAGATAGTCCATTATCCAGGACACCACATGTTCATCCTCCTGCATGCCTCTGAGTTTACCCCTTAACAGGTATGGCAGGATGGTATGGTCAAAAACAGAATCCTCACAGTGCTGCCAGGAGCAAATAGATCATTGCATTCTCTACCCCAGTCTTTGTCTGACAGGCAAACTGCAGTGGATCCAAGTGGTCTACCATAAGAGGATTCCTATAGTCCAGGACCAGGCTTTCAAAGGTCTTCATGATGTAAGAAATAAGTGTCACTGTTCTGTAGTCTTTAGGTGAAGAGGTGTCTGTCGTCTTTGGAACAGGAACAATGCAGGATGTTTTCCACAGCAGTGGCACTTTCTGAAGCCTTAGGGACAGACTGAACAGATGACAGAGGACATCACAAAGTTGGTCAGCACAGTACTTAAGACCTCAAGCACTGACTTCATGGATGGGGGCCATCAGTGTACATCAACTTTCAGGTCATCTCCAAAGATGTTTGATTGGGTTCAAGTCTGGGCTTTAGCTGGGACACTCATGCACATTCCCAGAGATGTCCCAAAGCCACCTCTTTGTTGTCTCTGCTTTGTGCTTAGGGTCCTTGTCCCACTGGAGGATGAACTTTGACCCAGTCTGAGGTCCAGAGTGCTCTGCACCAAGTGTTCATTAAGGATATCTTTCTACTTTGTTCCGTTCAACTTTCCATCAACTCTGACTGGTCTCCCAGTCCCTGCTGCTGAAATACAACCCCACAGAATAAAGCTGCCACAACCGTGCTTTACCACTTGAATGGTATTGTGCAGGTACTGAGTGGGCCTGGTTTCCTCCAGATGTGACACTTAGAACTGAGACCTGACAGTTCCATCTTGGCTTCATCAGACTAAACAATCTTGTTTCTCATAGTCTGAAATCCCTTTAGGTGCCTTTTGGCAGACTCCAGGTTGGCTTTCATGTGTCGTGTGGCCACTCTGACATAGCCAGGATCTGTGGAGTGTTGCACTGATGGTTGTCCCTCTATAAGTTTCTCACTTCTCCATAGAGGATCTCTGATGCTCGGCCTGAGTGACCATCCCTCTGCAAGTACTTGGGGGTTCATATCAGAGACAGGCTGGATTGGGTTTATGACACTGAGGAGCTGTATAAGAAAGGACAGAGCAGGTTCTTCTTCCTTAGGAGACTGTGTTCCTTTGTGTAGTGACATCCTTCACATCTTCTACAACTCTGATGGCCAGTGCAATGTTCTACACTGTGGTGTGCTGTGGTAATAACACCACTTCAAAAGAGGCCCACTGAATCAACATATCAAAGTTATGGGACCCCCTGGAGGTCATAGTGGAGGAGAGAATCAAGACCAAATTGAGTGCCATTATGAACAATGCTGCACATCCTCTCTCTGACACCCTAATACTGAGGACTTTGAGCTAATGAATCATTCAACAAAAGGAGACGGGGTCTCCTTTATACCAACAGCAGTACACCTGCATAATGTCAGACTGGAGCTGGGACAGCCAAGACAGAAGTTTTCAATCTTTTTGTTTTTCTTTCTTTATAGTCATTCTGGTGTGCGTTCAGACCATAAAGTGTATATATTGTGACCACCAGGGGGTGCTCCAGCTCTCTAATACCTGACACAACAGAGACTGGGCACAAGTGCAGCACAACAAACGTTTTTATTTCAGTGAGAAACTCTTCATTTAATTTCCCACCATCACCAAGCACAGCACAAAGCAGAGCAATAAAACAGCACTTCTTGTCTTTCTTCCTCTGTCCTAGCCGACTAGGATGTTGGATTTCTCTGGGTCCTTGGTTCTTGAGGCTGATCCTCCAATTAGCTGTGAAACACCCAGTCTCACTAGGATCGCACAGGTGGTGGACCAGCTGAGGGTAGGGAAGGCTGCATGGATCTGTGGTGTCCAGGGTGAACGTGAATATCAACAGAGTTTGTTTACTGCCTTTGTTGATTTTTATAAAGCGTTCGACTCAGTTGATTGAGCTGCCCTGTGGGACACCCTGAGACTTCACTCAATCCCCTCAAAGTTACTGGATATCATCGCCGGCCTGTACACTGGTACTGCGAGTGCTGTGCAGAGTTGAGGCAGGACCTCTGTGTTTTCCCAGTTGATTCTGGGGTTCATCAGGGGTGTGTTCGTGCTCCTACTCTGTTCAATGCTTGTATGGACTGGGTGTTGGGCAGGGTAGTGCGGTCCAGCGGCTGTGGGACATCTAGTGGTGAAGATCATGGATCTTGACTTTGCTGACAATGCTGTGATCTTCGCGGAGTCAATGGAGGCTCTGATTGGGGCGCTTGAGAGACTGAGCGAGGAGTCTGAGTGTTTGGGCTTGTGAGTGCCCTGATAAAAACTGAGATCCAGGCCTTTAATGACCTTCCTGGACACAGCCATCAGGATTGTGTCTGTCTGCGGAGAAAGTGTCAATGTTGTTGAGAGGTTTACTTACCTTGGCAGCAATATTCATGTCTCTGGTGACTCTTCCTAGATTGGGAGAGCACGGGGTGTTATGAGGTTGTAGGAAAGGGGTGTCTGGCACTCCTGATATCTATGCAAAAGGACAAAGGTCCAGGTCTTTAGAGTCCTGGTGCTTCCTGTCTTGCTATATGGTGTTGAGACATGGACGCTATCCAGTGACCCGAGACAAAGACTGGACTCCTTTGGTATTGTGTCTCTCTGGAAAATCCTTGGGTACCATTTGGTTTGACTTTGTGTTGACTGAGCGGTTGCTCATGGAGTCACGAATGATGTACATTACCTGCATTGTGAGGGAGCGTCAGTTAGGGCACTACGGCCATGTGGTGCGATTCCCCGAGGGTGATCCGGTTCATAGGATACTCATTGTTGGGGACCCGAGTAGCTGGCCCAGGCCAAGAGGTTGCCCACATAACACCTGGCTGTGGCCGATAGAGGGTCATTTCCGGAGGGTGAGACTGGACCGCATGTCTGCTTGGGGGGGTTGCCAAGCGGGATCCCGAGCTGTTTCATTGTGTAGTGGGTGCGGCAATGCCCTGTACCAGTGCATACTCCCCAACTTGACCTGACATGACTGTTAAAACCCATATTTCCCCCTGGGAACAAATAAAAAAAAAAAGTTCTGTCTAGACTGCTGATCAGCCTTGAATACCTGCTCAGCGATACCATCTGGGCATTTGGCTCCTACTTTGTGTTCCAGATAGAATTTATCTCCTTACGACTCTGAATTAGACAAACCAGACCCAGTCTTGAAAGGATAGACAAGCATTCCAACTTATGGCTGGTTGCTGTCTTATGTCTGATGGTTCAAAGTCCACTCTCAGCAACCCTATAGACCGGGCTAGATAATGGACAGATGGATGTACTGAAGGTCAGCTTGGTTGCCTTTTTCTGTCCAATGAGAGTGTTTAGTGGGTTCAGTAAATGAATGAGTGGTCCTTTAACTCATTAAGCCGTTTACTTGGGCTGTTTGAAGTAATATGTCATTTGTCTCCTTCAGCAACAATATGTACTTGTAAATTAAGTTACATTTTATGTTTTTGTGGTCGAATTTATTAGGCTTTCAGATTCTGAAGGTAAATTAAATATAATCCATTTGTGCTTCAATTATTTGTAGTTTTATTCGTTTGTACACTACATTCACTGTGTTCAACATTGTGCTGGCAAAGCAATTATTTTCATAATTTTTTTCTATTAAAAAGTATTGTAAAAGTATGGCAAATGCTCATTAGCAGACGTTTACAGCTTTGCTTGTTTGTAGATTTTTTAATGGATGGATTATTCATTGATGCATTTAGTTTGCATAAATTAAATTGGTAATAAAGCACGGGTTAGCCTGTGTTAAAAGGAATTCATGCAGAGCGGAGGAAAGCAATGTGACAATCAGAGTTTGGCAGAGCATCTGACAGGGTGGATGGGAATAAATTAGTTCAGACTCGCCTCCCCGAGTCACCTGCTTTGCTTGTAAATGAGGCGATGTTGTAGACACGGCCTCGATGAAATACTGCAGAACCCCTTTGCAAGTAAAAGACCTGCAGTCAATTCTGTCCCACGGCTCAGACCTCAGACGCAGAGTGCATGTGTATGAGCGGGGACTGAGAACAGGCTCACCCACTTACTCCCGTCCTTGTCATCCAGTCAGACTATGTATTATACAGTGCCTTTCCTATCTATCTGTCTATCTGTCTACAGTGCATCCGGAAAGTATTCACAGCGCATCACTTATTCCACATTTTGTTATGTTACAGCCTTATTCCAAAATGGATTAAATTCATTTTTTTTCCTCAGAATTCTACACACAACATCCCATAATGACAATGTGAAAAAAGTTTACTTGAGATTTTTGCAAATTGATTCAAAATAAAAAAATTGAGAAATCACATGTACATAAGTATTCACAGCCTTTGCCATGAAGCTCCAGATTGAGCTCAGGTCCATCCTGTTTCCCCTGATCATCCTAGAGATGTTTCTGCAGCTTAATTGGAGTCCACCTGTGGTAAATTCAGTTGATTGGACATGATTTGGAAAGGCACACACCTGTCTATAGAAGGTCCCACAGTTGACAGTTCATGTCAGAGCACAAACCAAGCATGAAGTCAAAGGAATTGCCTGTAGACCTCTGAGACAGGATTGTCTCGAGTCACAAATCTGGGGAAGGTTACAGAAAAAATGTCTGCTACTTTGAAAGTCCCAATCCACCAATCAGGCCTGTATGGCAGAGTGGCCAGACGGAAGCCACTCCTTAGTAAAAGGCACATGGCAGCCCGCCTGGAGTTTGCCAAAAGGCACCTGAAGGACTCTCAGACCACGAGAAGCTGGTCTGATGAGACAAAGATTGAACTCTTTGGTGTGAATGCCAGGCGTCACGTTTGGAGGAAACAGGGCACCGCTCATCACCAAGCCAATTCCATCCCTACAGTGAAGCATGGTGGTGGCAGCATCATGCTGTGGGGATGTTTTTGAGTGGCAGGAACTGGGAGACTAGTCAGGATAAAGGGAAAGATGACTGCAGCAATGTACAGAGACATCCTGGATGAAAACCTGCTCCAGAGCGCTCTTGACCTCAGACTGGGGTGATGGTTCATCTTTCAGCAGGACAATGACCCTAAGCACACAGCCAAGATATCAAAGGAGTGGCTTCAGGACAACTCTGTGAATGTCCTTGAATGGCTGTGCCCCGACACTTCCCATCCAACCTGATGGAGCTTGAGAGGTGCTGCAAAGAGGAATGGGCGAAACTGGCCAAGGATAGGTGTGCCAACCTTGTGGCATCATATTCAAAAAGACTTGAGGCTGGAATTGCTGCCAAAGGTGCATCGACAAAGTATTGAGCAAAGGCTGTGAATACTTATGTACATGTGATTTCTCAGTTTTTTTATTTTTAATACATTTGCAAAAACCTCAAGTAAACGTTGTCATTATGGGGTGTTGTGTGTAGAATTCTGAGGAAAAAAATGAATTTAATCCATTTTGGAATAAGGCTGTAACATAACAAAATGTGGAAAAAGTGATGAGCTGTGAATACTTTCCGGATGCACTCCTATCTATCTATCTATCATAAGGGAGATTGAAATGATGCACACGAGGAGATGATCAACAACATAAATTCCTAAAATTGCCGAGTTCCTGTTGCCATTAAAAATTCTGTTTGTCAGCATTTGTGTATACTTTCAAGTTTAATTTTCTATGTAGCTCTTTATTAGTTAAAGTAATCAGCCTGATTGACAAGTTAAGTACAGTACAACAATATTTATTCCTATAGCACATTTTCATACAAATGATGTAGCTCAAAGTGCTTTAAATGATGAAGGAAAAACAAAAAAAACCAAAATAAATAAGAAAATAGAATTAGGGAACACTAATTAACATAGAATAAAAGTAAGGTCAGATGGCCAGGGAGGACAGAAAAAATTAGGGTTAGGGTAAAAAAAAAAAAACTCCAGACAGCTAGAGGAAAACAAAAATCTGCAGGGGTTTCAAGGCCACGAGACCACCCAGCCCCCTCTAGACATTCTACCTAACATAAATGACCTCAATCAGTCCTCATGGTATTCAGGGTTCACATGGAAGAACTTGATGACAGTCATGTGGACTTCTGGCCTTTAATCCATCAATGTAGGGACATCATGGTGCTTTGATCAGGTGGTGGTGGCGCAGATCGCGGTTGTGGTCCTCTCATGTCTGTGGGTGTTATGTTCCTATTACTGCGAATGCCTGAAACACAGGATAGCTGCAAACCCTATACAGAAGTCATTTTCATTTACAAAAATACCTGTAGTAAAGTTTATTCGATAAATTATACACAATAAGATACTTCAAACATTAAATAATAATAATGCATGTTGTACATTATTATCTTTTGTTCTCTCTCTTTTTCTCTTGTGGTAGAAATTTAATCAATGTAAATAATCACCCTGAAGAACCAGGCAGGAGGAAGCTTGTTATCCGTCTTTCTTTCTTTGCACGAAAAGCGACGTCTCCGCAGCTATTGGAAAAGCAGGAGGGATGGTCACTGAGCAGAAGTGTAGAGTCTTATTTGTACTCACTCAGCTCACATATCAGATTTGCATATCTCAGTTATTATAGAAAAGAATACATCTTAGTGGCTACAAAAATAAGGCACCTTGATCACACAGTATAATGCTTCACCGATTTATTAAACTGCAAAACTCATATGCTGTCCGTGTGCTGGGTGCCTCACATTCCTTGCTCTAATTAGTTAAAGCTTCATTGTCCCTTATCTTTCGTAGCCTACACAGCTGGCAGCCTGGAGCTTGTCGTTTAATCCTGATTAATTGCTGAAATGTTTCAATATACAAAGTGTGGGTTTTCTTTCAAAAAGCAAGGTGAAAATGAAGTCATACGTAGAGGTGTGCCCCAACGTACTGCTGCCATGTGCTGGGCTTTTGCCGTGTTCCAAACTTGGAATGGCGCAATGTGGACGCAGTACTGTGTATCCAAAGTGTTGAAAACATTTGCTCAGAATGGCAGGCAGTTTGAAACTTATGAATCGCTTATTTTTGGAATGCTGTATTTAATATTTTTGGGCCATGGTAACAACAACAACATTTATTTATATAGCACATATTCATACAAACAGTAGCTCAAAGTGCTTTACATAATAAAGAATAGAAAAATAAAAAACACAATATGAAAACAAAATAAATCAGCATTAATTAACATCGAATAAGAGTAAGGTCCAATGGCCAGGGGGGACAGAAAAAACAAAATAAAAACTCCAGACGGCTGGAGAAAAAAAAATAAAATCTGTAGGGATTCCAGACCATGAGACCGCCCAGTCCCCTCTGGTAAACTGCGGACGACTAAAAGCACAGACACCAGATCCATGAATACAGGGATTCTACTACTGGAGAAGGTACTAAATGCCAATCATTCAACATCTAGCCTTCTGTCCACCCATCCATCCATTTTTTGAATTATTTTTTCTCAGTTGCTAAGATGATCTCATCAGGCTAGCAGTGTGTCTATTCAGATCTAAATGCCATATAAATAAAACCACAAATATTTTTTCACAAAGGCACAACTATTTCTCATTAAATCTACATCTGCCTGAAGTACTAATGAACTTTCGCACACCACTAGACACAGTCAATAAACTCTAGCTGAGGAGCACCAGAGCTCCACTCCATTGAGGAGGCTTCATTGCATACGTTATTGATAACACCTGCTTACACTATGGTTTAGATCGCGGTTGTGTTGGGGGGTTTATCTGACTCAAGTCAAGTAAACAACATGACAAAAACTTGAAATCCAATTGGCTGTCTAGTGGACTTTCTAAATCGTGGAGCTGCGGAGATGTGCAGCTGGACCCGCCTCGACACAGCAGTCATCCAGTACAACAAAAATCCAGTGGAAGTACTGGGTCAAGCAAATCACCATAAAATGCCCTCAGGGTTCTGACGCCCAATCCAAAAACACAACTTCTGATTGGCCCTGCTTTGCATTGTAAATCTGTCTCTAAACCAATCAGCACACCACATAAAAAGGAGATTTTTGGTTTGAGACTTAATTTTAACATGAAAAATACATGACAATGCACAAGAACAACCTCAAGACCAGAAAGGACATGGAAGATGAAAGGGATGAGGAAGACCAAGAAGACTTAGTCCAAGGATAATCGTTTAATGTCATATATACAGACAAAACCAAGTCACCCTGGGCAATGAAATGTTAAGGTGCATTATATTCAGTAGCTCAGAATCAAATGACAATGAGAAAAAAGACAAACAAATCCTACTTGAACTAACACAGTTCAAGAAGCCATGAACTAGGAGTCCCAAGCACTAGAATTCCAAGGCACGTAATCTCATACACTTTCAATATTGCTCACTAGAGGGGGATATCACCATCAAGCCCCTGCTAAAGGATGTGTATCTGACCTGTAGGCCTCTGGGACAGCACGTTATCCGAGGGGAAACTGAACACCAGTACAAATCTTTGCACGACCACCATGTTATCCCTCATTTGTGTGTTAACTCCATCAAACACCAGGTAAGTACATTTTTTTCCTCCAAATAAAGGTTTACATTTTTACAGAAAAGCTATAAATATCTATTAAAATTATATCAGAAGTTAATCGATGTTGCAGCCTGTCATACATCATTCCCCTCACCAAGAAATGAATAGGCAGGCTATAAAATGGATGAATGAATGGATATTCTCTATTATTTATTAAAGACAAGTTTTACATTTCTAGCTAGGACCTTTCTGATATACAGAGTTATTGATAATATTGACTCTCTACAGTGACTACTCATTGACATTGACTTTATAGGGCCTGCAGTATATTAAATTAAGTGGTAATTCAAAACATTTAAGTTCTGTCATTCCTATGAGCTAAAACTGTTTCCAGATCCATATAGTTTTATAAATTAAATGGCATAAACATATTAGTACTTATTCAATAAAGCATTCGATTCCATTTAAAATCAAACATTCTAAAAGTATTACAATTTTTGTTTACTAGCCATAATCAAAGAGCAACAAGTGAAGTGTTTTAATGGCTCAATAATTCATCATTTTAATGTATCTTCCTTAGGAAACTATGCACTCACCAGTAAGTGCCCCCTGTCCATTTCCTAAAATCTTGTTTTGAACCTCTTAACTAAAATGATACCAGTTAAGTTAAAAGGAACAAAATGGAACATTTATAACAAAAGCAGAAACCAAACTGAAAGCTCAAGCTCAAGGGAGGGTCGATCAAAGGGAGAACACAAAGAAAACCCTGCTGATTATTGTCAGCAATAGGCTGGGGGGCGCCTCTCCAGTCCTTCCTTTAATTTGTAATCTAGGCCAAGAATGGACGGGGCTCCACTACTGATCCCTTTTATTGGATGCCATTTTAACCCTAGCCCCGCCTATCTGTCTCCTGCTATAAGCAATATCTGTATTGCAGCAGGAAGGCAGAGGAAATAAAAAAAGAGAAGCTCACATTAGCATGATCTCTGATTTTCATAAATTCTTTGTCCTTTCTGAATATTTTTGAGATAATAGATACATGAAATCAGGGGTTTTGACACACAAGGTTTCTGAACATTTGGAAATGGGGTATCTGGTATATTTTGCTGTTACCATTTTGTTTTCCCAAAGAAAGCTGTCATTTTAGAGCTTTTGTATTTGCCCTTTTCCTGGCAGTTTTTGCCAGAATGCTGCGTTATCGCTTATTGATGATGTTATCAGAGCGACCACTTAAGGATCATCCTACACTCTTCTGGAGTATTCAGGTTTGATGGGTAGCCCCTGTTCTGTTGTGCTGAAGAACTTTATTTGAGCCCTTTTCCATTATTGAATCTCTGCTCTTGTTTGTTTACTTTGATGCCTGGCTCTTATATTGGTTTTGATGCTCGATCGTGTGGTCTCCTGGACTTTACCTTTGGCCCATTCCATTACTATGTTAGTGCTAATGTGATCTTTACTATCAGTTTTTTGAGACTTTCGAAGTTTAGTACTTTCATAATCTCTAACCTGCTCTGCATGTGTACCACACCAACATTTTTGAACCTCTTTACGACGTTCTATGTTTTCTAATCTTTGTCTTTTATTTCTGACCCTGCTTGGAGCTGAGAGCGCAGGAACTGTGTCTGACAATAGCATTCGCATGAATGAGAAGTGAGTGGACCGCGGGTGTGGTTGTAAATGAACGACAGGAGGGTGGGACTTGTCAAAATCTCTTGGCAAAAAGTCTCGTCTTGCGGGAGTTGAAATTATCTTCGAGAAAGTCTCATCCCAGGACTTCCTTTTATAATAGAGAGATATTTTTGTATTTTATGTTTTGTCTGATTATTTAGTGTTTATGGTTTACTATTTCCAGTTATATACCTTGGGTTTTGTGGATTGAACCATTGTGTTATGATCTCTAACTTTTATAATTTTATTTGATGTAAATTCCTGGTCTGTTTTTATTAGTCTGTGTATGGTTTTGAGACTGAAGAAATTCGAATTTGGGGTTAAATTTTGTCTAGAAAATTGTTTTAAGAAACCCCTGTTTTATCACAATGCCTTTTTGTTTCCCACTTAGGTGCTACTATGTTACATTTCTATTTCAGCTGTTTCCATGGAGATCTTTCCAAGAATTTCTCTTTGTAATATCAAACTTATGACAATACAAAGGTCACCCAAAGCATTTCTAGGGCATCTGAGCTTAACGGATAAATGTTTGTTTTGCTGCGTTAAAAGATCATTATTTAGGGATTCTGGTTTTTCACAGCCTGCTATTGTTTTTGGCTCTGAATTTTCCAAGTATTTTTGGCTTTTGGAAAGATCTCCTTGACTGCCGGTTTTGACTTTTAACCTGTTCTTTCACCTACAATTCTCCTGGTCATTTTCATTTCCCTTTTACTGTCTCTTGTGAGTCTGTATATGTTGGAGGCGGGGCCACCATTTAAATGTCACCTGGAGCCCCGCCCTCTGCCTATATAGTCTTCACAGAGAGATGAATGCTGCAGATCACAATTGTTTGGTTATTTTGATTTGGGACCATTGTTTTTTTTTTTTTTTTCAATCTTTTTTGGCTTTATTGAATTGGATTCTTAGTTCTGGGATTGAATTTGTTTGCTTGAGGTTGCATTATTGGTACACCCTTTTGCTTTTCTTTTGCTTTGATATTTTTTAAAATTAATTTTGTTAATAAATGTCTTCAAACTTCTTTGTTGACATATTCCTCACCAATTCCCGAACCTAAATAAATGTAACCTCAGAGGACATACCGCAATGTGGAATAGTGGGTCCATGACTTAACAATCAGGAGCCCGTTTTAAATAAATAGATAAATAATTTCCTGGCTCAATCTCCATGGGTGTGCATGCTCGTGCAGCTGCCGGAGGTTGGTGAGGTAAACGTGAGGGTGCGATCTGTCTCAGTTGCTTCATCGGCCTTCTGTGGCGCGTGACTGAGGCACTGCGCCCACTGAGATATATAAGGGGGAGTCAGCACAGAAGAAAAAACAAGATGGAAAAGAAAAACAAAAAAAAAGGAACAGAGGTTAAAGGAAGGAGAGAGAAAGGCAGGAGTGAGCAAGAGCCAGCGTAAGACAGGAGGAAGCAAGTGGACAGGAATGGAACCCTGGGAAGGAGTGTGTGGCTGGCGCTTAGGAGGGGGCTGAGGGATCCCTTCTGTTGAGCAGTTATGGAACAGGAGTGACCATTATGCTCAGGGTGTGCTCTTACCTGCAGGAGCCAGCGATTGGTAGCCACAGCCACACGTAATATATAACTACTAGACAGTAACGGCGTACTGATCTATAACGTGCAGTTAATACTCTTGACTTGACCATACTCCATTGACCCTTAATCTTGACCTTTGTTGACCATATGTGTACAATGATTTATGATATGAAGAGGTAGGGGAAATGACGGCGAAAGTGATAGGGATGAGAATGGTGCCTGTACGCTTGTTCTACAAAAAAATAAAATAAAAATAAAAAGAGTAATAATTCCAAAACACTTCTCTTTTAATATAAAGCTGTAGTGCAGAGTTTCAGCATAGTATATGTGTACCAAATTTCAGGCTACAGGTTATTTGATTTTTGACCTTGACCTTCCTGGGTTGACCTTTGACCTTGAAGGTCAATCATCACCCCGAAAGCGGATAGTAGACGTCACGTAGTATATGTGTACCAAATTTCAGCTCAATAGGTCAAACGGTTTGCAAACTGCAGGTGATTTAAAATCTTGGACAAACGGACAGCCACGGTAGCGAATTATATAAGAAGATCAACATATAGTGCATTCTAAAAGTATTCAGATGACTTCAGTTTCTGCACACTTTATTGTGTTGGAGATTAAATTTGAAATGGTTACATTTACCATTTTTGCCCATCAATCTACACTCAATAACCCTAAAAGACAAACTGAGAACATGTTTTAGAAAGATTTTAAAATTTGTTAGAATAAGTTGGGGTTTGATTTTACCATATAATTTCCGGTATTTTATAATGTTGGTCGTAAAAGTCGAATGCGGAAATCTCCTGCTATTGATTCAAGAGATTATGATACGCTAACACCCACCTGAGAGAGTAACCATGGAGCACACGGCCTTTTATTTCTTTGTGTTGTGCCTATGTGACCACACGGTAATACCCAAACTATTCTGAAGTGATGTTTGCACTGATTTGTGTTTTTTGTATCCCACACCCTCATACACCTTTATCGTAAGACCATCACTTATCTACGATGGAGCGTTCGATCAGAAAAAAATATGAACAACAACAACAACAACATTTATTTATATAGCACATTTTCATACAAAAAAATGTAGCTCAAAGTGCTTTACATAATGAAGAATAGAAAAATAAGAGACACAGTAAGAAAATAAAATAAGTCAACATTAATTAACATAGAATAAGTGTAAGGTCCAATGGCCAGGGGGGACAGAAAAAACAAAAAAAAAAACTCCAGACGGCTGGAGAAAAAAAAATAAAATCTGCAGGGATTCCAGGCCATGAGACCGCCCAGTCCCCTCTGAAGCTGGTTTTAAATTAAAAGTCATTGAAGTAGTGAAAGAAATTGGTAACTGTGCTGCTGCATCAAAATTCAATGTGTCTGAGAAACTGGTGCGAGACTGAAGGAAGGAAGAAGATGGGGAAAAAAAAAATTAAGCGTCGTAGTTTTAAACGAGCGTATAAGTCAGGGTCTGATTTTATTATTGATTTTTCGTGTTTTAAGACCCGACTTATACGCGAGTATGTACGGTAATTCATATAAGTATTCAGTTCGATATTCACTACTTTGTAAAAGCCCATGTAGCAGTGTTTCCAGTCATCTTCAGTAAGTCTCTACAAGTCTCACTTCAAGCTATGTTTCATTGAATCGGAAGTGTCTGCAAACTTCCATCATCCTGTCTCTCCACAGATTTACGTCAGGGCTTCAACTGGGCGACTCAAGGGGAGTTCGCGTACTCGTCCTGAAGCCACTCCAGCGTTGTGTTGGCTGTATGTTCCGGGTCATTGTTGTGATGAAAGCTGAATTGTCCCGGTCTGTATGACCTCTGTTAGATTATGCTTTCACATGAAAGTTATTGACTGCCCTGTGCAGGGTATTGTGTCCTTTTTTATATATATATTCTGTTCTGTCCATGAAATATGGAAGTATCAGCACGTGTTTATGAGTTGTAAAAGAAATAAAACCAGAAAACATCCTCTGTATCTCTGCTAAATATGGAGAACCTAACAGGTTGTGGGTCCAGGCGCGACAGAGGGAGCAGGTGGTAGAGATTAGTTTTCGATGGAGATGAAAATAATTGAGATATGGGAGGTGAAATTCCTTGCACACTTATGGATGTTAAATCTGAAAGAAACTTATCTGATGACCCAGGTGAAGAACAGAAATATACTAACATTGTTTGTTTCTTTTATGTACTTTTCAAAAGCGCTTTTCAAGCCCACTTCAAGTGACATTATGATACAAATTGGAACCTTTCCTACATTGTTCCTTACAAAGTATGTAATAATACCGTTTTTAAACCTATAAAGATGTCAAAAAATGTATATGACTCTTAATTCAACTATTCAGACTCGTGCTGAAGTTAACTGCTTTGTTACGTTAGTACTACATGAGTACTTTTTCCAAAGTAATTACAGATTTATTAGATTTATTAGAGGGGGTTCCAGTTTTGGAAGCTTTTGGAAATGCTGGGAAAATATCTAATAAAAAAATAGGATTTTACATTACAGTTACAAGAGTAAGTCAATAATAATCTGCACGTTTGTGATAATTCATGGTGAGTTGGCTGTACAGCTTTCACTGCACACGTGGAAAATATGTGGAAATATGGTGTGATTGTCTTAAATCCTTTTCTTGACTCTTAAGTCAAAGTACAGAACAAAAAAAAAGAATATGCCTTCTATGTTGACAATGGTTGTTACAAACTGTAAATGATATGTCCATAAACAAATAACACAAAATGGGTAAGACTGTGGCTGTAATCCATTAAAAAATGTACAGTGATGACATAAAACAAAACAAATATTGGAAAAGAAAAAATGAAAGCCAAACTTAAGTTTTATTGTCATAAACAGATAACAATGGAACATCATCATTACCAATAATGAAATTCTAGGACTCAGAGCCTCTTAAATTACACATTAAAATAACACTTAATAAAAAAGTAAAAATAATATGTACAAGAAAGAAAGAAATCTGCTTAATCTGTGAGTGACACTCCATGCTGTAGGTACCCGCACTACCGATCAGTTTGCACTTACCAACTATTCTGCAAATCATTTACTTGTATTTTCTAGCTATTACTTGCGATGATGGGTAGATGTTGTGTTTATACAAAGTATTTATAAATGTGTTTTGACACATACTGAAATCTATTACCTTTGTTTTTTCCATTGTTTTATGTAACATGAACATCAAATTACCATTCCTATAAACGGAAAACATCTTAAAGCACTCTGTCTCCAACAATGACTCCATGTTTGTACAAATAACAGCAAAACACACGAAAATTTACCAAATTAGTCACCAAATTAAATCCTGGTAAGACTATAGTCTTCAGTCTTGATGTCAATAAAGACTTTCTCTAAAATCGTAAACACATTAATGTAGAGGGAGAAGTACTGCTCACATTAAATAGACTGAGATCTAACAATTCACTAGGACCAGATAACATTTATAGAGGTTAGTGAGTGCAGATATAACTCCTTTATGAACTGCCGCCACAGAGGAGAGCAACTACATTGATTCTAGGATTGAAGAGGGTGAGCTATGAGGAAAGACTGAAGGAGTTGAACCTTTTCAGTTTAAGCAAAAAGAGATTGAGATGACATAACCGAGGTTTTTAAAAGGAATTAGTAAAGTGTATCTAGGTTATTAGTTTAAAATAATTTCAACAATAACCAAGAAGCACAGCTGCAAAATTGTTATGGGTAAATTTCACTTAAACAAGTAGTGGGTAGACGGTAGGACTTCAGCAACATTAAAAACTCAACTTGATGTTGTTTAGGAGGAGTTTATGTGAATGGGAATGGGATTAGTGAGCTTTGTTGGGCAAAATGGCCTGTTCACATCAAACATTTCTGTAAAGTTTTAATACTTAATAAACCAATTTATCCACATTTTTCACTTTTTTTATTATCTTTTATAGAGCCAGGACACTCAGGATAATTCAAGAAGACATGTGTCACAGATGGCTGGGATCCTTGCCCGGCAAGGACGGATCTTCGTTGAAAGGACCTGGGGAGAAAGTGTAGTCAGAACAGTACCTCCCTCAGGACGCTAGATGGCAGCCCCCATGGGTTGCAGCGGTGCCTCGGACTCCCGCAGGGCTTCATGGGAAATGGAGTTGTTTACAGCCCTGTTAGGATCTGGGGGCGCCGCAGCTGCTCCTGAGCCTGTGTGGGCGATCTTTTCACCACACCCAGACGTGCTGCAGGAAGTAGGTCATCAAGCACCTTCGAGTACTTCTGGGTAATGTATAAAAGTGGCCAACATACAGTACTCTGTGAGCCAGAGTCAGGTGGAAGGTGGACGAAGCTTGCCGAGGAGGAGCAGAGGAGAAAAGAAAAGAGAGAGTATTGTGTTTACGGTGCTGTTTGTGCTTAGTGGGACTCTGTTGTGGCTTGTGGGAACAGGGAAGACGTTGCCCACAAGTGAAGAAACAAAATAAAAAGCATTTCTATTTATATAAGTGCCTCCTGCATCTGTCTGTGTCAGGTTGGGTGGCTGGCACGCCCTCTACACTTGTCACACATACAAGCAATACATGTAACAAGATAACCATACCATTGCAAGGGAACAAAAATGTACACCATGAAACATCCTGCAGATCCAACTCTGGACTGTTTAGCAAGCTGCCACAAGAACAGCATCAGCTGTGAGAGAATGACTGAAACTGTGATTGCATGTCACAAACATCCAGTTGCACCCTCAAATATCCAGCCACACTCAATTCTGAGGCTGCTGCAAGGTGTTCTTGGAATTAATGCAAAGATGAGCAAGTGGTCGTGTTGAAAATGGCCCAGACTTGGGCTCCGTATACACAAAAGTTCAACTCAATTGTGGTTCTTAAATCAGAAAAGGGTAAGAAAAGATTTTCTTCATTTCATGCAAATTGTCATAATGCAGTTGTTTGTAAATTGTGAGAATTTTTCTGCACTTGTTTTTGTTCAGAGATAATTTGCTGCAGTAAATCAGGTTTAGTGGCACAGTGTTGTAGCATTCGGAAGTTCAGTTTGTGCTCATAAAAGTGCACCTTGTGTGATCTTACCTAGGGCACCAAATGACCCAGGATTACCACAATATCAAAACCAGGGTTCTACTGTCCTCATATCCTTCATTATTTCAAACACTTCAATCATGTTGCCTCTTAATCTCCATTTTTTAAACTGACAAAGTTCAGCTCCTTCAGTCTTTCCTCATAGCACATGTTTTGCAGGTCTGGAATCAGCCTAGCTACTGTTCTCTGGACTTTCTTTAGTGCTTCAGTGATTTTTTTGTAATATAGAGCCCCAAGCTGTAAAGAGTACACCAGGTCAGGCCTCACCAGTGCTTTATAAAGCTTAACCATAACCTCCCTTGACTTGTACTCTACACATCAGGCTACATAAGTTAGCATCCTTTCAGGATTCTTGATAGCTTCTGTATGCTATCTGAATATACTGTATTACTACTTCTAGGTTTTTCTTATAAGGTGTACTTTCAAGTTTCATATCTTCCATTGTGCACTTACTTCCCATGATTAATACTTCACTAGGCTCACCCGCCTTTTAAGGCGGCCGACTTTTAAGTTGACCACTCCTTAAGGCAATTCAATATGTAGATCAATTTGATATTTTATACAAACTGATTAATTTTGTTATATTGCATTTGAGCGGTATTACTTTAATACTCATAGTTTGTTATTTTTGTGATGAAATTTTAACTTTTTTTCTATATTGAGGTCACCCTTTTGAACCCCCCTGATATTTACTACACGGTGAGGCATTTGTACTCCATCAACATTAATTATTTCCAGAGACAAAATTTTGTCTATTTTTCCAGCACATTGCACACAAAAGCAAGGGAACGATGGGAGCACCAGAACTCTGCTCACATCATGTCGCTTCGTACCGCAAGCTGCAAGTAGTAAGTCTGTGATAAGCGGAATACCGCTACGCTTTCCACTCATGGGACGGAAGGACAATCCCGACCGCTTTTATATAGTAAGAAAGAAGATATCGCACAGTCTGGAGTAGAAAATCATCTTTTACCTGAAAAAACCAAACTACAAATCCCATCGTGCATTGCAAAATGGACGGGGCGTGTGTGAAACTCCGCGCCTGCGTAGCACTCACGGGACGGAAGGACAATCCCGACCGCTTTTATATAGAAGGATACTTATTTGTACCATATTACATTTAATCTTCCACTCATCTGCCCAAGCCTACATGCTGTCCAAGTCTCCCTGAAAAAGGCAGCAGATTCTACATTTTCTGGCTGGAGTGCCCACTCCAGGTTGGGGAAGAGGTACTACCTCAAGTGGAGGAGTGAAGTATATCGGGGTCTTGTTCAAGAATGATGTGCCTGTAAATCTCTGTCTCTTCTTTGCTCAGAGGGGCATCTGTATACTGGTCAGTCATGATGAAGAAAGCTGAGCTGAAGGACAAAGCTCTTGATTTACCAGTTGATCTACGCTCCTACCCTTACCTATGGCCATGAGCTTTGGGTAGTGGCCAACAGATCTTGATACTGGATACAAGTGATGGAAGATAGTTTCTTTGCAAGGTGTCTGGGCTCATCATTAGAGACAGGATGAGCAGTACAGACATTTTGGGCATATACAACCTGGAGGAGACCTCCAGGCATTTCCAGGACATGCTTGACAGACTCTCCTAGCTGGCCTGGGAACATCTCAGAATTACTTGGAGGAATTGGAGGAGATGGCAGGAAAAATAGATATTGGGATATCTTTGCTTATACTGCTACCCAAGTGATCCAGACTCAGATAATGATTCTACGGTTTTTGACATTCCACTTATGTTAGAATCATGCAAAATGTCAACATCCTAACCACACCAGCAAATCTACAACAGAATACAATCAAAGTTTGATAGACATCTAGTGAAAAAAGTACACTTCAAGCCCATTGAGGGGTTGTGGCAGGACCTTAACAGATCTGCACACAAACAAAATGCCCTCAAACGTCACTGAACTCTCAATAAACAGCTGAAAAGATTTTACATTTCATGTTTGCATTGAAAAGTCTGGTAGCGAAACAACAATGTAAGACAGAATTCAAAGAAGGAATTGAATTTTCCAATTATAAAAATGGTTGAAATAAATGAAAAATGCTTTTCCCAAAGAACAAAAGTAAAACACAACTGTCTTAATACATTGTATACTAATTAATCCTTATAATATATTAAACCTATTTTCAAATTTTTTAATTTACATTAAATCACAACACACTGATTTAATCGACTATCTCTAGCCCTTGATTTTCATTTTCTGCGATAGTTTGTCAGAACCGGACATTTTATGTTGGTCACACTATGATCTTGTAGTTTCCCAGTGGAATTTTCTTTCTCTGTGCTCTCCTCTGCCTCTAGTTTAATCAGAAATTTGCATAATTGAACCCAGATTAACATGAACATACCTTCTAATTTTGAATTCAGTGGATCAAGAAAAAATATTTCTCTCGAAGACTTGATTCAAAGAGCAAGCTGTTCCTCTTGAAGGCATAATTCATCCAAGTTAGTTATTAATTTAGTTACTGGAGCTCTGCAGGGACTGGAAGAACCTGCTATGAAACCTCAAGGTTGTAATTTATGTCATTGCCCTTCTTATGCAGGATGTCAAAAAGAAAAAAACATCAAAGCATCGCTAAGCTGAAGTAGCTTAATATAACAGTGTAAATATATCAATGTATCCAACAGGAGGCACTTGCTCCGCAGAAACTCAGTTCTTAAAATATACTAATCCAGTAAAATGAGCTATAAAGAACAGTTCTATGACTGTTATATACCGTGGATTCACTTTCTGTACACTTTGTGTTCTCCATTTGTTTTTAATGGATACATTTGCTATTTTGTCAATCAAACTAAACTCAGTAACCCATAATGACAAAGTGAAAACATGCTTTCAGAAAGGTCGGCAAATTTATTAAATATCAAAAACTGAAATTTCTCATTCATATAAGTATTCAGACCCTTTACTGGGGCACTCCAGATTGAGGCCAGGCGCATCCTGTTTGTTTTAATTCTCCTTGAGGTATGTTGAGAACTTGATTGGAGCCCAATAAGGGTTTGTTGAATGGTACTAACACTTCTCTCTCTTTTGTTCTCAGCCATAAGGAAGAAAAATAAACTGCCCTTACCCTGTTCCAGCACTCAAAATGGCCTCGGCTACACTTCCGTGGCAAGCGCCTGTGGCAAACTGAATTGATTAAAAAGGAAAAACATGTTTATTGAAGGTTCCACAATTCACACTACATGTCAGGACAAAAACAAAGCCATGACATCCAAAAAAGTCTCTGTGGACCTACAAGCTAAAATAGTGGTGAGGCATAGACCCGGGTATAGGATTAAAACTAATTCTAAA
The DNA here is from genome assembly GCA_026402145.1 of Polypterus bichir lapradei. Classification (NCBI taxonomy): domain Eukaryota; kingdom Metazoa; phylum Chordata; class Cladistia; order Polypteriformes; family Polypteridae; genus Polypterus; species Polypterus bichir. The sequence continues at coordinate 11,072,803 of JANRMT010062820.1, forward strand.
GCTCTGAGTGTTGCCTGGAGCACAGTGGTCTAAATACTTGTGAATTGGAAGACATTTGGAACCACCAGGACTCTTAATAGAGTTAGACGTCTGGCATAACTGAGTAACTGAACTAGAAGGACCTTGGTCAGAAAGGTGACTAACAGCTCAATGGAGACTCCAACAGATTATCAGAAGTTCTCCGTACACATAGGAGAACCTATTAGTAGGATGACCATCTCAGGAGCACTCAATCAACAAGGCATTTACGGTTGAGTGACTGGATGGAAGTCACTCTTGTGTATAGTAAAACTTTGTCAAACAGCAGTCAAAGGCTTCTGAGAGCATAAAGAAAAAGATTATCTGGACTGAGGAGGCCAAAATGAACTATTTAGGCAAAACTACAAGCAATATGCCTGACAAAGGCCAGACATAGCTCATCACCTGCCCAATGCCACCCCTATGGTGAAGCATGGTGGTGGCAGCATCATACTACGGGGGTGCTTCTCAGCAGCAGGGACAGAGAGACTGGTCAGAGTTGAGAGAAAGATGAATGCAGCCAAATACAGAGAAGTCATTGAAGAATGACAAAATGTATTTATATAGCACATTTTCATACAAGCAATGTAGCTCAAAATGCTTTACAAGATGACAAAGAGAATGTTACAAGAAATGTAAAACCAATTAAGATTAGGCAGTAATATTAAAGAATTAAGTAACCACAAAAAAAGGTAAGATCAGATGGCCGGGAGGACAGAAAAAACAAACTCCAGTTAGGCTGGAAAAAAAAAATCTGCAAGGGTTCCAAGGCCTAAAGACCACCCAGCCCCCACTGGACATTCTACCTAACATAAATCTTCTTAAGTCAAGCTTCTTAGTTTTCAAACTTCACATGATAGGATTTGATGAAGTTGATCTCATGAACAGATGAGAAACCCACCTTTATTCCATCATCACACAGGGCTGCATGGTGCCTTGATCACCACCACAGACGAACCACAAAAAACAGCAGAGAATAGTGGGGATTAGTACATACAGACTGTGAATCCCTAAAGAATGATAGTTCTATGCCCCTATAGTCTATTAGGAATACAACTAAAACATCGTGTCACACATTTCGGAGGAAGCCAACAAGCCTGAAGGTAAGACAAACATCGCACGATAAGGGTTTGTTGAATGGTACTAATACTTCTCTCTTTTTGCTCAGCCACAAGGAAGAAAAATAAACTGCCCTTACCTGTTCAAACACTCAGAATGGCCTCGGCTACACTTCCGCTCCCGTTCCATATTTGATGTCACTTCTGGTTCCCTTCGAAGACGTTGCGTCCTTTGTTTCAATTTCCTGTCCCCATTTTTTGTTTGTATAAATAATCTCCGCATATCTGTATCGGGTGTTAAATGTTTATTTTGAACCGTGTGTTACAAGTTTTTGGTTTGACCTGTCCAACAGACATTATACAGATGTTCTGTCAGACAGTTGTGGCGAGCGCCCTCTTCTATGCGGTGGTGTGCTGGGGAGGCAGTATAAAGAGGGACGCCTCATGCCTGGACAAACTGGTGAGGAAGGCAGGCTCTATTGTAGACACGGAGCTGGACAGTTTGACATCCGTGGTAGAGCGACGGGCGCTGAGCAGGCTCCTGTCAATCATGGAAAATCCACTGCATCAACTGAACAGGATCATCTCCAGACAGAGGAGCAGCTTCAGCGACAGACTGCTGTCACCGTCCTGCTTCACTGACAGACTGAGGAGACCCCACACTATGTAACTCTTCAATTCCACCTCGGGGGGGTAAATGTTGATATTATACAAAATTGTCTGTCTGTTATACCTTCATTGTTATCACTCTTTAAATTTTATATTGTTCTTTATCAGTATGCTGCTGCTGGAGTATGTGAATTTCCCCTTGGGATTAATAAAGTATCTAGCTAGCTATCTATTTCCCCAACTCTTCAAAACGTTTGGAGCTAGTTTCATTTCTCCACAATAATTACGAAAAGACCATATTAAAATAATGTTTTTTTTAGCAGTTTAAGATGTTCAACAGTATTCACCTGGTGAATTTCTATCGGTAAATTATTCCAGGTTTTATCTGCTTAACCTGCTCCAGAGTGCACACGATCTCAGACAAGGAGACAATTCATCTTTTAGCGTGACAATTACCCAAAGTATACGACCAAGACAACACCAGAGTGGCTTTGGGACAAATCTCCGAGTGTCCTTGAGTGGCCTAGTCAAAGCCCAGACTTAAACCCCAATGAACATAAATGGTGAGACCTGAAGATGGCAGTTTACAGATGCTTCCAATCCAATCTAATGGAGCTTCAGAGGATTTACCAGGAAGAATAGGATAAAATAACCAAATCCAACAACAACATTTATTTATATAGCACATTGTAACGGCCGATCCCTTTACCCAGCCGGCAGCTACACCTCCAAGACCTGTGGCCTGGATAATTTACTGAGAAATAATCTACCTATCAAGCCGTACTTCTAACCAATTAAACTTTTCCCCACAATCGACGGTGTAAATATAAGTACACAAAAGCAGGATGTAAAATTAAACGGATTAAATGTATTAAATGAAACAAGACATGCAAAAAACAGAAAACGGATATAAATATCCCTTCACCCCAGCAACAAGACACCACCAAATATAAATACAACAAAAACCCTCCCTTGCCCCTGTAACATATAACACACAACACGAATAACAAAATGACTGATAAACTGAATGATTGTGAACTTGAGTCCGGTTAGAAAACTGTCCTGAATACGGATGACTGTTGTTTGATTTTCCCGGCGATTAGAGCAACCTCACCGTGATTCCTCGGCATATGGTGGCCAGTGAATCGACCCCGGGGTCTCAGTAGATGGAGGTTGAAAAACAGTCCGGCAAACTGGTGAAAAGACGCGATGTGAAAAAACAGCAACCAAGTTGAAAAGTGGTTGAAACAAAATGGTCTTCTTTCTCCTTCGTCCCCTCTTCTCTCTCTCTCCTGATTACTTAAATAGTCTGTGACAGCTGTGATTGATTAATTAAGAACAGGTGTTTTCCAGGTTTGCGGCTGTGGTCTCCTTCCATCATCCGTCCTCCTTTACGGGGACGGCGTTAACTGCTACACATACAAACAGCAAACGGGACAATGAAACGAGACGCACTCAGGACTGACATTTAACACTAACTATGTGGCCCCGCTACAACATTTTCATACGAAAAGTAGCTCAAAGTGCTTTACATAATGAAGAAAAGAAAAATAAAAGACAAAATAAGAAATTAAAATAAGACAACATTAGTTAACATAGAAAAAACAAAAAAACACTCCACACAGCTGGAAAAAAAAATAAAATCGGCAGGGGTTTCAAGTCACGGGACCGCCCAGTCCCCTCTGGGCATTCTACCTAACATAAATGAAATAGTCCTCTTTGTAGTTAGGGTTCTCATGGAGTCACTTGATGTTGATGGTCATACAGATTTCTGGCTTTTAATCCATCCATCATTGTTGGAACATCACGGTGCTTTGAGTAGATGGTGATGGCGCAAGCCACCACCAAAAGGACACCGGAAAAGGAAACAATGCCATCCAAGCATACAAAGCTTGTAGAGACTTGAAAAAGAAGACATAAACCTGTAAATGCTACCAAAGGAGAATTAAGCATCTGAATACTTTTTGATTTTTAATAAATTTGCAAACCTTTCTGAAAGCATGTTTTCACTTTGTCATTATGGATTACCGAGTGTAGACTGAAAGGCAAAAATGGCAAGTGCATCCATTTAAAATTAAACCCACAACACAATAAAGTGTGCAGAAAGTGAAGAGGTCTGAATACCTACTTAATCCACTGTATAGATCAATAAGAACACTTGGGAGCAAATGATAAATTGGAAGAGACTGGTTTGGTGGGACTGTTTCTTTTTTCATCTAGATTGGAGCAGCAGGCTATCTTTTATGTTTCATCTGTTGGAAGTCTTACAAATTCTCTCCACATTTTTTTCTTTGATCCTGAATCAATGAATAGGTTGAAGACAATAGGCTAAACATATCTTTGCAGTAACTTACTGTCAGTGTACTGAATAAAGAGTCAGAGACAAGACTGCAGCAGCAGCAATACTCTTTTTTGAGTACTCAAGAAAATACACACACGTGCCAACATTATGTGTGCACCAAGGTGTAGTATTACACACCAACGCTGTAAACTATGACACATAATAGCATCATTTTATTCTTTTATAAATATACTGTATATGTATATATCTAATTTCTCCTCTCATTTAACTTAAAGGCCTGTCAGAATCTCTTATATTTAATTTAGAAACATTTTACATGTCCTAGACTGTTTGAATTCATGCATTTACATGCCTGCACGCTTAAATAATGTGCTTTAATTTTGTAACATGCTAACCATACACAACAATGTTCAAATTATTAAATAAAGTAGAAATACTGTAGGTCTATATTGAAGTAACTGACAAATGTAATATCCTATTTTCCATTAAGTTATGAATACAAAGGTATGGCAGACTGAGCAGGCCATCATGGCTAAAAGTTGCTTTCACAGAGGGCCAGCTATTGGGGCATGACTGACAGGAACTCTACTGAAAAAGACTACTCAGGTAACCTCTTTTGCGGCTAAGGTGATACTGGCAAATATCATCAGCCAGGAGTGGGTTTGGACGAAACTGCAAATACTTGATTGTGACATTGGTGCATTGATTTGAGAAGAAAATTAAAATAGCATTGGCTGCTTTAGCTAAATGGAGACCAAAGAGGTCAAAGTGCAAATAAAAAATGGTTATTACAGCAGGTGATAGTTAGATATAGGAATAATGCAAATGTACAAATAAAACAGAAAATAATAAAGCCCTAAAAATCCACCTTTTTCAAAAGCTATCAATTGGGTTGGCTGGTTTCCTTCCCAAAAGTACAGTTGATGCTTCCTTCCAACCTACACTAAAGCACAGCACTTCTCTATACAATAGCCTCCATTTCTCTCACTGACCTCAAGCTCACTGAAATAATGGCCTTAAGGAACCCAGGAACGTCTGAGTTGACCATCTGGACCAATTCAGGGGTTAGGAATGCCCTCTCGAACTCTTAAAGCCATTTATCTAGATCTTCCTCCTTGCAGTCCTGAACCCCAATCCTACAGAGGTCTGTCTACCTTAACAAATAGTAGGGGGTCATGTACAATAACAACACTACCGGCTATCCTTTGTTTGCCTGTATATACATTGGTGTGCAAAAGTGTTTAATCCCCTTGAAGGTTATCATTATTTCCTGCATAACAAAAGATTTGTCCACCTATTTATCCATTCTGTATTTTTAATGTGAACTCTTATGCTGTAACAATACTTTCCAAAGTCAAACTAAACCATTTTCTGTAAATATTTAACTGAAGAAGAAAAACTCCGAAGGTTAGTGTTTGCATAAGTGTTAAAACTTCTGCTGCAGGTTTACACAAATGACAAATGAATCACAAATGACACAAAGGTGACGGTCATAATTAAACTTAATGGAGTACGACTTGTAAGTCTTTTATATATCTCTGGATATAAAAAGCCCTGTTTCTAAAGGCCATAGTCTGAAATGCACAAGGCAGGAAATGGCTACAAAAAAGATATTAAAAAGTTTGAATGTCCCATTAAACATTGTTGGATCCATCATCAGAAACTGGAAGGTTCATCAGAACACCCAGACTCTTACTAGAACAGGCCATTCGTCAAAATTAAATATTACAGCAAGACTTCGACTAGTGAAAGAGGCTACTAAAAATTCAACCATCACAATCAGAAGTCTGCAGTGCTCTTTGGCTGAAGCTGGAGTGAAGGTGAAGGTGCAGGGGTGCACAATTTCAAGAGTTCTCCATAAAACAGGCCTCTACGGGAGGGTAGCAAGAAAGACGCCAAACCTTAAGAAGATCCACATAAATGGCATTTGCTACAAAGAAATGAGAAGACTCATTTAAGATGTGGGAGAAGGTTTTATGGTGAGATGAGATTTCCAAGAGGTTTGTGTGGTGTAAAAAAGGTACACTGCCCATGCCTCAAGAAACACCATGACTATGGTGAAATATGGTGGTGGTAGCATCATGCTACGGGGATGCTTTTCATGTTCTGGGACTGAAAATCTCATCAAAGTTGAAGGGACAATGGATGGATACAAATAGTGCACAATACTGTAGGAGAACTTGTTCTAGTCTGCTATGAACCTATGGTTCAGGAGTAGATTTGTCTTTTAACAAAACAATGACCCTAAGCATAAGGCCAAAACAACACTGAAATGGCTCAAAAACAGAAAGGTGAATGTTTTGGAATGGCCAAATCCCATTGAGAATCTGTGGTGGCACTATTTGAAAACTGCTGTCCAGAGGCTCCATCCCCCCAACCTAGAGGATTCTCTAGAAATTCTGCCAAGAAAAAAAGGGAAGAATCACTCCTGAACTATGCGCAAAACTGGTACACACTTATTCCAAATGAATTAAGGCTGTTATTGCAGCAAAAGGGTTCTTGACAAATTATTAATTTGTAGGGCTAATTATTCACTAACACTAACTTTGGAGTTTTCCTTCTTAAGTTAGATATATAAACAAAAGGTTTATTATGACTTTGGAAATGTATTGTTACAACAGAAGAGTTTTCAGTTTTCTCAGCTCTCTGCTGCCTGTAATTCTAGACCTTAGGTGACTCAACAGATCATATAAAGACGGTGGTCAATCTAAATCCAGTGTCACATTGTGTGACTTCTAGTCATGTCGGGTGCAGCTGCTGATCCCATCGCTGGACAATATCTGTTTCAATGACTGAAAATTCCCGGTCATGTCACATTTAGCAATCGCATACCGACTGTCCAGCTAATAGCATGCTGCCCGATGGAGCCGGTGTTGTACAAAGGGTTTATAACAGGGGTGGCAAAGTCACTCCTGGAGGGCCGCAGTGGCTGCGGGTTTTTGTTCGAACCCAATTGCTTAATAAGAAGTATTTATTGCTCAAGTAACACTTCTGCTTCATTTTCATTGTCTTGCTCATTAAGATTTTGAACCATTATTGCTTATTTTAATCTAACAGCTGTATTCTTGGTTCTTAATTGCTCCTTATTAACAATAAGATGCAAATGACAAAAGAAACCAGAATTTCTCCATTTAGCTGTTTTCCATTTACACCTGTGTGTATTTATTGTGCACTGTTTGGTTTAATTAAATACTTGGAAGGAAAGTGAAGAGAAAAAGTGAAGCACATGATATCCTTAGAAAGGACAAATAATCTAGGACATGAGAATGACCTGACATGGCAGAGTTAAAGCAATAACAAGCCATGAAATTAAATTGTTGGCAACAATTGTTTTCTAATTAAGCAATTGGGTTGGAACAAAAACTTGCAGCCACTGCGGCCCTCCAGGACTGACTTTGCCCACCCTTGGTTTAAAGGTACGGCAAGTTCAACTATGGTCTTTGCTCTTTTTTTCCCTTCTGTTGTGTTATGTACAACAAAAGACATCAGCTAGACTTGTGTTTGTTCAAAACACCCACATTCCTTTTTTTCTTCATCGCTGCATTGTATAAATTGTACTTCTGGATGAGCATTGATTGCTAATCACCTCCCATTCACCCAGAACCTGCCTCATGGCTTTCTTGGAGCAAGTTGTGGACTCGCTGGAATGAGTCACTGGGCATGTCACACTGCCAGAACTGTTCGTCACAGTAGCATGCTGCCATCAAGACCAACTTGCTAAGATCATGTAAATGAAGGCTACAACTGACCAATAACTAGAAAAACCTTTAGGTTGTTGCAGCAACTGTCCTCAAGAGCAGCCTATCATGAATTCAAAGTGAAGAATAAAAGGTTTGGATAAAAGGTTTGCTCTTTTAAATTTTCATTTTTATATTTTACTGCCATGACTATTCAGCTTGATGAGTGAATGAATGAATGAATGTATTTGTGTTACTTTTATGAATACATTTTCTAGAGTATTGTGTAATGCACAAATATTTCAGATTTTTACATAGAATAAATAAATAAAATATATTTAAAAATAATAGGTAGTACTCACCGGGTAATGTAACTGAACATTTTTGATCATCCCATGTTGGAGGGAACATTCCTGTTGACTGTCCCTCTTTTTTCACTAAGTGGCTATGAACTTGAAGGTTATGTAGCCTAAAGAATATACAGAAACAGTTGTCAACTGCTTTTGAACATGGACACAAGGCAAAGAATTGATCATTAATGGGATAGTCCTGTTTTGGAGTACTAATAGTGTGAAGCTGATGACAAGGGGAAGGGTGTATTAAATTATGTGGTTATTGGTTTGAGCAACTTAACTAAAGTGAAAGAGCCCATCAGACTTATCGACACCCTGATGTACTCGAGGACACTGATGGAAATTAAGGGGATGTGCATTCAGGACTGAAGCCACAGAGCATTTCTTTGAGCAAAGACTTGTGGGATTCTCGAACAAACTACCGAGCCATGTAGTTGAAGCAGAAACCGTCACAACCTTTAAGAAGAATCTGGATGAGATTTTGGGGACAGCTATTAGCTAAACAAATGAGCCAGATTGACTGAATGCTCTCCTCACCTTTGTCAAATTTCTTGTGTTCTAATTTTCTACAGTTTATTTGCTATGCAGACACAGCATCTTTATTGAATACCCAATTTTAAAGAAAAAATGAAAACTAAACTTACCTGATTGTATCAAAATAAAACAAATTGAGATGTTATCAAAAATAAAAAATAAAGGGTCCAAAGTTAATTAAAGTAAACTGAAAATGAATGTGACAGGTGAGTGTAGTATAGAAATAAAAAAGTAATTTAAAAAAAATGGAATTAAAATCGCCTTGTTCTACACTCACAGCCAGTTGTGTTTTACAGAATGAATGACATGTTGTGCTAAAGCCCTTTGACTCAGTTTCCCTATACAGGAGAGCTGATGCTGAGGGACGCTTGTGTCTGACACCAGCACAGTTTCAGATATTTGTAGAATTAATGAAGCTGATCTGAGCTGCACAATGGCCAATTAAGTCAATTTACGCTGGTGCTTTCTTTCATTTGTCAGTTACCTGAGGAAATGTTTAACTGTCCCAGAGCTATTCCTTTTGGCTCTGTGGTTCTACGTTGAACCTCTGCCTTAGGAATGGTTGCATAATCTTTTAAAGATAAAAATAAATAATAAATAAAAATAAACAAATAACTAGATTTTTTTCCATGATGCTGACATAAAGTAACTTACAAATTCAATGCTGTTTCCATACATCTGCACCAGTAGCAGGTGAAGTGACATGTTTAGCATAACATGGTGATGGTTCAGCTGTTTGGCCCTTTAGTCTGATTGTCCCCAGCTGGGAAATAGCTTTAGAACAAGAAGATGAACACATTTGGCAGCCACGACAATAGGAAGACAGGAATTCAACTGTAAATGTAAAAAAAGACTCGAAACACACTCTGCATTGGGGTGAAGGAAAGAGTATTTTTATATTGCGCAAAATAAGACTGTTGAATTTATGGGAATAATAGGATTAATATAGGATTTATTTTAGTTAAGATGCAGCATTTAAATGAATAGAACAGTATAAATAAGACTGTATTGTAAAGCTAGCATTATTTTTTGATTGTGTGTATTTAAACAAGTGTATTATGCAAGTGCCTTTTGGACAGATGACTTGGAGAAAAGGATGATAAGAGAGAGAAAATAATGGAATGCTGTTATAATTTGGGATCTTTCATTTATAATTTTTTTTTCACTCCATTAGGGTTTTTTTTTGCTGTATCCCAAACTTAATTCTAATGCTATTTTACATTTTTCTACCCACTTTAATAGTGTTTAATTTTTTGCACTGCTTTATCTTAGTGGTCACTGACATAATGCATACCTGTTATTAGGGCATGTTTCTAGGAGTGTGTCCTTTCAGGTCATAACCCAAGTGTAATCGATTTCACGGGCTAAAACTTTGGATGAAAGTTCATTTCTTCATCTGCTGCAGATTGAAAACCCTTTCACCGAATGCTCTTCTGCTGAATTCTTATTTAATTTTGTTACTCTGGTTTTGTCTCTCATCTTGTCCTGTGCCCTTTTGATTTCCCAGTTTTGACCTGCTTCTGTCCTTTCATTCTTCCCTCAGTCTGCTCTCAAAAACTTGTCAGCTTGCTGACGCAACAGAGATGTACAGTGGTGTGAAAAACTATTTGCCCCCTTCCTGATTTCTTATTCT
>JANRMT010062820.1:11087658-11128149 GCA_026402145.1 Polypterus bichir lapradei
ATAGATAGATAGATAGATAGATAGATAGATAGATAGATAGATAGATACTTTATTAATCCCAAGGGGAAATTCACATAATCCAGCAGCAGCATACTGATACAAAAAACAATATTAAATTAAAGAGTAATAAAAATGCATGTAAAAACAGACAATAACTTTGAATAATGTTAACGTTTACCCCCCCATGGGGTGGAATTGAGTCACATAGTGTGGGGTCTCCTCAGTCTGTCAGTGGAGCAGGACGGTGACAGCAGTCTGTCGCTGAAGCTGCTCCTCTGTCTGGAGATGATCCTGTTCAGTGGATGCAGTGGATTCTCCATGATTGACAGGAGCCTGCTCAGCGCCCATCGCTCTGCCACGGATGTTAAACTGTCCAGCTTCAATAGAGCCTGCCTTCCTCAGAAGTTTATACAGGTGTGAGGCGTCCTTCTTCTTTATGCTGTATCCCCAGCACACCACCACGAAGAAGAGGGCTCTCGCCACAACCATCTGGTAGAACATCTGCAGCATCGTATTGCAGATGTTGAAGGACGCCAGCCTTCTAAGGAAGTATAGTCAGCTCTGACCTTTCTTACACAGAGCATCAGTATTTGCAGTCCAGTCCAATTTATCATCCAGCTGCACTCCCAGATATTTATAGGTCTGTACCCTCTGCACAGTCACCTCTGATGATCACGGGGTCCATGAGGGGCCTGGGCCTCCTAAAATCCACCACCAGCTCCTTGGTTTTGCTGGTGTTCAGGTGTAGGTGGTTTGAGTCGCACCATTTAACAAAGTCCTTGATTAGCTTCCTATACTCCTCCTCCTGCCCACTCTTAAAATCATTGTTACTTGTTTAAAATCACTTTCATCTTCAATAAATTTTTGTTATGGCTGTGCTGTGCATCTTTATAAGAAATTATTTTCAAGGAATGTGAGGAATATGTTTTTTAAATTCAGTTTTTTGTTTTTCTTTATGTTAGTTACAGAAAAGAAACATGATATGGCCAACAGATTTGTCCCTTGCTCACTGCCCATCTTTTGTTCAACAACCCCAGGTTGACTCCTGGCATTATATGTAAAAGGGCACTGCTCTGATGATGCTAAAGGCAACTAAACAAGAGATGAACATTTCTAGCAGAAATAACACAAAAAGATGTATTTTTTGAAAATTAAAAATAAAATTGAAAAACAAAAGATAACTTTTTTATTTTTCTAAACCAGACAGTTTAACTGTTCACTATCAAGAAAGAACTGCAAGTACTCAATCACTAAAAGTTTACAATAAAACCAGAACCAAAATACCAGGATGATGACCATGTTCAAACAAAACAGCAAGAGTCAGTACCAGAATATTGAAAATGGGACTTTCTAAAGAACTCTTGTTTGACTGAATCTGCATCTCAGACAAAGGAACTCACACCACTATATTGAAATTTAACAGCTAGTATTAGGGAGGTGGACCCTAGCAACAAGGCAAGCTCCCATAGCAACTGCTATAAAGCCCAGAGTAGTTTCCAAAATGGTGATATGATGCAGAAAAAATAATTTAAAACTTTATGCAAAAATGAAAGAAAATTCATACTCATACATAAAAATTAAGCTCCACAGTTGCATTTTCAAAAAATGAAATTCTCATGAATTCAATAACTTTATTCAAGATTCACAACATTTTCTAACCATTCAAAATAAGTTTCACAAATCTCAACAGTTTGAGGGAAATATTCATATTTTTTCACTTTATTTTAAGTTCATCACAACACCATTTCTGAGTGTTAACATTTAGCTAACATGTTGCTGGAGTGCTTGTCACAGTTGTTAGGAACTGTGGCTCTCAGGACGTGCTGCACAAAAGCTCCAATATAAATCTCAGCAAAACGTTTCAGAGTTTACGATTACATATCAGATTCATTGACTCGATTTTCATGGACAGCCTGCTCTAGGCAGATTTACAGCAGCGCCATACCCTTTCCATTTTTAACAGTTAATTTAACTGGACTACAAGGAGTATTTGGTGACTTGGATATTTTCTTGTTTTCACCATTGACTTGTGCTTTTCAGTCACATTTTCAATGAGCTGGATGGTGTGTTCCATTGTCTTCATTGTGAAGGTTAATCCACAATATTGAATCACCAGAAGTAGGACCTTGCCGCTATACTGTAATCCATTGAAACCCCAGACAGGTGATCTCCATTGAACTAATTCGGGGGCTTCTAAAACCAATCGGCTGCATCAGTAATGATTTAGGTGTGTCATCTCAAAGGAGGTGAATATTTATGCCAAATGCCAAGCCAAAAAATATGTTACATTCACTGTGATTCAATGTTGTATAAAAATAAAATGTGAACATTTTCAAGGGAGTGGATACTTTTCATAGGCACTTGTCTTATCATGGGAAGGCGTTTGGGGACACCACTCCTTAAAATATAAATCCCCTTTATCAAACCCTCACATTCTCTTTAATGTGAACTCACAGTATATGTTTAATTCTCTGTCACTGCTTTAACCTTATACAGTATACAGTTCTCAGGTGCAATGCACAAGCACACAGGACTATGCTCCACTACCTTCTGTCAGTAGTTCCTTCAGACTTCGCCCAGGTATGACTGTCACTGTAGCCTCCTTATTCAGATTGTTCTCTCTCCTTCACCCTGATTGACCTAGCTGAGAAAGGAACTTGTTTCTCAGCTCCTGGTGGTTAAAACAGAACAAGCATGCAGGCAGGTCAGCAGGCTTTAATAAAATTGTATTCTTTAATCATTGTACAAATAGATAGTGCCATAAACAAAAGTAAAATAAAGCATGCACACCATACAACCCGATACTGTTAAATGTTTAGTCTTTACAGGCAGAACATTTCTTGCATTACTTAAAGTTTCAGCAATAACTAAGAGCATTCTTGGATTCGCTTCACCTTCTTTTACCTTTCTTTTCTCTCTCTCTACTTCTTCTGATCAGCTCTTTTACTGATCGTATCAAGTTCAATTATCTGAAGTTCATAAAAGTATAACCATGTTTCAGAAACAACAGCCTGAGCTCACTCTTCTGACATCATACATGGGAGCCAACAGTTCGGCATGCTCAGATAACTTAGAAAGAGCTTTTGAAATCATACGTTCATTATGGTAGTCAGTCCACATTATACATTTGATTTAAACTGGTTCTCATTCTTTACCAACAAAAACATTGATAGATAGATACAGCAGGGAGAATAAGCATTGAACACATCAACGTTTTTCTCAGTAAATATATTTCTAATGGGGCCATTGACATGAAATTTACACCAGATGTCCATAACAACCCAAGTAATCCACACATACAAAGAAATCAGAACAAGTAAGTCCATAAATTAAGTTATGTGTAATAAAGTGGAATGACACAGAGAAAAAGTATTGAACACTCTTACTGACATGTATTTAATACTTAGTAGAAAAGCCTTTGTTGGTAATGACAGCTTCAAGACACCTCCTGTATGGAGAAACTAGTCGCATGCATTGCTCAAACTGTCTTCAAATCTTGAAGTTTCTGGGGGCCATTTCTATGAACTCTGATCTTCAGGTCAGTTCTTTCCAGAGATCTTCAAGTCAGGTGATTCACCGGGCCATTCTAGCAGCTTTATTTTCTTTCTCTGAAACCAATTGAGAGTTTCCTTGGCTGTGTGTTTGGGATCCTTGTCTTGCTGAAATGTCCCCCCTCGTTTCAGCTTCAGCATCCTGGTAGATGGCAGCAGCACTGTAGATAGTGTCACAAGAATAAGTCACAGACATCCTTAAGGTTTGGGGCAGCCACCCGTATATTGTTGCAAGGCTGCACAATTCAGTTAAATTGAATAGAGATGTTTACAGATTCCAAAACAGAACTGATGTTATTGAGGTAAGATGGCAGCTTTTAAGGCCAGTAAAAGTAATGATGTCATCTGGGCCAGAACTGGAAGTGACTGGCCCAGAACCGGAAGTGACGTCATTAGCACCTGAAGCTGGAAATGATGTCATCAGTGGCGTTGGTACCCTGCAGGATTTCCCGTGGATGGTCTGCCAGAGATTGAGAGAGACGATCAGTGCACCCCGCCTCCCTCTGGTCTGGCGTGGTATTGCTATTATTTAGGGTCTTCAGCTCGTACATGAGTGACAATAGATAGATAGATAGATAGATAGATAGATTGCTGTTGGGATAAAGGAGCCACAGTAGCATTTCTTGGCACTCTTCTGCTGAATAATTTGTTGTCAGAAAGTCCTTAGTGTTACTGTGTCAAAGAGAGGATGTGAAGCATTGTCCATAATGGTCATCAGTATTGTCTTTATCTTCTCCTCTACTAATACCACCAATGAAAGCCATCGTGTGGCCTAAAACCAAGACTGCCCTTTTAATTAGCTTGTTGATTCAGTGGACCTCTGTTGAAGTGATGTTACCAGCCCAGCACATCACTGCATAGAAAATCGCACTGGCCATCACAGAGTTGTAGATGTGGAGGATGTCTCTACCCACATTAAAAGAACACAGTCTCCTAAGAAAAAAGAGCCTGCTCTGCCCAATTCCTATATTATGAGCCCAGTAAAGCTTGTAATTGATGTGAACAACAAGTATTTGTAGGATTGAATCACCTCCTGATTCACTCCCTGAATAATGACTGGAAATTTAGGCTCTTGGGTGTGACAAAAGTCAACAACCAGTGCCTTGGTATTGCTGATGTTAACATGCAGACCATTTTTTCTGCACCAAGAAACAAAGTTCTCCACCTGCCTATCTCATCCTCTTTATCACTACACTCCATAAGTACAGAATCATCTGAGAACTTCTGCAGGAGACATGACCTGGTGTTATATTTGTAGTGTAAGCTGTGCAGAGCAAAGAGAAAAGGAGAGAGGACTGTTCCTTGAGGTGCTCCAGTATTGCTCTCATCAATATCAGAAACACAATCTTTGAGTCTCACAAACTGCAGTCTGCTGGACATGTATAGTCAAGCAATACCTGAAACATACTGTATAATATCGCAGAGCTTATTACACATTCTGCTTAGACTAATCATCAAAATATTTATGTAATTGTTAAGCACACACAAAAGCATTAACACACAAGGTACAATTTTCAGTAGTAACATGCCAAGCTGTTTTAACATAACAAGCTATTTCAGCATAGAATTGAATAAAGTATCTTTGAAAAAGTCCACTTTTTGAACATTACAAGAGAAGTTCTTCTTCCAGAAATGTTCTACTCCTTCCTCCAACAGCACTGTACATTTTTCTTAACATTTAGTAATCGATACATCCGTACATCAACAAAGAGTGCAATGAAACGGAGCATAGATCCTGTCAGTCAATACTTTGTCAAGGAATCAAGTGAATGAAAAAATAAATAAAACTCTTCAGAGTGTGCATCACCACTCAATATCTTAACACATCAAATTGGTTCAAGAATAAAAGAAACTAATCTTTACTCCTATACCTGAAGGGAAGCAAAGAGATATTTTTTTCATACTGTATTAAGCAAAACTGCCCACAATAGAGACATCATTTCTAGAAAAATTTCCAAATGTTGCATTTACATAAATTAGTTAACACAATGGGTCGTGATGCTACATCATGGATACAGCACCTTTGTTTCAAAGCCTCTGCCCAGATGTTGACCGTGATTTTGCACTTTCTCCCTTTGTCTGCATGGGTTTTTCAGTCATTTCCCAGAGATGTGCAGGTTAGGTTAACTGGCCATTTTGAATTGGTGTGGGAGTGAGGGAGTATGTATGACTGAACCTGCAATGGACCGGCGTCCCGACCAGGGATTTTCCTGTTCAGTGCTGTGGGAATAGGCACTGACATCCCGCAGCTAAATTTGATTTATTGATATTGAGAATGTTATGTTACTTAATTAGCTTATATTTCTCTGTATGGCCTTTCCTGGCATAAGTGAGCTGAGTGGTGCCCAGTGGCCAGTTGAAAGACCCCTAAACTCAGTGAAAGTACAGTTGTCAAGAAACTGGGAATTCAAAATAGGGATACTGCTTAGGGCTTTGGTGTAAAAAAAAAACTATAAATGGCCCTTGTACTCCGCTAATGAAAAATAAAAATACCAGAATATACAGTGTGAAGACCCACGGTGCACGTGCCGCCCCAACCTGACATAGACAATCAAAGACACCAGTTCCCTCAAACAAAAAGCCCTGTAGGACGCAGACCTGGAGCAATCTACAAGGACTGATACCAACAATCATAAGCAGTACACAAAACACTCTCTCTTCATCCCAGACTCTTGGATCCTCCTTCTCCACACCTCGTGAGTGAGCTTTGTCCCTGTTACTCCCGACTTTGTCTCTCAAATGAGGTGAGGCTGCTCCTTAAATTCTGCATCCTGGGAGTACTTCTACAACTACTACTAATACTACTACTGATATACAGGGCTCAACAATCCCTGCAGCACCCCCCCACCCATGGAACCCAACAGGGCTGTAGCAAACTCAAACTCCCAGTGTGCCCTGTGGGAATCTGTGGACCCAAGGGGGCTGCCAACTAACAGTTTGGGGGAGAAAGAACCCTTCATAAGCTACTGCCTCCTGTCCTTCCATTTGGGAGGTGACCCAGCCGGGCAAGAATGCTGGCTGCCTGTTACAACAGACAAGCAAATGCACATGTTACTTTTAATTGAAGTTATAATCCATGACAGAAGGATCAGATAGTCTCAGAGTGAATATCTTTTTCCTTTTGATGTTGTATCATGATTTTTTTTGTATTCTTTAAGTTGCTATTCTGCACTATACATTAATGGTTGGTTTACTGTAATATACTGTAAGGTGACTCTGTGGCTAAAGGATCAATGGAGTGGTGGCTCTGTAGCTAAAGGATATGGGCTGGTAACTTGAAGGTTGCTGGTTCGAATCCTAGCAGGAACAGAAGGCATGCTACTTTATTTGGGCCCTTGTGCAAGGCCCTTAACCTGGAATTGCTCCAGGAGTGCTGTACAAGGGAGCACTGCCCTTAAAACTCTGAGTAAGTTGGGGAAAGCTAAAAAAAAGAACTTCCCCTTGGGGATTAAAACAGTATGCCTAAAAAAAATTACATGCAATATAAATGCATTTTTATTGTGACCTTATTAGTTTCGTGCCAACAATATTTGTGATATTACATTTGTTGTGAACAGCACAAACTAAACTGTTGTTTGCCCACTTTCCGTACAACAATACACAAAATCAGTGAATGTTGCTAGACGTGCCAAGATATACTGTATTTATCAAAGAGCAGTTACTGTAGCATATCTTTCACAAATAAATTGTTCATTGTCTAAAAGACTGACATCAGTGTTCGTAATTGGATTATGGAGATGATTGCTGACAATAGGGGAACTGCATTGTCAAGAAGGGATCCCACTTACGCTCATGAGCTGCTGGGATAGGCCTAAAAACTGAATCAGGTTGAAAACGGATACTCAAAATGTAAAAGAGAATAACAAAAAGATCAGCCTCAGAAACAAAACTAAATCAAAACCAGTAGTTAAAATATTTTACCAAATTTCAAAAATCTGAACAACAAAATTATTGCCCTAAACAAAATTCATTTAAGTGGGCCTGATGTAGGCATACGAGTGAAAGTTGGGAGGATCTAACAGTCTCCTGTCGGCAGACATTTCCATATTGTTGTTGTTATCTTATTTGGTATCATGAAGTATGTATGGCTTGTCAATGAGCCACAGTATTCGCCAGCAACTTAGTGACTCTATATCAGCTGCTGGAGATCTTTTATACACCATCATGGTGTGTAGGACTGTATTTTGTGATTATATAGATCACTATGGAGTGAGGAGAGCCGCACACGTCAGTGTGCACAGGCATTTGTTCGTCTTTGTCACGGGAGTATTCTGTTTCCTATACTGGAGACTCAGCAACTGGCACTGCTGTTCTTCTTTGAATGGCCGGGCAAGGTGTTTCACACTTAGCAGATGTTGCCACTGTTCATTTTTCTTTCTGTCATGTCACCCTCTCATCAGTTTGATAAGAAAGACACGAACCACAATAACTTTTTGAAGGTTCCTGTTATGCAAAGTTTTTTGCTTCACCAGTGCATATCATGTCATAATTTCAATGAAGACCAAGATATAGGTTCTAGCTCCGGTGGTTTGTGAGCAATCGTGTGAAAGATAGATACAATCCTTGGCATTTTTTATACATACAAATAGGTTTAGGATTTTTGCTCCATGAACATTGTACATGTTTTTCTTGTATATGTGTGTAGAAAAATATGCCAACTCTAAACTGTCCTGGTAAGTGCATGACTGAGCTGCATGATGAACTGCTGCTGCATCCTGGGTTGGTTACTGCCCTGCATTTCATGTTGCCAGGCTTCAATACTATGACCATTATTGGATTAAATGGTTTTGATAAAAGGTGAGATGAATGGAAAAATCCCAACAACCCATGACTATGCACATTATTACACCTACTATATAAACTGTGGGGGGAACATAAAAGCCCCACACCCCAGATGCCCCAGTTTCAAATGACCACTTATTTTTAAAGCAATGTGCCTTTACAGAGTCGTCTCTTCAATGTTAACATAACCACAGAACACAATTCATTTACTTCTTTCTGTCTACCTACCCTTCCTTACTTCTTTCTTTCCTGCGCCTCCTCCCAACTCACCTGAGTGAGGTGGAGTGACTGTTTATATGCTGGAACAATAAGTTATTTTTGGTGCCAGAGCATTGCACCCAGGAAACACATCCTGTTTAGGCAGAACATCCATGAAAACAAGCAATGTCCCCTGGTGACCCCTTGGAGCCCAACAGGGTTGTGTGCCTGAACTCCTGCAGGAGTCCACATCGGAGGCATGCCACAGGAGCCCTAGCGTACTCTGGAAATATTCATTCCTGAGAGGTGATCTCTCCATGTTTATCCTTGAGTCCTGCCTTGTACCTGAGGCAGAGAGCAGCCTCCTCCCTGGCCGGGATGCACATCCATCTCAGCTGTCCACCCATAACAGTAGCCTTCTGGCTGGTTAAAGCAAGACCTTCCATCCCGGCAGAAGGACCAGTCCATCCATGTCCATCAAAAAGCATACACATTTACACAAATTTAGAAAAACAATTCTTAAAATACTGCAGTGGGCTTGCAGCCTGCCCGGGGTTTTGTTTCCTGCCTTGCGCCCTGTGTTGGCTGGAATTGGCTCCAGCAGACCCCCATGGCCCTGTATTTAGGTTATAGCAGGTTGGATAATGGATGGATGGATTCTTAGAATCAGTGCGTAAGATAATTAAAAAGCTTAAATATGTCGGGGTATCCACAGTAAATTTACCTATGCAAGGTCAAAACATCTAAGCTCTACACTGTCAATGCCTTTGCAAGGATTTAAAACCTGTAGGCATGCCCTCTAAATTCAAGTTCAGTTGTTATTTGGGAAACATGATAACTTTCATGGTTCCATAAAAACTGAATTCTGTGTGTGCATATAGTGATGTGGTCAAAGAGAAAGTGCAGTGGAGCACACATAAAATGCTTGCCAATGCCTAAACATTTCATACACAATTAAAAAAATGCAACTGGTCAAAAACTTATAAGCTCTATAGAACCAGACCCAATTAAACACTTGCCATAACGGGATGCCCGTTTGAGTGCTGTGGACAGAAGGCTGGTGGTCAGTAAATAACATACAGGACCTAAACTAAACAGTTACAGAAAAAGATGTGCTCTTCCCAGTGAATTCTCAAGCACACAATATTAGATTGGACACCTTCCCTTTTATCATTGCAGATCAGTTTAAAGACCTAGGGGTAAACATCACAAGTAGACATAAACCTCTCTATCAACAAAATTTCTACATCTGTATGGAAAAAATTAAGCAAGACTTGCATAGATGGTCAACACTTCATCTCACTCTAGCTGGAAGAATTAACATTGTTAAGATGAATATCCTTCCTAAGCCTCTCTTTTTATTTCAAAACATTCCAATATACAACAATAAATCATTTTTTAAGAAATTACATTCAACCATAACCTCATTTATTTGGAATTCAAAACATCCACGTATCCAAAGAACGACCCTACAAGGCCAAAGGCAGAAGGTGTCATGGCTCTACCTAACTTTCAGTTTTATTACTGGGCAGCAAACATACAAGCTATAAAAACCTGGGCACAAATAGATGAACATACACAAGCTTGGTCCACAACAGAAATAAAAACCTGCAGTACTTCTTTATATTCCTTGCTCTACATCCCAATAAGTACAAGTTATCGCCAATATACTAATAACACAATTGTTCTTCACTCACTCAGAATATGGAACCAATGTAGGAAGCATTTTAAGATAAAGAAGCTTTTATCTGTGGCACCCTTGCACGAGAAACACCTTTTTCCACCCTCTCAAACATATGCAGTTTTTAATGTCTGGAAAGCATTTGGGATTAAATCATTTAGTGATCTGTACATAGACAACGTCTTTGCATCCTACGAACAATTACATTCCAAATTGAACTTTCCAGCAACACATTTCTTTCACTACCTTCAAATCAGAAATTTTGTTAAACAGAACCTGCCCAATTTTCTTCACCTCCCACCTACCTCTATACCGGAAAAAATATTGATCAGTCTTGAGAACTCAGACAGCATCTCCATAATATATAAGACCATTTTACAGTCCCTCCCTTTCAAAGATCCAAGAGGACAGTGGGAAAAGGATCTCTTACTCAACATTTCAGAAAAGGAGTGGAAGATAGCAATGCAGAGAATCCACTTGAGCTCCATATGCGCAAAGCATACAATTATTCAACTCAAAATTATATATCGAGCACATCTGTCTTGTTTAAAATTGTCCAAAATGTTTCCAGGGCAAGATCCAACCTGCAAACGTTGCAATCAAGTTCCAGCCTCACTGGGCCACATGTTTTTGGCCTGCACCAAATTAACATCATTCTGGACCAAAATCTTGAAATGCCTTTCAGACAGCCTTGGTGTCACAATCCCTCCTAACTCATTAACAGCTGTGTTTGGTGGGCTCCCAGATGGGCTTTAAGTGGAGAAGGACAAACAAACTGTAATCGCCTTCACCTCACTATTGGCACGTAGGCTAATCTTGATCAATTGGAAGAACCCTAACTCACCTATTTTAAGTCAGTGGGTAACTGATGTTATTTAATACTTGAAATTGGAAAAAATCTAATTCGCACTTAGAGGATCTGTGCAGAACTTTTTCAAAACCTGGCAGGATCTGATCAATAACATTTTAGAATAAGCTTTTAAAGCACAGAGGAAGCGGATTCTCTCCCCCTTTTATTTTTCTTCTACATTTATCTTTATTTACTTATTAATTCGACAATTTACTTATTTTTACTAGCTTTCGGTTTTACTCTGCTGGCCTAGCTTCTAGGGGGTGGGGATTGATTTGTTTTTGATTCTATTTTTATAAAAATGTACTTATTTGTATGGAATGTTGTGTGATTTATTTAAAATCAATAAAATCAAGAAAAAAAGAAAAAGATGCAATACATGTGAGCTTAATATACGTGTTTTTTAAATGATGTTCTATTGTTTACGGCAATGTGTATCAAGTCAGCAGCTGAATGTTAACTGTGTTTTGGCTGAGGTAGCTACTGTAAATGAACACAGCTGATGCTGAAAAGGCTATTTAAAATTGTAAAATTAAAGTCATTATAATAACAAAAAAAAGTTAGGTTAACACTTTAGTTTAAGTACTGCAAAAAATGATTCTGTTATTCATTTACTCTACTGTAACAAGACTAGGCCTGGATAAAAATATTGTCTGAGTAATCGTTATTTTTTGTTTAAACAATTCAGTATCGATACTTAAAGTCTTAAGCTCAGTCTTGTGAATCTCTGTCCTGCTCAATTACTACATGTAAATTTTGTCCTATCTTCATTTTTGGCGTCCAATCCAATAGATGGCGCTAATGTGCCTTTTAAGCATTTTACTGCTTCACATAAAACGGTGTCTCCTCTTTAAATGAAATCAGCGTCTTAGACACTTAATTCAGATGTATTGACTTACTATGTATTAAAACGGTGCATTAGTAAAGAACATCTGGATAAAAGCAAAGCCATATGTAAGCTTTGCAACTCAGATGTTAATTATTGTTGTAACACAACAAATTTAAAAAATCACTTATCTTAATGTCACCCAGAAACATTATCTCAGCCGACATCCAAATGTGTAGAGCCTAAACAATCTGCACTGGGGCTCCAAGCTTCTGTTTAATTTGCCTCGTGCCCAAAAAAATCACAGAATCTACAGCAGTCTTTATCTGTAAATATAAGAGATGCTAAAGATAAGAGCTGCTATAACACCTCACCAGACAAAGAAAGAGGGTAATTGCTGGAAATTTCAGAGCAGCCTGCGATAGAAAAGTGTGTGCTCAAAGCAGCCAACTTAAAGTAGCTCCATTTTAACAATGTTATCAGTCACGATGGTCGGTTCTTTTTCTTTTATGTTCCATTCATTCAGTGCCACTGTCAACAACAATCAGCTCTAGATTCTCATTTTAAAATGCTTCCTTTTTGTCTGAAGGACTGTTAGGACACATTTTTGAGACTGATTAAAGTAACTGCTACAAGTGAGCAACTGAAGATATGTGTAAGTTCTAGAATCATAGATATGAGTCTTCCTGCTGTATCTTTAATTTTTATCAAATTCATGATTATTTTAATAGCCAAACTTATTCCCCTATTGGATAACAGTTTAGTTGAAGGATGTCTACATGGGGATTCATAACACAAGAATAGGTTACTGAATAGCATTTATTATTTATGAAGCAATATTTGATTAGGGCGGCACGGTGGCGCAGTGGTAGCACTGCTGCCTCGCAGTTAGGAGGCTCGGGTTCGCTTCCCGGGTCCTCCCTGCGTGGAGTTTGCATGTTCTCCCCGTGTCTGCGTGGGTTTCCTCCGGGCGCTCCGGTTTCCTCCCACAGTCCAAAGACATGCAGGTTAGGTGGATTGGCGATTCTAAATTGGCCCTAGTGTGTGCTTGGTGTGTTTGTGTGTGTCCTGCGGTGGGTTGGCACTCTGCCCGGGATTGGTTCCTGCCTTGTTGGCTGGGATTGGCTCCAGCAGACCCCCGTGACCCTGTGTTTGGATTCAGCGGGTTGGAAAATGGATGGATGGATATTTGATTATTTTATAATAACTAGGGAGCTCCGCCCTCTGCTCGCTTCGCTCACCCACTCCCGTGTTTGGTTTACCGGATATACAATTTAAAGAGATTGTTATTTTCATGGAAATTGTCACATATGCATTATTTTCATTTTTACTTTAAAACTTTTGTAAAAACAATACTTACCCCGGGCGTGGTTAAATCTCTTTCTCGCAGGACGTTTAAGACTGCTGACATTGTGAAGGGTGGGCGGCTGAACGCATGCTAAGGAGAAGTGGTCAGATCATCTGCTGGCTTGTTGCTGCTGCTGGCACGCTGTGTGTTCTGCTTGTTGCGCTGCACATCGATCATTTAAAAGTCTGTACAGCAGCTGTCCTTTTGCCACTTCATGTCTCTGCTACTCGTGTTGTGAAGGGGGAGGGGAGCTTAACGCACGCTAAGGAGAAGTGGTCGGATCATCTGCTGGCTTGTTGCTGCTGCTGTTGGCGAGCTGCATGTTCTGCTTGTCGCTCTTTGAAGAGCTGGGAGCACATGAAGTGTGTCTGCCAAAAGCATTCTAGCAACTGCTTGGTTAGATGTCTGTGAACTTGTTTCAAATGTTGTCTCACTGCCTTGTCTCGCATGACATTAAAGTGTCTCTTGTGGGACGTCAAATTGTCTTGTGAGAAGATCACATCTCGTTTCCCTAGTCTCCTTCCCATGATTTTTTTTTATAATAGAGAGATATTATTTGCAAGATGATATAAATGTTTTATAAAGTAGATGCTACTGCATTGTATTAAAACAAGGAGCCCCCCCCCCCCCCAATAATTTGTGTGAACTCTGATGTGGCAATACATATTTTAGTTAAATTATGGTGAATTCTGAATGAGTTTTTAAAAGAGCAATGACATTTTGCTTCAGATCATCCAAATACTGATGTTCACTGTTCATTACTAATCAAGTATTTATTCTTAAATGTCATTCCATGCTTATGCATATGTTATAACGTCATCATGTAGACACCCTTCAAATAAAGTGTTACTGAAATTTGTCACATTATATTAATGTTCTCTATGCACGGTTAAGTAATTTCTAAAAAAGCCACCACTTCAAATATATCAGTACATTCAGTCAAGATAAAATTGATATTGAATCAAATCGGGCTATGTGAATTGGAATCAAATAGAACTGGGACATGAGTGCTGATACCTGGCCCGAAACAAGCCCATACCAAAAATTTCTTTGGGTCTTCATAACACTTACAAAACATCTGTAGATCGATTATTCACGTCTGTGCAGTACGGCATGTTGACATGATGGTAAAATTACATGTTAATATGAAAGATTCACAAATCTTGTACTAAATACGTAATACCAAGAGAAATGTGTCTCAGTTGAACCACCTCAGACCGCTCCAAAGTGATGTTTGGTTTAGTAGGCCACATTGCAGAGTTGAATTTAACACTTTACTGATGCTTTGTTAGTGTTATGAAGACTGTGGCAGTAGGGGGCGCTAGTGCTCCCTTGAACCCTCAGGTACAACTCCAAACACCGGATAAAAGTCCAAGACTCTTTATTATTTTTCTCAGTGCACCAAGCACCTTCCACACTACTCATAAATCACTCAATAAATTCAACACAATAATCACTCCTCCTCGCCCAGACACTTTGCTCCTCTCCCACCCAGCACAGCTCGTTGTCTGGAGTGAGGCACCACCCTTTTATAGCCCCTGACCCGGAGGTGTTTCTGTCCCAACAGTCCACAGTTCCTTATTCCTTCTGGGTCAGGGCAATCAGTCTTTTACTTCAACCCGGGAGCACGTCGTTCCTTCCCGTCACATGACCGTGACGTACTCCAGGGTCATAAGGAACAAAAGAGCCCATAAGCCCCCCCACAGCGACTCCTGGTGGCCCCCAAGGTATCCAGCAGGGCTGTGTAAAAACATTACATAGTCCATAAGGCCCTGCTAGAACTCGGGGCACGATCCTGCTGTCGGGAGAGCTCCTCCTGCCGGCCTGGGGGTGAGGACCGGCATGGGAAGCCAGCAGTCCTCCACAGTTCCCCCCCCCCTTAGCGACGACTTCTGGGGCGGAGCGTCCAGCCCCGCGAGGGACGTCCTCCTCCAGGAGGACGCGTCAGCTGGGCCTTGGCTGCGTTGTCCCTGTCCTCTAGCGAACCTTGGGGGGACGGTGTACCTCCTGTCTCCCCGGGGACAATGGCGCCACTCGTGGCCCGGTCGCCGGCAGTTGTAGCACCGGCGAAGCCCTCCTGGTTGCTTCCCTCTGCGGGACCAAAAACAAACTCCGTCAGTGTCGTCTCCGCCCCTTCATCTGCCAAGGAGGGCATTACGGCCGCTAGGCTGCCCTCTAGCCTTCTCTCTGCTATGTCAGGAGACCCACGCTTTATTTTGGGGATCTCCTGCTTCATCTGGGGCTTGTGCTCAGCTTGAGGCTCTCTATGGAAGAGAGAGAGCCTCTTTGCTGTTTGCACGCCCGTTGTCCTGCGGTTATTAGGAGGCGTCGTCATTAGCACCGCTTGGCCCCGATGAACAGCACCATTCAGCTGCACCGGCACGAGCGGTGCTTCCCCTGGCGCTCCTATCACCGGCGCTACCCCGCACATACGACCGGTTGGGACCTGGGGGCTTGTACGGCTCCGGACGGCCATGTCACACGCATGCCCCGGACCGTTTACTCCTTTCACCAACCGGTCGGTCATTGTGCCCCTCTCTGTTGTCGGGCACACGGTACTTTGACACCCGCTACTTATCCTCGGCGGTGTCAGATCGCACTGTGTCCCCTTATATTCTACGACATGGGAGGGACTTACCTGCACTCCCGCATCGATCATCTCTGGAGCTTCCCGGCTCAGCCGCTGCATGAAGTCCATTAGTGCCTTCACTGGTGCTGCTGCCGTTGCTCCCAGTTCCTCCACTCATTCTCTCAGGCCACTATATTACTGTAAGAAACAGCTTAGGGGCGCGAGGTATTCCTCGAGCCCCCGTAAGTCCAGACAGTTAATGTTTACGGCCGGAGTTGTTTGCGCTTCCGCGTTTCGCTTACCCTCCGGCAGGGAACCAATGAGCACGTCCTCTCCTGGCACGTGTTCAGCTGGGTCGCGCAAAGGCTCTTGGGACTTGGAGTTCTCGGAGGAACGGCTGGCTACTCCGAGCCGGCTGAGATCTGCCTTTTCCTTTTCACCGGCAGACCCTTCAGCCACAACCCGTCCCTCCTTGACGGTTGCAGCTTGTCTCAGCGCTGCTTTGCATGCCTTCCCCTCCCCTTCCAGGAGGCTCGGACCCGTCAGGGGACGACCGGCCTCGTCGGACGACTCCGGGTTACCGTCACCTTCCCGGCATGCACCGTGGGTGACCAGTCTGTTGTCCTCGTAGGGAGCCGTCGATAGCCGTCTCGCGTCCTGGCCTGCCTTCTGGGAGCCGTGGCCATTTTGCTGAAGCATGAGGCAGTCATCCGAGACGCCGCTGCGATTCTCTCGGCGGGCGTCTGCAAAACAGGATAAAAAATAACCCGAAACGTCGGGCGTTTTACCTGCAGCTCCCTCCGTAGCGGATGGCGGAACCCCCTGACTGTCTAGGGAGTCCGACGCGCTCGACAGCGGACCGTGTCCCAATTGCTGCGCTACCCGGGCTAGCTCGGCCCGAATTAGCGCTCGGTCCTCCTCGCTCCCGGTCAGGTAGGTCCAGGTCCTCTTGGCATCCGTCAGGCCCTGCAGCCCGCTGGGACTGACCTTCTTTTTCCCGGTCTTCTTGCCCATGGTCCTGCAGAATGGGATGGCGCGCACTGTTGCGGCTTCTTTTGGTAGCGGGTGGTGTTTGCACCTCCGTGGATTGATGAGGGTCTTCCCTAGGGTTGTCTGCCCACACAAAATTTGTTTTGAATGCAGGTCCCCTGCCAACAGACGGCCAGAGAATCCTGCCGACTACGCCAGTGTGGCAGTAGGTGGCGCTACTGCTCCCTTGAACCCTCAGGTACAACTCCAAACACCGGATAAAAGTCCAAGACTCTTTATTATTTTTCTCAGTGCACCAAGCACCTTTCACACTACTCATAAATCACTCAATAAATTCAACACAATAATCCTTCCTCCTCGCCCAGACACTTTGCTCCTCTCCCACCCAGCACAGCTCGTTGTCTGGAGTGAGGCACCGCCCTTTTATAGCCCCTGACCTGGAGGTGTTTCTGTCCCAACAGTCCACAGTTCCTTATTCCTTCTGGGTCAGGGCAATCAGTCTTTTACTTCAACCTGGGAGCACGTCGTTCCTTCCCGTCACATGACCGTGACGTACTCCCGGGTCATAAGGAACAAAAGAGCCCAATAAGTCCCCCCACAGCGACTCCTGGTGGCCCCCAAGATATCCAGCAGGGCTGTGTAAAAACATTACATAGTCCATAAGGCCCTGCTGGAACTCGGGGCACGATCCTGCTGTCGGGAGAGCTCCTCCTGCCGGCCTGGGGGTGAGGACCGGCATGGGAAGCCGGCAGTCCTCCACAAGACAAAGATGCCTTTGTTAAGGTCTTTTTACATAACAATAAATGTATAATAAATACATTTCTGCAGACCCTAAAATAGAGTATTACCAAAGTTAGAAATATGACAGGCAGTGCAGAGAAGTTGTTAAGGTTTTGGTCCTTAAACCCTGAGGTTGTGGGCTCAAGTCCTGCTAATGATACTATGTGACTATGAGCAACTCACTTCACCTGCCTGTGCTCCATTTGAGAAAAGAAACGTAACCAATTGTATCTGAAATGTTGTAAGTAGCCTTGTGTCACACACGCGTGTTTAGGAGGCAACTAAAGGGCTTAAGTACATGTAATTCCATGCCGGACCAGGGGGTGGAGACGTGCACTAATTCTCTCTCTCGATCTCTTGCAGACCATTCTAGGGAAATCCCGCCCGGCTCTGAGGCAGCCAACGACGTCACTTCCGGTTCCGGTCCTGATGACATCACTTCCTCTAATGGCCTTTAAAGCCGCCATCTTGTTAATACTAAGACAGTTCTGTTTTGGACTGAGTCGTGTGAACATGGCTATGATTTTGAATCAGTTTTGCAGCCAGAAAAAATTATACGGGTGGCTGCCCCAAACCTTCGCAATGTCTTGTGGTCATTATTGCTACACTTGGATGAAGGTATCAGCGAAATAATATTAATTGTACAGTATACAAAATCATTAAGATTTACAAATATTCTTTTTTTTAATTTACAGCAAATCTCCAGGTTTGATGTCATATCTCACTGTTAGCAGCTCTTTGCAGTTAAACAATATAGTGCACCTTACTAATATTACTAATAATACCTCTATAATACTATTATTTCATTATGTGCAAACCAGTGGAATGCAAGACTTAACTGCCCCTTCTTCTCAGGGCTGGAGACAATGCTCCTACCCTGATAAGGTATATAATTTGAGATTGACTATTCTGTTTTCTTTATTTGGGTGTAAAACAATGAAATGTGAGTTTTAAAACTATGTTATAAGACAGAGATAATTTATATACGTTCAACTCTCCCAGTTGATTTGTCATAATGAACTTAAGTATTCTTATGTCAGTGCTCCCTCAAATCTGCACAATAAAGGATGTCTATTGAAAACATAGTAGGTGTGAGCACAGCTGTTAATTGAAAGAAAAATCCCCAACATTACTGTGTTTGAATACTTTCAACTTTAAAAGCACAAAGCAGGAGCTTTGGATTGAAGTAAACATTCACAAAAGTCTTTCTTGCAAAGTCCTAAATCTGTATTTCAAATGTTGTGCACTTCTGAGGAGTAGTGTGGCTCTTGTTGGTATCAGCTTTAAAAACATAGAATTTCAAAAGCTGAGTTGAATGATTTTGAATTTGGTTAATGGGACTGGATTGGTACTGGAAAAAGAAGACATTGCTTGAACTTAACTTATTTGAAGACTTTGCTTTGTAAATTCTTATATAAACTGTATATATATTGTGGCCACCAGGGGCCGCACCAGCTCCCCAAAACTGACACAGACAAATGTGTATGCAAGTTCAGCAACACACCTTTTTAATTTTTTTTTCCTTTTGTTTCCCTATTGCTCAGCACATTACAAAAGCACAACAAAAATCCTTTTCTTCTTCTTATCTCTGTCTTTCTCTCTCCTTCCGCCTGCACTCGTCCTCCATTGAGGTTCGTTCCTCTTTCTCCCAACTTTGGCCATTGGAGGAGTGGCAGCAGGCTTCTGTTATTGTGCTCCCGGGAGTAATTTCAGTAGTCCATTAGCATGTTCTGGAAGCACTTCTGGGTGAGGCAGAAGCCCAACAAAGTAGGACTCCACAGTCCCTGCAGCACCTTCTGGCGGCACCCATAGAACCCAACAGCGCTGTGCCGAACTCCATCTCCCATGGAGTCCTCTGGGAGTCCCAGGCACCGCTGCAACCTAGGGGGGCTGCCATCTAGCACTTTGGAGGAGATAATGCCCTGTATGTGTCCTCTCCTCTGGTCCTTCCATTATGCAGGCGTCCCATCCACGTAGAAACCCTGGCCATCTGCCACAATATATATACTGTACCCTTGCCAGCCAGAACACCCCTTTAACAGAAGGATTGGGGGAGAGACTGTTTTCAGGGCACTAGAGTGCAAACCCCCACCCCACCCCACCCTGGCTTGCTGTAGGGCCATCACCAGAGGGCACTTGGATGTTGTCAGAGCCCTGGGTTGCAGTGTATCTGCCACACCTGTGGACTAAGGATTGAGAGTAAAGGACTGAGAGCAGTGTGCTTTAGTGCCATTTGTACTGGAGAACTGTGCTGTAAAGGTGGGGAGCAGGAGGAAGCTGTTCCCACATGGAAAAATAAAAGTGTGTTGCACCTCCACTTGTGTCTTTGCCTGTCTGTGTTGGGTAGGGTAGGCTGGTTCGCCCCCTGGTGGTCCACAATATTTTTGAATAATGGACAGCAGCAAGTGGACTGGCATCCCAATCAGGATTGATCAATGGACCTTACCCAGCTGGGAGGCCAGTACGATGGAAGGACTAGGGAAGGTGAGCACTGCTCAATATTTTTTCCCCTATTATGCTAGGTGGCAGCCGCCTCGGACTAGGATTTCCACACAGATGCTGGCAGGGCATGCTGGGACCAGTAGTCCTGTGAGGCAGCCCTGTTGGGTTCTATCGGGGCCGCCAGAGGGAGCTGATGGGATTTATAATCCTCACTTTGTGGGACTTCTGATTGACCTGGAAGTTCTTCCGTTGGGGTATGTCCTGGCACCAGAAGTACTCCCAGGTCCAAGATAAAAGAGACCACTTGACCTCATCCAGGCAAGTTAGAGTCGGGTGGAAGAGGGCAAAGCTCACCTGGGAGGTGTGAAGGAAATAAAAAAAGAGAGAGGACAAGAACTGTATTGAGTTTACATCACTTGTGGAACCTTTGTGAAAGGTAGATGGAAGAATAAACCTTTTATTTAACCACGGATTTGTTATATATTAAGGGAGGTTTCAGACATCCCATTATGTATTAAAATATACAGTTTTTACTTCCTACTTTACATTCATCTGCCTCAAATCTGCCCAATCCTGCATGCTATCCACAACCCTCTGTAATAATTCATCAAATTCTAGATTATCTGCCAATATACTTAGATTGGTATCAACTGCAAAATTAACTAGTTAATATTTTTAGTCAGAACATTTAAATATATTAAAAAAGGGACACCACTCTTAATATCACCCAACTCTGGTAAGATTCCTCACACTTGTCATTCTCTGCTTCCTGTGTTTTATTCAATGTTGCCCCCATTAACACACTATACCCTGTGAACTCCCACTTCTTTTAGTTGGATGCCCAACTTCACATGTTGGACCTTATTAAATGCTTTCTGAAAAACAGGATAAATTACATCATAAGCACCACTCTGATCATATTGTGTGTATAACAATATAATGCACACATTTAGAGACTACTATAAATCCTTATATTCTACTAAGTTCAAAGGAGACAACACAAAATCTAATGCATTTCTGGATACATTACAGATACCACAAATTGATACTTTGATTGCAGAGGAAATAAATAAAACCTCTGGTGCTATCAGAATTACTAGATGCTATAAAGTCACTTCAGAGCGGGAAAGCAGCAGGCCTTGATGGCTACCCTGTCGAATTTTATAAGAAATTCTCCACTCCGATAGCTCCCCTCTTATTAGCAACATTTACAGAAGCTAGAGACAATCAAATTCTACCTCAAACCTTTCACAAAGCATTAATCACCGTCTTTCTTAAACAAAATAAGGACCTATTGCAATGTGCATCATACAGACCAATTTCACTTCTGAATAATGATGTTAAGATACTCTCCAAAGCCCTAGCTAGAAGGATGGAGAAAGTGCTGCCTTCGGTAATATCACAAGATCAAACTGGATTTATTAAAGGCCAACACTTAGCTTCCAATCTCCGACGCCTGTTTGATGTAATATATTCACCTGCAAAGTCCAACACCCCAGAGATATTATTATCGTTGGATGCAGAAAAAGCACTTGACATGCTTGAGTGGAACTACCTTTTCACTACATTAGAGAAATGTGGGGTTGGCCCGAATAGCAATTAGATTCAACCATAACCTAATTTATTTGGATCTTAAAACATCCACGTATCCAAAGAGTGACTCTACAAAGACCTAAGGCAGAAGGTGGCATGGCTCTACGTAACTTTCAGTTTTATTACTGGGCAGCAAACATACAAGCTATAAAAACCTGGACACAAATAGATGAACATACACAGGCTTGGTCCACAAATCCTGAAGTACAGTACTTCTTTATATTCCCTGCTTTCTGCCGCAATAAATGCAAATTATCGCCAATATACTAATAACCCAATTGTGCTTCACTCACTCAGAATATGGAACCAATGTAGAAAGCATTTTAAGATGGAGAATCTGACAACACTGCTATTGTGGGTTACATCAGGAGTGGGCAGGAGGAGGAATATAGGAACCTAATCAAGGACTTTGTTAAATGGTGTGACTCAAACAACTTACACCTGAACACCAGCAAAATCAAGGAGCTGGTGGTGGATTTTAGGAGACTCAGGCCCCTCCTGGACCCCGTGATTATCAGAGGTGACTGTGTGCAGAGGGTACAGGCCTATAAATGCCTGGGAGTGCAGCTGGATGATAAATTGGACTGGACTGCCAATACTGATGCTCTGTGCAAGAAAGGACAGAGCCGACAATACTTCCTTAGAAGACTGGCGTCCTTCAACATCTGCAATAAGATGCTGCAGATGTTCTATCAGACGGTTCTGGCAAGTGCCCGCTTTTACGCGGTGGTGTGTTGGGGAGACAGCATAAAGAAGAAGGATGCCTCACGCCAAACTGGTGAGGAAGGTAGGCTCTATTGTAGGCATGGAGCTGGACAGTTTGACATCTGTGGCAGAGCGACAGGCGCTGAGCAGGCTCCTGTCAATCATGGAGGATCCACTGCATCCACTGAACAGTATCATCTCCAGACAGAGGAGCAGCTTCAGCAACAGACTGAGAAGATCGTTCCTCCCCCACACTATGCGACTCTTCAATTCCACCCGGGGGGGTAAACGTTAACATTATACAAAGTTATTGTCTGTTTTACCTGCATTTTTACCACTTTTTAATGTAATATTGTTTTTTATCAGCTATGCTGCTGCTGGAGCATGTGAATTTCCCCTTGGGATTAATAAAGTATCTATCTATCTATCTATCTATCTATCTATCTATCTATCTATCTGTGGCACCTCTGCATGAGAACCACCTTTTTCAAACCTCGCAAACATATGCAGTTTTTAATATCTGGAAAACATTTGGGATTAAATTGCTTAGAGATCTTTATATACACAAAATCTTTGGATCCTAAGAACAAATACATTCCAAATTTAATTTTCCAGCAAAACATTTCTTTCACTATCTTCAAATTAGAAACTTTGTCAAACAGAACCTGTCCAATGTCCCCCATCTCCCACCTTCCTCTGTGCTGGATAAAATATTGCTCAGTCTCGAGGACAGCATTTCTGCAATATATAAATATATTTTACAGTCCCTCCCTTTCAAAGATCCAAGAGGACAATGAGAAAAGGATCTCTCACTCAACATCTCAGAAAAGGAGTGGAAGGTAGCAATGCAGAGAATTCATTCGAGCTCCATATGTGCAAAGCATACAATTATTCAACTCAAAATTATATATCAAGCACATCTGTCTCGCTTGAAATTGTCCAAAATGCTTCCAGGGCAAGATCCAACCTGTGAACACTGCAATCAAGCTCCAGCCTCACTGGGTCACATGTTTTGGGCCTTCACAAAATTAACATCATTCTGCACAAAAATTCCTAAGTGCCTTTCAGACAGCCTTGGTGTTACAATCCCTCCTAATCCATTAACAGCTGTGTTTGGTGTTCTTCCAGATGGGCTTAAAATGGTGAAGGACAAACAAACTGTGATTGCCTTCACTACACTATTGGCACGCAGACTTATTCTCCTAAACTGGAAGAATCCTAACTCTCCTTTTTTAAGTCAGTGGGTAACTGATGTTTTATATTATTTGAAATTGGAAAAAAAATCAAATTCTCACTTAGAGGATCTGTGCAGAACTTTTTCAAAACTTCGCAGGATCTAATCAATAATATTTTAGAATAAGCTCTTAAAACACTAAGGAAGTATATTCTCTTCCCATTTCTTGTTTTTCTCCATTTATCTGTATCCGCCTATTAAACTCATCAAATTATTTATTTTGACTAGTTTTAAGCTTTATTCCGTTGGCTATGCTCTCTTTCTCAGGGGTGGGGGTTAATTTGTTTTCAATCCTATTTTTTGTAAAAATTGATCGATTTGTATGAAATGATTACAATAAAATCAATAAAATAAAAAAAAAAGTAGACAGATTAGGAATGCATGGGGGGTCATGAGGTTGCTGGAAAGGGGTGTGTGGCGCTCCCAATATCTATGCAAAAGGACGAAGGTCCAAGTCTTTAGAGTCCTGGTGCTTCCTGTCTTGCTATATGGTTGCGAGACATGGATGCTATCCAGTGACCTGAGACGAACACTGAGCTCCTTTGGTACTGTGTCTCTCCGGAAAATCCTTGGGTACCATTGGTTTGACTTTGTGTCGAATGAGCAGTTCCTCATGGAGTCCCGAATGAGGCACATTACCTGTATTGTGAAGGAGCATCATTTACGGCACTGCGGCAATGTGGCACGTTTCCCTAAGAGTGATCTGGCTCGTAAGATCCTTATTGTTGGGGACCCGAGTGGCTGGACAAGGCCAAGGGGTCACCCACATAACGCTTGGCTGCGGCAGATAGAGGGTCATTTCGCAGGGTGGGACTGGACCACGTGTCTGCCTGTGAGGTCACTGTATAGTGGGTGCGGCAATGCACTGTACCAGTGCATGCTCCCCAACTTGACTTGACTTGATGTACGTTAAGCTTACTGGTCTAGTTACTTGGATCCGTCTGATCACCCTTCTTATATAACAGAATAATATTTGCTATTTTCCATTCCTTAGGAGTTTTCCCAGTGGGCAGTGACTTTCTAAAAATGCATGTCAAGGGTTTACATATGTGCTCACTACCCTCCTTAATTACTTGAGGATAAATGTTATCTGGTCCTGGTGATTTGTCAGGTTGAAGTATATTTACTCTACACAGCACTTCTCCCTCTACAATTTCCAAATCACTCAGTACCTCCTTAGTAGTCCCTATTACTGCTGGGAGGTTATCCACTTCCTCACATTCAGCAAAATGCAAACTTAGAGCATTTGTTATGTCTCTGTATGTATATTTTAATTCCCCTTTGCTATTCCTGATGTTCTTCACATCCTCCTTGACGTTTTTTTTACTACTAAAATACCAAAAGAATCTCTTTGGGTCACCTTTTGCCTTACCTGCAATATTTCTTTCTAACTGCCTTTTAGCTTCCCTAATATCCTCCTTAATGGTTTCCCTCATTCTCTAATACATCCTACAGTTAGGATTGGAACTATTAGTCTTGTACGTCTTGTAGTCTTTTTTTTTGCTCTGCAGCTTTTTTTCCAACTTCTTATTAACCCATTGCAGAGTTTTTTTTTTTCCATTTTGTACTAATTACTAATTTAGGGACAAACTTGTAATGCATTATATGTAAAACATTTTTAAACCTGTTCTACTGCTCCTTGACTGTCTCCACATTTATAAGTTTATCTCAGTTTATCCCTGTTAGACTTTGGCACATCTGTTTAAAATTTTCTCTCCTAAATTAAACTTAAAAGTTTTAGTCTTTGCAACTGCATTTTGCAAAAAACATTATTAACTGTAGTATATTATGGTCACTTGACCCATATGGTCGCAATCACCTCTACACCTTGAGTTCTATTCTGGTTATTATAACATACTACATCTAGACAGGCATCCACCGTGTTGGCAGTTTCACATACTAAGTTTGTTCTACATGAGCTCTTTTATTAAGAAGCTGTAGGTCAGATGGACTAAATAATTAACATGGGAGTCATTTTTGATTATAAAGATTGCAGACATGTGGCACAGTTCATTTTCCTTCACGTTTGTTAAATTAAATTTTAACGGATATCGTCTAACATTTCTTGCAAGATGTTGTAAAAGTCAAACTCTATCTTCCCAACTAAAACTTGAAACATTTATTTAATAATAAAGATAAATATGACCTGAATTACATACTGAAACAACACAAACGATTGTGTATTTTCATAAATAACTTGAATCCACCACAAATAACTAGTAACATCCTAAAATAATAATGTGCAGTATGTGGTGATCATGAGCAGTTCTAATGGACTAGGCAGCGCAGATCAGTAAATGGGAAAATAGACATCTTAGTAAATTTGAGTGTAAGTCCCTGTAAGGCATGAGATGTTCTCCTGCATGAGACAATGTCTAGGAACTTCATTCAAAATTACTTCCAATTACTGAGTAGTGTTCAAGAGAAGAACAGACACAGTGTCATTTTGTTTATTTTTCCTTGCTTGGTTTTGAGACACTTAAGATTTTGTTTTCTTTGTTTGGTTTCCTTGGGCAAGTTGGGGGAGCCTTTTAAATACGGTGAAAGAATGACTGCCTATCTTGAAAAGAAGGATCTAGGAGAGGAGGTTGCAGCTCTGCTGGAGGAGCGACTAGAGGCTGAGCTAAAACCCTTCATGCTGAGATTCTGTGAGTCAGTGAGCAAGCAAAGCCGACTGAAATATGCCACCAGCCGCCTTTAGTGAACTTCTAGCTGTACAGCTTTCTTCTTTAAGCTTGGTTCCTTGCTGTGTTAAGGATATCGCTGTAAGGGCTCTAAAAGCTAGCACACAATGCCTTCCCATGTGTAACAATCCTTTTCTTTTGCATTCGGATGCAGCTGAGTGATATTTTTTCATAATGCAATATTTCATTTCATTAGAGAAAATATTCAAGCTGAGCGACTTTAACACATTTGGTGTGAAAACAACTTGAGTGTGTTGAGAAATGTCAAATGCAGATGCCTCGCTGCAATATGCTTAGTGTGACAACATTTTAAGGCTCTCGGATTCACTTCAGCGAATGAACAAAAAATCGCCTCCCCTACCAAGTTCATGTACTGCCAGTCAATATGCATACAAAACACAGTTCATTTCACTTTATTTTTACTATGCTATCCTCCACAATAGAGTTGTTACAGAGTTCTTTAATCTGTAACAAAGACACTCACCTCAAAACACAAAACACAATATAAATTAAATCTAATGGCCTTTTAATGTATTTGCAACCTTTACATTTATTTGCAACTAGCTGAAATAACCGGTGTTGTCCAGGAGGAAAATAAAGTGTTTTTTTTAATTGTTTGAGAACAAAAAAACACAACTTTAAAAATAAAAATAAATTAACAAACAATAAATACTCACTAATGTCCTTGTCTTGCGGTCTTGTATGTATGTTATCATCCAGTTGACGCTCAGAACCGGCCAACTCTATTTAATTTGAAAAGCAACAGGGGTGCAGTGCTGCTTAAACATAAAGAATGCTGGCAGTTGCCTGCTATATACTAACTGTGTAAACCCATGTTGTTAAAAGCACGGGATTCTAGAAAGTATTTAAATCATCAGAACATCAGGATTTGTGTTGCCGACATGCTCACATCGTTTCTGCATTAGCAGCTAAGCGACTGTCTTTCTTCAGAGGTTTCCTTTTGCCGGTGTGCTGGCCTCGCTTGCGTATCCTCAGAGATGAAGCCCTCACCCCAACTCTATGTCTCACTTCCGGGCTGGACAGACACACACACTTGCATGTGTAGAACTCTATTTAATTTCAAAAGCAACAGGGGCGCGGTGGTGCTCAAACTTAAAGAATGCTGGCAGTCGTCTCCAGTTTGCCCACTGGTGGTCGTTCCGAGTATCAACTGGATGATAACATGCATACAAGACCATAAGATCACCCCCCACCCTACCCAGAAGGGGGTGCATTAGGGCTGATTTCACTGTACAGTATTTTTAGTCGACCATTGAGAAACATGTGTACCATTTACTTTTATATATATAGATTCTGGTTATTAAATCATCTGTATGTTAAAATGCATAATTCAATGAAATTAAGTTCAGTTTATTAATTATGTATGAACTGGCACCAGATCCAGAAGAGTTTCTTGCCCGGTTGCTGGTAGAGGTTCTGGCCCTGGTGACCAATAACTGAATAAAATCAGTTTCATCATGGAGTCATATGTGGGATGTTATCATGGCACAGTGATTAGTGATGCTGCCTTACAGCTTGACACAACAGAACAATTAATGTCAAAAACCCAGAAAAGGCACAAACAAGAACATCAGAATAATTTTGATGAGTACAGGCCATTCGATCCACCAACCCTTGTCACATTTATCCATATAATTTCTCCAAAATAACATCAAGTCAAAGTATGAAAAAATGAAAGTCTCTAAAATCCTACTCTCTACCACACTACTTGTTCTACACACTACTTTTTCTATATGTTGTGATGGATGGCCGGCTTCATATTCCAGCCCTCACCCCCAGGCCGCCAGGAGGAGCTCTCCCGAGAGCATGGACGGGTCTCGAATTCCAGCAGCGCCTCATGGACTATGTAGTTTTTATGCGCAGCCCTGCTGGATACCTTGGAGACCACTGGGAGTCACTGTCGGGAGGCCAGTAGACTCATTTGTGCACTATGACCCGGAATTTCGTCACATGAAGAGCGACGGGCTTCCGGGGTGAAGAAAAAGTACTATTTACCCTGACCCGGAAGGAATAAGGACTTGTGGACTGTTGGCTAGGAACACTTCTGGGTCAGGGAGTATAAAAGGACCGTGGGAGCTCCCAGACGGCGAGCTGAGCTGGGTGGTAGGTGGGCAACGCGTCTGGGAGTGGAGGATTGGTTTATTTAGTATTGTATTTGGTTAATGAATAGAGTGGAGTAGAGGGTGCTTGGTGCACATAATTATTATAATAAAACAAAGAATTATTGCACTTTTACCTGGTGTCTGGCGTGGTACCTGAGGGTTCAAGGGAGCGATACTGCCCCCTACTGTCACAATGTCTATAATTAGTCTCTGCACTGCGTGATAAAAATGTGGAGACTAAACTTTACACAGTACTCCAGATATGGTCTCACCACAACCTCTGCTGACTTGTACTCACCATATCAGGCTATGTAACTGTCATAAGAGAGCCAAAAACATCATAAAGATTTGGGGCAGCCATCCATATATTGTTTTCCCCAGCTGCAAAAGTTTGATTTTAAGTAGCATGATGTGCACAGAACAGAGTCCAGAACAGAATTGATTGCATGGAGACAAGATGGCAGTTTTAACTGATAAGACGGGAAATGACATCGGCATTGATGTCAATTGATGTCTTCATGACCGGAAGTGACATCATCTTCTGTGCCGGAACAGGAAGTGACGTCATTGTTGGCACCAGAACCAAGTAGGATTTCCCGAGAATGGTCTACGAGACTGAGAGAGACAGTTAGCACACTCCGTCACCCCCTGGTCTGGCGTATAATTGCTATTTTGTAGGCCCTTTAGCTGTTTCCCAGGTGCACGTGTGTGACAGTAACCTAATGTCCTGTTACCTTCCTTATTTGCTTCTGTACGCTGTCAGGATGTAGAAAGCCCACTAGGACTTCCTGGTCCATTTCATTAGGAGCGCTTTCTAGTTTTAGACCCCCAATGTGTATCCAAATCTGACATTTTAACTTCCTATCTGAAATATTTTAAATTTACATTTACATGTTACTCACTTAGCAGAAGCTTTTGTCTATATTCTACAAAACATCAATTTGGGACTATTTTGAAAAAAGTATTACTGAACATGGTTAAAAAATTTACCATTGGATGTGAAGGCCAAATAGAGCAACACAAAACTAGTTATTCTTGTCGTAGTTATTAAGAACCTTACATCAAAACTGTTATCAATTAAACTTATATTCGGAGAACAAAAAAATCTTCAAATGCTTCTTAAACACACTGATTGGAGTCAGTAGTTCATTTGGAGGTTGGTAACTCCTACCAGGTGGGAGCTACACATGAAAAGAGTCTGGACTGAGATCTGATGCCATGTAGAGGTGGTAGAACCAGACTCTGAGTGGTCAAGAAGGAGTATCGGACCTCATACGAGTGTCTCCGTATGCCTGACCCCTCTGACTACTTTGTATGTGCATCAAGGATTTGAACTTCATTATGATATTGTATATAAGGACGCTACCCTTCTACTACTTATATATCTAATAAATTTTATAAGATTATATGGTTTTATTTATTTCCCTTTGTTACTTATTCATTAATATTCTTACCTAATCTTATTTGTTTTTTCTTTTCTTGTAACTTTCACTTTGGCATCTTGTAAAACACTTTGAGCGACAATCTTTATATGAAAATTTACTACAGAAATAAATGTTGTTTTTAATGGCTGTTACTAGAAGGATCCAGGGTAATGACTTGAACAGTGACATGTTCCTGTCTTTACTGGTTGAACACAAGATGTGCCACTGCTTTTTGAACCATCTATAGTGGTTTGGAAGCTCATGATGATACTTGTTCCAGTAAGGGACTGCAGTAGTCTGGACGTCAGAGCAACTAACTATGTATATTAAGTTTCATTTTACTTTCCCAAAGTCCCATTTCTGTCAAGACTGATCTTTAATAATTTGGCTGATTCCAGGTAATCTTCCATTACCCCTATTCTGGTGTTATGTGCAAGCTTTTATTTATATTTTTATCAGTTTTATTTATTTTATATAAAAAAGAGAAGTGGCCACAGCACTTATGTCTGTGGAACACCACTTTTAACATCAACTATTTTTGAAGGAGCACCTCACACCAAAACAATTTGTTCCTGTGATTGGCCCAATGTTGCACCCACCTACACAGTGCACCATGTGTTTGATCCCAATTCAATCCAACCATCTAAACATGAATTTCTTTTTATATTTTTGGGTTATTCATGGATATTAATATGGCTCAGTATCTATAATTGCTGCTTTATGTTTATAGAGTCATATGTTAAATACTGTACACGTGACTTTTGTCTGTGTTGGATTTTTTCTATGGGTGCTACAGGTTTTCTTTTTGTATCTCAAAGGTGCAGAATTTATGTTAACTGGCAACCCTTAATTGTTGTGGTATAAGAATATGTCCAGAACAGACATGCCTGAGGATTATTTACAACATGAAGAACAGGAGATAGAAAGAGGAGACAAAAGACATACAGGTAGTCCCCGGGTTACGTATAAGATAGGGACTGTAGATTTGTACTTAAGTTGAATTTGCATGTAAGTTGGAACAGGTACATTATTTTAATAAATGCTATTGTTGACCGACTGTAACCAAGTGCTCTGCCAATGAATGATGGAGTTTCACCTCTCGCTGACCTTTTTATTATTTCTGCTTTATTTTCAATGGTGATGGTTTTTCTCTTCTTTACTCTATCACTAGCACTTGCATCAGATTTGTGTTTCAGAGACATTTTTGAAGGGTGAAGATAAAAGATTAAGATGAGCTCTTCTGCACAGCACTGCACACGCTATCACGGCAGGAAGGCACCCGTCTTCAACACGTCTGATGTACTGACAAGAGACAACTGCTATGTGCGTAACAGTACAAGCAGGCTTGCTATTGAGAATGAATGGGGGCGCTGAGGGGCGGTTCATCACCCGCCCACCACACAGTCACCTCCACTAAAGTATGCTGCCTGCAGCGTCCGCCCACTGAGAACGAACACGGTGAAGCCAAAGGGAGGTAATGAATCGCCCACCACCACCCCCATTCAACAGGCAGCCACCCAAGTCACACTACAATGCTACCCCCCACCGCCCCATTCACCTTCAATGTCCTCCGTTCAGCCACAACCGGGTCACCTCTTGCAGCATTACCAGCCGCCCACCAAGAACAAACGGGGCAGCTGTGTGTGGTGGGCGGGCAGTGAAATGCCCTTCACCGCTCCATCCAGCCTGCGTCTAGTCAAGAGCAGTAGCTGCAGCGGCGTAGTGGGTGGGCAGCAAATTGCCCCATCAAGCCTCCGTCCTGCATACGAGCGATAGCTGTGGCCCTGGTGACTATGGACCATGGGTCACCGCTTGCCGCCGGGGGCCACCCAAGGGACACTACATTGTGCGAGCAGCGAAATCGGCCCCCTCCTGCCTCCGTCCAGCCGAAGATGATGGATCAGCAGTTGCTG
The DNA here is from genome assembly GCA_026402145.1 of Polypterus bichir lapradei. Classification (NCBI taxonomy): domain Eukaryota; kingdom Metazoa; phylum Chordata; class Cladistia; order Polypteriformes; family Polypteridae; genus Polypterus; species Polypterus bichir. The sequence goes on from JANRMT010062820.1 coordinate 11,119,352, forward strand.
AGGCGCATGCATCGCAGCTGCGGCCCCATTCGTAAGTCGTAGGTTGGATGTCCATAACCTGGGGACTACCTGTAGTTAAAAGAAGAAGTGAAGGGTCAAAACCAGGAAGACAAAAAAGTTTGGGTGACCAATGCCAAAGAACAAAAAAATGCAAAAACAAATTTTAAATTACCAAGCCATTCACAAAGCTGATACTGAAAATGAAAAGTTCATTGATAAAACCCCCAAAACAAGCAGAACTATATATAGGGTGTAATAGATGCATATTAATACACTGTGAGTGGGCCCAGAGATGGACTTTTAACCAGCCCAGGGTTGGTTCATTCCTTGCTCTAAATATTACCAGTACAGTGTCTGGCATTTCTCAAAAATCAGTAGGATTAGCAAATGGATGGACTATTTACACTCTCATACTATGATGGCTTATTAATTAATGAAATTGTTCTGTCAGCAAACTGTCAAAATGTTCCAAATTACTGGGAGCTGTGAGCATGGGAAAGGCGCCATATAAATAAAATATACTGTCTTGCATTATTATTATTATTATTGGGAGAACAGATGAGTTACCAGGATAAACCAGGAAGTCATAACTGGTGTCACACATGTGCACATGGGAGGCAGCTAAAGGGCTCAATTGAAGGTAATTCCATGCCAGACCAGGGGATGGTGGGGTGCACTAACCCATTCTCTTTTTATTGGCAGACCAACCACAGGAAATTTTGCCTGGATTTGATGATGTCACTTCCGGTTCCGGCCCCGAGGATGTCACTTCTGGTTTCCGGTCCCGATGACATTACTTCCCCTGCCTGACCATAAAGCCACTATGTTTCCCTGTCTGTTTGTTTGTTTGTTTTTGTGGACTGAGATCTTTTAACACCAATATGATATGTACCAAACTTTCATCTTTGGCAGCCAAACTTCAAGTATATATGCAGTTGCCCCCAAACATTTTCCTGTTTTGTCTGAATCTTTTCACACTGGAAAATCAAAAACACGAGCATCAAAGCCCAAACAAAAGACAAAAATCGGGGTCAAAACTTCACAGCAAAAGTCAAAACTAGAAAACACTTGAACGGAGAAACTTTTACAAAGTGTACCTGAAAAGAGCATAATGAAGTGAATTCCTGGATGACCTTTAACCCTGTAGTGTTAGGCGCCTAAACCAATGAGGACAAGCCCCCTGCAAAGTCTGAATGATGGGAACCAAACATGGTGGCGACTGTGAAAAATATAAAAAGGCAAACAAAACAGTCCAAAGAATTTGATTACTCTTTAATCAATGCCATGCCTGTCTCCTGGTGCTCACAAAAATTACTTGTCAGTTTGCTGACATAACACTTGACTGCATTGCATGGATACTTTGGAAAGCAATGCAACATTACATCTTAAAAAAACAGCGTAAAATACAACAACATTCAGCACATAATAATTAACATGGAAACCAACTCCAAAGAGTTGAGTGTTATGATTCAACAACAACAACAACAACATTTATTTATATAGCACATTTTCATACAAAAAAATGTAGCTCAAAGTGCTTTAAATAATGAAGAATAGAAAAATAAGAGACACAGTAAGAAAATAAAATAAGTCAACATTAATTAACATAGAATAAGTGTAAGGCCCAATGGCCAGGGGGGACAGAAAAAAAAAAAAAAAACTCCAGACGGCCGGAGAAAAAAAATAAAATCTGCAGGGATTCCAGGCCATGAGACCGCCCAGTCCCCTCTGGGCAATCTACCTAACATAAATGAAACAGTCCTCTTTGTATTTATGGTTTTCACGGAAGGACTTGATGATGATGATGATGATCACGTGGACTTCTGGCTTTTAGTCCATCAATGCTGGGACATCATGGTGCTTTGAGTAAGTTGGTGGTGGCGCAGGCCGCCACCACAGAAAAATCGGAAAAAGAAACAGAAGAGAGAGTAGGGGTCAGTACGGATTTTAGTGCCACCATGAATAGATATTATAATGAATTGAACATACAGAGTATCAGGATTAAGATAAAGTTTAATATTTAATTCTTCCTCACATTTTTCCTTGAACTACATGATTGTAATTCCTTTGGGAATTTTTGTTTTGACAATCTGAGAAATAATATTAACTTTTGAATTCCAGGAGTATTGTTTATACTGAAAATATTTAGCATCTTCTTCCTTTTATGCCATTTAGTATTTAGGATCACTCAGCTCTGAGCTATTGTGCAGTGGATTTGATTAAAATAATTAAATATGCTACTTTATTTACTGCATGATAGCCATGGATACAAAAGACATAATGTCACTATTCAAAAGGTTTAATATGAGTCTCAACTTTCAAGGAATTTGAAACCTCTTTTAAGCAGTTCTAAAAGTTTTTTTTTTATTTCCTCACTTTAAATTGTCACTTGGGTGGGACAATCACATGTGCTACTGCCTCAGAGTTCTTGGGGCATGGGCTCAGTTTCCAATCTGGGTACCACTTCTGTAGAGTTTGCATGCTTACTCTTTGTTAATGCAACGTTTGGGTATTACGCTTTCATTCCACAATTGACAATTACGTATGTTTGGTCAGCTTGAGTGTGTGTGTGTGTGTGTGTGTGTGTGGGTGGATTATCCCTGTGATGAATAAACCTTGTAGCCATTAAAATCTAAACAGGTTTCAGCACCTAAAAAGCCTGTAATAGAAAAAGTAGGTTCAAGAAATTAAAGGACAGATAAATGGATGGATAAGAGAGTGTAGGTGTTGTCACGAGAATCTGTGACCATTAAGCATTTACTGTATCAAGAGTTAACTTTTGCCTTATGCCCTGTGAGGCCAGGAAAGGCAGAAAAGGCAGCTTTAGAAAATGTATGGATGAAAAAACTGATGTGTGAGTGACCTTGAAATTTTTGACACTATGTTCAAAACATAAATCATTTTTTTTAAATTCACATACGATTAAAACAGTGACCATGGAGGTTAAAAATAATCTAAATAATCCAATAAAATGAGATTAAAATCACTAGGCAGGACGTAGTTTTTTAAAAACTCAAACCCCTTAGTATACTCTTCTAAAACCGTCTCCTCTGCTTACCCCGTACGGGATCCTGCAGACAGAGGAGACATCCTGCCTACGGGCACAGCCAATCTTTTTCTCCCACAGGCTCAGGTCCCTTCTGTCTATGGCTTCCAGCAGGGTGCTGTGCTGAGCCTCACTTCACTCCTTCCGTCTCTCGCTGTCACATATCCGACATACAGTATGTGGGATTGAACATTACGCCACTCCAACTACTCGAAAAATTCTCAGTTGGAGTGGCCTTCTTCAGCTCCCTCAAGCATCAGCCCTATACTTGCTCCGAGGGGTTCTCCTCCTGGCTGCCTGCCTCCTACCTTCAGTACCCTGCCTCCTTCGTGATCCTGCCCGTTCTTTCTTTTCATTTCTTTTTTGTTAATTTTAACCTCTGTCTTTCCTTGTTTCTTTTCTTCTTTTACGTTCTTTCCTCTCCTCTGAGCAATACAGGCTCCTCTTATACCAGCCTAATTAGACACCTTCGAGGCCTGAAAGTGGCACCTGACAGATCCAGTCACTTTTGCACGTGTGTGTGTGTGTGTGTGTGTGCGTGTGTGTGTGTGTGTGTGATAGGCCAAGGTACTGCAATCAAACCCAGTATGATGCCATCTTGCACACACCCATGCCCATTCTGAGCCTGCCATAGTTTGGTTCCTGCCACATTGCCTTTGATGACATAAACATGGTGACTGTGTAATTCCTCTGTGGATAAAACTCTTTTTTAGCTTAGCTTTCAAAAATCAAGCACTGAGGTTCACTTTCAGTTTCTGATTTTGGCTTTGTGATAAACTTTTTCTTTTTGATTTCTTCCTTTAAGTTTTATTCTATCTTTCAACCCTTGCCTGTTAAAATACATCTTGGTACAGTCCTGTATTTATCTTTTCCCAGTCTGTTTCCAACTCACAATAATCCTTAAGTTCTGTCTCATGCCTAGAACAACCCAGATAACCTTTGATTTATACTACTGAAGAAAACAGCATTTTTTATGGAGTATATAAGTGGCATAAATCTCTCATTTCTCTTAGAGTTTACTGGTCATTTATTGCTAGAAACTGTTGCCTTTGATTAGCTTACCCACTCTGCCTAATACATTTTGAGTTTAATTAGAAAATGTAATCAAGCACTGTGTGTCTTCATTTTTTTTTTCTTTTTCATTTTACAAGTGCATCTCTTCAAAGATATCTGTTCATATACCCTTAACAATACAAAAATTAGCAATAAAATGAGTGAATTACCAAGGGAAGCACTACAGCTTTAGAATATTTAATAAGCGCTTAATATTCTCATCTTTCTAGATGTTTGAAACCACTTTGCAAGTGACAATGACATGTTTTGATTCAGAATTTGAAATGTAATATTTTCTTAAGACTGTACTGTGAGAGGTTATCTGAAAAGCACTAAGGATCGCTACAGGGGCTGAATTAACTGCAAGGCTGACCAGAGCTGTCACGTTACCATGAGTTAAAACCTTCTTTATTGCCCAACAAGCTTCAGTATAAAAAAATGCACATGTGTGATTGCTTTACGTATAACTTTCCTTCCAAAATATATCAACATAGTGCACTGTTTTGGATGGGCCTCTCTCATCTGACTGCGACTCATTAGGCTGTACCTTGGGAACAGAACAGGGGAGAGCCCGATTGTCATGGTTTTTACATTTATTGCATCATTGTGCTTGGTATAATTGCTATTTTGTGTCTCATCATATTTTTATGTTATTTAATTTGACTATTATTTCTGTTAATTTATGTTTTATTGTTAGTAATATTGTGCTTGTTTCTTCTTTTTAATTCCAATCTGTGATTTTTATGCCAGTTATGGGTCAGGTAAGACCTGATTAGGCAATTAGGTTAGCCATAGGACCCTAAGGTCACTAAAGCCCAGATTTCTTGAAATATGAACAATTAGCTTTCAAGATAGACTCTTTTCCTAATATAAATTAGAAACATTTTTAAAACTAGCCTACCCAGTATTCTGCACCTCTCATCTGTATCTATTGTTGAGGTGATACTGGCTATTTCTGATGAACAGTTAGACAGCATCCCTAGAGTATAAAAAAATATGCAAAAACATTATCAATATAGAGATATATAAATGTCACAGTCCTGAGCATTTCCTACATTAAATATGACATAGGTAAGAGAAAGTTGAAAAGGGTGATTATTATGTATGGGAGCAACAGATAAATGCCTCTCTGCCCTAAAATGGTTTCTACATTAGTTCCATACTTTTAGCAATTGGTGAACAATTGTGTTGTTGGTAAATTGATGATAATTAGTGTTGGCTGCAGCACAGAGAAGAGCATACAAAGATAATTTAAAACAGGTTTATTTTCTATTAAAAATCACCCCAGTGTGGATTTGTGGATTTCTGTCAATTTACAAAATTGTATTGTACAAATATTTGTAACCCAGTAGTAAAACTGAAAGTTACAGGGGGAAGCACTTTCTCATTTCTTCCAGCTAAAATGTTAACAAGTATCTTAACATCATTATTCAAGAGTGAAACTGGTTTGTATGATAAAAAGACTGTAACTGTGGCTTGGTGTAATATTTTAAGTAGAATTTCATTATACCTAGCTTCCAAAACCATTAACAAATGGGACAAAGTGATAGGCATCTGAGCCTAAGGCTATTTCATTCTGCAGTGAATTACAGTGGCATTTTGAAATTGAAAATGCTTACTAAGCTCTTATGCACAAGGAGTGTTGAGATAGGGTATTTGTTTTTAATCAAAAAATCCTTAGCTTACATCTTGTCTTCTTTAGACTTAGACCAGTATTTCCCATACCTTGTGATGTCCAGATTTTCACATGCCAGTGTTCATGGCCAAGCATGATCATCAAAGTGGGCTAGGTGGGGGTTTTTTGTCCCGCACGATTACCAGAGTGTTAAATGAATCAAGCATTTTCCTACTTTGTGAATTGAGCACAATCGTCAGGGAGCTGGTCATCCAGGATTGGCTGTGATCCACCTGTGATGCTGCAACTGTGAACTGAGTGCGCAATTCATTGGTCTGTTGGATAGGGTTGCGTCCAAGGCCGGCCGTGGTCCACATGTGACGCTGCCTCTGTAAATCGAGCGTGATCATCAGAGTGATGAATGAGGGGGCAAGGATTCATCTCAAGTCGGCCATGGCCCAACTGTAATGCCACACCCACAGGTTAAGAATCGCTGACTTAGAGGAAAATAAGGGATTTAATTATTTGTGCAGTTAGTTTCAGCGTTTTTCTAGTGCCTTTTGCTTGGTACAGTTTTTAGTAAGTTCAGCAGTCCTTTGACCATTTTAGTGTATTTTCAGGCTTTTCAGATTTTTTAATTTTGCCTTGGTATTTCAGACTTTATTATTTGTATTTCAGATTTTGGCTTTGTAATATTTATTTGATTATTAAAATTATATATTGCTTTTGAACTATACGACCATAGGATACCATTTTCTAAATCCACTTTATCTTGAGCAGGGTTGTGGGTGTGGGGGTTTGGCAGGGGCTAGACTTGCATTTTTCTAATTCTGAATTTTGTATTACTATTTTAGATTTTTATCTTTAGTTATCACTATATTCATTTCAGTTCTTATTTTTTTCACATAATTTTGGTTTGAATTTTAAAATGAGTAATTTTTTTATTTTTCCCAAGTATTGTTTTTCATAATTTAATTAATAGAATTAGTAAAGCTTCGGTGGCCAAGATTTTAATGGCTCCTCCTCAATTTGTGGTATATTCACAACACTGGCACCACCCTGTGCACTTAGCGTTATGAATCTCAGTTTATTCTGTATATAATTTGGTTGCATTATTTTTCATTTTTAGGAAATAATTATCATTTTTATTTATCGTTTTGTGGGTGGTGTTCAGCCATTTTGTTGATAGTAATAACGATTGTTACAGGATATGCAGGTGCCAACAGCACTGTGTATGATGTTACAATTGTCATTATTAAAGTTGGCATCGCAGTTTTGCTGGTGTTCATATTTGCAGATAAATCTTAAAAAATTGTGTTCTTAATTAGGGAAAACACTCTTAGCTTACCTTTTCTGCTCTGTTTTCAACCACTAAATTTTTCACCTAATGTTATGATTTTTTTGACAAATAAATCCAAGTAGTAATATTAGAGAACAAGTGACCAGCTAATTAGAATTAATTGTAAACAACTTTGAAACCAATCATAATTCTTTGCAAATGACTCGTCCAACCTCTACAGACTGACATGTAAATGATCTGAACACTAGGGTTCACATGACAATGTTAAAGCTCACCCACAGATAACTTGAAGAATGTGTGCATTCAGTTTTGACATTCCTAGTGTTCTGAATATGTGACAAAAAAATAAAATGGAGGCATGCAGCCATGAAGATGTTGAGTAAAGGAGCAAACAAACCCAGAAGCAGATGTAGGCAAGGTGGTCAGAATACAGAGAAAGTAAGTACTGAATGAAAAAGCTTAATAAGCAAAACAGGGAATAAAGTAAAAGAAAAACTGGCAAAATGTCCTAACTCTAAATAAAGCCTTATTGGAAATGCTGCGATTCTCTTTGAAGTTCTACAGAAATCTCTACAAACCCTGAATTGTCACCAGTGCTTGATTTTGGAACTTTGTAATGAATCCCAAATTTAATTGAAGCCTTTCATGTGCTTTTTTTGCCATTTTAGGTTTTCATTGTTTTCTATGCTTCAGCATAATAGTTTACTTACATTAAACCAATTACTTGAAGATAGATGGTGGACATAATCAAATTAACACGGACATGCTCACTTCAACACATTACAGGGCATACACACAGACTTAGTTGGTGATTTAAATGAGTTTAAATTATTTTTAATTATGTCAAATTGTAACTAATTTGTTTGTCAATTATTCCAAACAAATATGTGCCTAGCATTAGACTTGGGCAGGATGAAGGGACTAAATAGAGATTATGTTACTTAGAGGGGCTAATTAGGATTATGTTACTCTGGTTGTCCATCTTTTGTGGGTCTGAGTATCTGCATGATATCATACCAAAATATTTTTCTAGTGTATCAACATCTGTATACATGTTTAAGCACCTGTAGCACCCATGGCATTACCAGACCAAAACAAATTTAGCATTATCTTTTCAAGATAGACGGCAGCATATGTGTATTTCTTACATTTGAAAAAGCAGTCTACTTTTTCTTCTTCTGAACTTGTTAGATTTTATCAAGGCATGGTGGGTAGTTTGGCAAGGTCATCAGGGTAAAACCTGCTCTTTTTGAAGGATGCCCAGGGATCTTTTATGACCTCAGAGAGTCATGACTTCGGTTTTACATCTCATCTGATGATGGTTGGCACTAATTTTACAGCAGTGTCCCCATTACTGCAATGGGGCATTGGAATCCAAAGACCACAGGGTTAGCGATCTCTGGTGGCCTCTCCAATGCCTGCTCCAGCAGCCATCCAAGCTTTTCTGGTTGTTCTCCCATGCAGGTACGGGGCAGGCTCAAGCATGCTCAGCTTCAGGTGGATTACATGCTCTGAAATGCAAAGGGTACAGACAAGAGTTTTTGTGTTGTCAGGGATGCCAGGGGCCATGACCCGGCCGGGACGTCATGAGGGACTGGATGTGGGTCTGTGCCCACCCTGGATCATGTGGGGGTTGCCTTCCGGGTTGCTTTGGGGGCCACGGGTACAGGGCATGGAAGCTCCACCCTGTAGGGGCCCGTGGTCACCGCCAGGAGGCACCCCAATGCCTTGGGGACCTGTTACCCCAGCACTTCCGCCACACCAGGAAGTGCTGGGGGGAAGAT
>JANRMT010062820.1:11128549-11143338 GCA_026402145.1 Polypterus bichir lapradei
TCCTTCAAGGCGTCCCGGCCGGGTCATGGCCCCTGGCATCCCTGACAACACATAACTTGTATAAATGCAGGTTTCCACTATAGCCAGTGGACAATGGTGGCGATTAAAATTGTAAAAGAGAAACTCCAAAGTAACATCCCAGACCTGAAGACCTTGGCCTACTGGCCACCCATCCACTCCTAGGTCTTCTATAGTGGAGTCTGTTTCTTACTCTTTTGAAATGTATGACAGATACAGCAACCTGGTCCTAGATACTGCGTCAATGTTACAATAAATTAAAAATAGAACAACCTATGCTGAAAATGCCACACAATGAGCAATATGGTGAATGTGGATGTTGTTTCATATCTTTAATTTTTGCATTATTTATTAAGATACTAAGTGTAGATGCCTGGTGTCTGCTTCCAATTACTCTAACACTCATCAAGATCACCAGCATTTTAATAATATAATCCACTACCAGCCCCTTCATGATAAAAAACTCTTGAGACTCATTTGAAAGCATGGAAACAACCTCTCGTCTTTAGAATAACAGACGGCTAAACTACTCAGAAGCACAGAATTAAATTCAATGAACCTTTGAATCGAAGCTAATTACTAGCAGGCCTCTTCAAAGCACCACTTGTGCGAACATCTTTAAGCTGTATCGATGCTGCTGAGACACTAGTCTGAAATGCTTTTGTTTTACTGAGAGGACCCTGTTCATTTTAGCTTGTTTATTTGTTTGATTTTAATTCTAAATTTCAATCACTAGCTAGGAGCCACTCACAAATATATTGTTCATGTATTCACATAAAATAACTAAAAAGATTAATATAGAGAATTATTTGTAGAGTTTATCTCTCCCCAAAAATTTATGTGAGCGTACTTATGCCCCATTCATTTATCCTCTGTAAATGCAGCAGCAGCGACACTAGGATTTTATAAAAGGTTAGGTGTGACCATGCAGATCAGCTCCACACTACCAGGTACTTCCGGGAGCCACTTGAACCCACTACCACTGATAATGTAACCAAGGGTTGAGCCTAGCAAATGAGAACACTCACACAAAGCAAGGGGTAGATGCATGGGTGCTAAAGCGCTTTTATTAAAAACAACAGAACAGTGTCCAAATAAACAGTGCAGTGAAATCTTCTGTTATAAATAAGTAATCCATTAAAACAGTGACAATTGTGGAGGTTAAAAACATAACAGGATTCTTCCCGTTAAAAACCTCAGTCACCGGTGCTTCCCTTTAAAACAGACGTCTCTCAGCTTATCCAATTCGGACCTCACATCACAGAGAGACGTCAACCAACAGGCGCAGACAACCATTTGATTCTCTCATTTCCCTGCTACCCATCCAATGGCGAGCCAGGGGGTGCTGTCGAGCATACACTCCCACGACTCCCACTGCCCTCATCAGCCTTGTGGGGGAGTGCTCCAGAGTAATGCATTGCTCCTGCTCCCATGATCCACAGGAACATCCCTCAGCCCACTCAAGCGCCGGCCACACGCTCCTTTCCCAGGGCTCACATTCCTTTCCTCCCTCTTCCGTTCACCTCACTCCTGCCCTTCATTCTCCATACGTTAACCTCCACTCTCTTTCGCTCCTTTTCCTCTCATTACCCTTGTGTCCTGTGCAGGCTTCTTTTAACGCTGCTGCCAAATTGGGTGCAGATGCGAAGAGCCATTCTCTCCGCGGCCCCATTGAGGTGCCTAACTGATCTGTCCTCCTGTGCACATGTGCGGTGTAATCCGCCTGCACCTCAATCAACTGCGGATCAAAATGTACTTGTGCACACTCGCACCCGACTGCAGTCCTGCACCTTTATGGGGATGTGATTATTTATTTAAAAAGTCACCCTGTGCAACAGACCACTCATTACAGGGGGTCTAATTTTATTTCTATTACTGTTAAATATACATTCATTTAAAAAAAAACAATTTAGAAGTTCAGCCATACTCACGTAAAAGTTTGAATGGATTTTGTTAACACTAATTTAAATCCACTTTCAAATGCTGAAATAAACTAGCTCCCTTTTGATGATTCATATGACATACTATACATAAAAGCCCATCTCAAGGCACAAATGCCCAGATGGTATCCATTATAATTTTTACCTATTAGAATTATATAACAGTAAACAGATGGATTACCATTTTGCTATTCCTGGCTATATTGCTTACGTATGCCTGATGCGTGCATTTCTGGTCTCTGAATCTATGAGTAAATCTGTTGTCACGGGCGGCTGGGTGCCATACCCAGCCGGGACGTCTGGAAAGACCAGGAGAGGGATTATACTTCCCCCAGGCCACGAGAGGACAGCCGCCCTGGTGGCTAAGGGCGTCACGGGAACCGAGTTGGGAAACTCAACCCTACAGGGGCCCATGGCCACTGCCAGGGGGCGCTTACTGGATCCTAGAGCCCGAGAAGCCAGCACTTCTGCCACACCAAGTGCTGGCGGAAGGAATTCCAGGGTCACCCGGAGTGCTTCCGAGTGCTCATGTGGCACTTCCGCCACACCAGGAAGTGCCGGCGGAGGTTGATCAAGGGGCACCTGGAACATATCCGGGGAGTATAAAAGGGGCTGCTTTCCAACAGTCGAGGAGCCAGAGTCAGGTGGAAGAAGGCAATGCATGGGAGAGTGGAGAGAAGGCGGCCCGAAGAGGACCATTGAGAGGCCCGAGAGAAGGGTGTTTGGTGCTGGAGCACTGTGTGCTGTGTGGGACTGTGACCACTGTATGTAAATACTGTAAATAAACCGTGTGTGGTGGACTGAAGAACAGTGTCTGTCTGTCTGTGGTCGGGCTGGCTTTCACACTGTCCTTGATTGCGTTATCACCACAAATTACATCCTTTTTTATCCCGTATTCCATTCCAATATTATTATATGTTGTATAAATGAGCTGCAAAGCTTCACATCTTAGCAGTTGTAACAGAAGTCAGAAAATTTAACATCAAATGTGTTGTTGGCATATGCATATCAGATAAATCCTTCACCTGGCCAATCTTTTGACATTTGGCAATGGAATGCTTATGGATTTTCCAGCACACTCAGTATTGCAATTGACAGCAAACCCATTACTAAATTTAGCACAGCTAGCAGTGGGGTTATCTCTTGCCATTAGAGTATCACTGAAATTTGGGGTGGCACAGTGATGACACTGCTGCATCTCAGCAAAGAGACCAAGTACTCGCTGTGTGGAGTTTACATGTTCTCCCTGTGTCTGCGTGGGCTTCCTTCAGGTGCTCCAGTTTCCTCCCACTGTTCAAAAACATGCAGGTTAGGTGAGTTGGTGACACTTGGTGACACATAGCATGTGTGTTTTGCCCCGTGATACACTGGTGCCTTATCTTGGGAGTATTCTTGTCCTACACCTAATGCCAGCTGGGATAGGCTCCAACTCCATTCACACAAAGCCACACGATGACAATGAATTAAAGAGGTTAGATAATCACATAACATGACATCAGATGCTGGCACATTTTGTGGTTCTATTTGTTTCCTTTTGCTAATAAAACATAAAAGGCTTTTTTGTTGACACATCATTCATGCTTATCTTGCCCTATTTATATTTCCTTCCTACAGGCCATTCTGTACCTACATAATAAATTTAGTAAGCTGTAAATTGATAACCTCCTGTTAAAGTTAGATGTTTTCAGTGATTATGATTGCTATAATTTAACGTAATTCTTATATCCTAAACCGTATAATCTAGCCATAAAATCACATTCCATAAATGGACTTTTTTATAGTGATAAAGTTAACACTGGCAATTTTGCTGGATTAAGTTTATAAATAATTGATTAGTGTATAATTAAATGATATTTTGGTCAAGGAAGATGTGTGTCAAAATGCCTGAAAGCAGTAGGCTAATTTTAATTTTAAGAAAGAAAAAAAAATTAAAAGCCAAGCTACAAAACAGGGTGGGCCAATAATCAAAGTGGGTGGGGACTCCCCTACCCAGGCCCTATACAGGCACAGTACCTGGAAAGAACACTCTCAGATAAACCTAGTGGCACATCTATGATGACATCTCCCATGTGCATTGGTGTCTAGTAACACTACAGAGCCTGCTATAGTCCATGTTTCTGTTATACCTAAATAAGCTCCCAACCTTTCTCTCTCATCATCATTCAATTATGATTTGAATATTTATTTCTACTAGTGTTTCAAAATGTAAATTTCACCTGAGTACCATCTTCCTGAGTATGATGAGGCAAACAATACTACTCTGGGATGAGAAGGGGCGCTGTCGCCAACCGTATCTTTTCTAACTTATGCAGTTCTTAGAAGAAGACCACCGAGGATGCCCGACTACATTGCAAACTGCCAGAGTTGGTCCATCCCATTCCGCCTTAGACACTGGCATTCCCCCGAAAATAGTGTTCACTTGAAAATAAACTTTCAACAACTACTGACATATTTGTTTGAAATCTTTTATGCAGCACAAAACCAAGCCACCTTTCTTTTGTTCCCTGGACACCATTTGTTAATTTTTCATTTATCGATTACCAGGGTCACCCAGTTTGTGCCCCAACCTTCCTTTCTGGTGACCTTGGTCTGTTACCCAGGCACAGGATATTTTTCTTTGCTTATATTGTTGAGCAAAGCCCTTAATCTGCAATTACTCCTTCCTGGGTATGACGTTAATCTGCATCCATCCCTGCATGTAGGTCCTCCAACCTGCAGGGAAAAACTTGGGAATTGGTGGCAGAATTGGTACTCCAGCCCATATAAAAAAAAAAAAACCTCACACTGGTTCCACTCCATCTGAAGTAGTGTGGAGCTGAGGTGTCACCCGTTGTATGGCTGCACTCGGGTCCTAATCTGGATCTTGAGTTGGTTTGTCATGTAGTGGGTGCGTCAATGCACTGTATCAGCGCCTGCTCCTAACCTCTCTCTCTCTCGTATTGTAGACAGTGTGCTTGCCTTCTCCTTCATTCTTGTTTTTTTCCTCCCGATAGGTTACTCACTTTTTCCTCTTTCACCATGTATCTGTCAGATGTCAGACTCACCAATAGCACTTCATTTTTTTATAAACAGTTAGTTGTTGTGAACCCAAAGACAAGACTGTGGCCAGTCACATGCTGGAATGAGATTGGCTTGCAGAATATAATAAGAACAAAAAAATTAAAAAGAAATTAATTTATAAATATGTAATTTAGTTCTCAGATATTTCTACAGCTAAGAGCTAAATCATTTTCTAAATGCTCACTTCTTCATCTGATTCCTTCCTTTTAAACTGTACATCAGAACTTTTTATCTTTTTTACAATGCTTCACATACTCTCATTTCATGAGCATTCAACTGTTATTCCCACCACCCCTAAAATAACTAGTCCATTGGAAAACACCACAGAACAGTAGGATTCAGTATAGTATTATCCTGTAATTCTGGCTTTGGTCATATTACACATTGTTGTAGCTTATGATATATGCATGCTGGCTAAGGACACAAAAGTAGCGCCCATGAAAATGTTGTTATAAATGTACACTCAAAATGGTAAAAAAAAAGTGCAAGGCTTCCAAAAAAAACATAAAAAGCAGACCACAACTATCAAAAGATTGCTTAAGATAGGCCTTACTCCTGGCAGCCTGACCCCATACTCCATGGGCAGGCCCAAAAAGAGGGAATGGCCTTTAAGGGTTCAAGATACTTCAAAATGCTCCACGATATGAAACAAATGCCCTTCAAGAGAGAACTGTCAATATCCGGCTTAAAAAGACAAGGCCAGACAAAGAATCTTTAGATATACAGTGTTTTTATTTTAAATGAGCACAAAACACAGCAAAAAATATACAGTAAATCAGGAAGAAAGTTTAAAAAAGGAGGCAAAAGGACTTGCCTAAAAAGGCAATCCAGAGCAAACAAGTCCCAATAAAAAATCCAAGAATCAAAGACCAAATACAGAAGTGAAGAAATCCAGAAATCAAAAGAAACAACAGTCACAAAAATATACTTTTCAAACTTTAAAGAACCACTGAAGGACCAACTCCCCCAGTTTCACATACAAAGTATGTGGGAGTCTTTCCACAGCAATATCAATGTGGCTCCACCTCTTGACGGGGGGTTCCATCCACAAGACGCAAAGAACACTTAACTACATAAATAAGCAGACAAAGCAAAATTAATAGAAAATTCCTAAAATTACAAAAAATACTTCAAAAATAATAAAAGGTAAATAAATAAGCGAGATAATAAACACTGGCTGTAACATGACAGATGCACCGTGTATGCAATTTGTTTAGTCTTAAATTGATTTTTGTTTAGCTTACATTCTAAATGTGTTCAAAAGGGGCAGCACAAAGGCTTCACAGACTAAGGTTTAAATCACTTCTAGTCCTCAAAAAAAATTGTTAAGCTGTAATTCCAGAGGTTTCTGAGGTCTGGAAATTCGGTGGTTTCGTTTATTTTTTGTTGTAATGCATTTTTATGAAAGTTTCCTTTTGAATCCTTTCTCCCATGACACCATCCTGCTTTTTTATATACATGCTGCCAATGCTGATTGTGTAGTTGCTAGGCTTAATGATCAGAGGTGAAGGTCCCATGATGTCATTGCAGCATCACATATTTCCATATCATCTGAGTTTTCATATTTCTTCAAATAGCTAAGCATGTGACTTTGATTTCTTGCTTTTGGTTTTCTGATTTTAATTCTTATCTCTCGTAATGATTCATAAATTATACTTGATTTCCTGGTTACTGGCCCTCTAGCTACATCCTGCTTTAAGTTTTGGTCTCTATTTAAAATACCAAATTTCTTACTTACTGGCTTCAACCTTGGTTTGCTTTTCTGTCTTCAGTTCCTGTACATTTATTTCAAACTAACTATTATTGTTTCTTCCTGTGCAGTCACTACAATCATAATCTGTTTAGAGTTTGCATGTTATCGCCATGTTCATTTAGCTTTCCTCTCACATCCTGTAGACGACTAATTCAGTTGAAAACTTGGCAATAAACTTGCTCTATGTGAGTGTGTGTGTCTACGTTTGCATGATAACTGTGCCCTATGATGGATTGATGTCTCTTTCAGGGCTGGTTTCTATCTTCCATCTCATGATGCTGAGGTTTAAAACAAGAACTTGTAATTTGATTAAATAGGTTTAAGAATGCATGAGATGGAGATTTTGGTGTTCATACTTTAAGCACTCAATTGTCATATGTCACATCACATCATTTTAACTGTTCTGACTTAAAGTGCTTGAACATAGTAATTTATAGAGTAAGAGCTACATAACAGGATTTAGCTTTGACTTCTTGAACACTTCTTTAAGGCTCTGAACTTTGTTTTATACTTCGGGTCTCGTAATAAAAACATCTGTTTTTGACCTATGTCTGTCTGGCAACAATTCTTTTAACATGGATGCCATATCAATATACACACACTGAGAAAAATATAAGGAGCACTATAATAACTCTAGGTAACTCTTCTTTCACTCTCAAAAAAGTCTCATTTCTTCAGGTCATGAATTTCACAAGACATTCCTTTGAGCTTCTGGTGCATGTTGACATGATTGCGTCACACAATGCAGATCTGTCAGCTGCACATTCATGCTGCAAATCTTGTGTTCTATCACATCCCAAAGTTGTTCTGTCGGATTCATACCCAGTTGGCATGCTCATGAAATCAGTCCAAGGTGACTTTTGGTTTGTGACATGGTGCCCTCTCCTGCTGGAAATAAATTGTGGTTATAAATGAATACACAAGGTCAGCAATATACTCAAACCAGTAACGACACACTGCATGATAACCTGCAGTGAATACACTTGACTTGAGCATTCATAGTTTTCATCCTCTTTTTCTGTACATTTAGCATTCGTCTTCTCAGAGGTTGATGTGCTTGCTGCTTCCTGAGCAGCTCTTCTTTTCTTCTCCCTAGCGGCCCGCTTCACCTCTTCTTTCGTCTGCATCTTTTCGCATTAAAACTGATTAAGTCAGCGCTTGTGTTGCAATTACTTAGTACGTTTTCCTTAATTTTTCACTTAAGCTGGTACTTAAGTCTTCAATCTGCTTCAATAGTGATTTAAGATATGAAACGTTAGGGGAAGTGACAGCAAAGGTGGTAGGGACGAGAACGGCACCCGCATACATGCGCCACACGATGCCCTGCTGGCCGCTGCAGAGAGTTGAATCTACAATAAAATAAAATAAAAATACAAAGAGGAATAACCTTGGAGGTCAATCATCACCCCGAAAGTGGATAGTAGAAGTCACGTAGTATATGTGTACCAAATTTCAGGTCAATACATCAAATGGTTTGCGAGCTACAGGTGATTTAAAATCTTAACAAACAGCCACAGTAGCATATAATATATAAAGATATGCTGTGGCAGTCAAGAGATGATAGATTGGCATTAACAGGCCCAAAGTGTGCTAAGAAAACATTACCCATATCATTACACCGCAACCACCAGACTGGACTGTTGGCACAAGGCAGGTAGGGTACATGGATTCATGCTGTTGGCACCAAATTCTGACCCCACCATCTGTGTGACTCGACAGAATTCAAGATTCATCAGACCAGGCTACTTTTTTCCAGTCCTTAGCTGTCCAGTTTTAGTGAGCCTCTGCCCACTGCAGCCTCTGCTTTCTGTTCTTGGCTGACAGTATCGGAAACATCATGGTCTTCTGCTTTTGTAGCCTATTCACAAAAAGATTCTATGTTTTGTGTATTCTGAGGTGCTTTTCCACTCACCACAGTTGTACAGAGTAGTTATCTGCTTTAATATAGCCCTTCTGTCAGCTCAAACCAGGCTGGCCGTTCTCCTACGACCCCTCTCATCAACAAAGCATTTCTGTCCGCAGTATTGCTGCTCACTGGATGTTTTTTTGTTTTTTGCTCCATTCTGAGTAAACTCTAGAGACTGTTGATGGTGTAAATTCCAAGCATTTAGCAGTTACCAAAACACTCAGCCTATCTGCCACCAACAATCATGCCACGGTCGAAATCACTGAGATCACATTTTTCCCCCATTCTGGTGTTAGATTTGAACACAAACTGAATCTCCTGACCTGTACCTGCATGATTGTATGCATTGCGCTGCTGACACATGATTGGTTGTTCAGATAACTGCATGGATAAGCAGGTGCACAGGCATTCCTAGCATTTTGTTCATTGAGTGTATCTCCTAAAACTAACATAAATTCTTATGTTGGTATATTAGAGACAAACCTAGAAAACAATCATATCTCAAACTACATCATGAGAGCTAAAAGCTGAAGTTTAGACTGTCAAAAGAATGGGGCAAGGGCCTACAAAGAAGAAGAGAAAATGAATAAACCAAGACAAGTAAAAAGAAAAAGTACCAAGTCAAGTACATAAAGTGAAGACTCAGGCAGCTTTTAAAACTGTTTTGAAGTGGCAGATGGTCTATTAGCTAAAGAAATGACCCTAATAGACTAAATAATCTTCTCTCATTGTTAAAATTTGTGTTTTTCTGTTAATCAACTGTAAATGTACAGAATTATTGACTTTATATTCTTCTGAAGAGAAAAGCTAACTAGGCTTGAAGACTCATAATATGAATAAAATCTCAAAACTAACATTGTTCTTCAACACAGAGTGTCAAGATAAGAGTTTAAATACAATCATCCTTGTTACAGGCATAGTAGCAGGTACTGAAATAATTGCCACCTTTTCTAATGAGCCAGTACTATAATACTTCCTGAAATTGTGTGAATACAAACTGTAGTTCTTGACATGTCACATTTTTATATACCTTTACCGACTTTAATTTGTTAGTCAGATCCTTATATGTCTAAAAGAAATGTTTAGTAGCCACATGTTCTGTTAACTGTTTAATGGATTTTGCACATAGGACAGGGACAACAGTTCACGTTCGATGGTACAAGGACCATTTATTATCACAGTTAATGAAATCATTTAAGTCAGGTGACAATAAGTGGGTAACAAGTTCAACGGTCAGAAACCTGCGGTAATCACAAGCGGGTTTGTTCAGCCTTCCATTGCATATTGAGAAGAAACATAGCCGTTGCGGAATTCTTCATATTTAATTATATATTAGCACACCTGAAGGGACCTCATACAGCCTAAAGAAGAGTATTGTGCTAATCAGTCCTAAAGCACTTACAAAATTTTCAGCAAACTGTTTTGGAATTCATAAATATACTCTAAGACAAACAAATCACAAACAGAAAAAAAAATTAAAATACAGTGACTCTATCTAAATTTGAATATTCTTCAAAATTATCAAAGTATACAACAAAATCTACAGCGCTAAATAAATTATTACAGTGTCAAAGTGGCCCTTAAAAGTGTATATATGGAAACATTGCCTTTTCATATAACATTTAAAGTCTTAAATTAACACTAGAGATTTTAAAGTGGGGCGGCACGGTGGCGCAGTGGCTCAGTGGTAGCGCTGCTGCCTCGCAGTAAGGGGACCTGGGTTCGCTTCCCGGGTCCTCCCTGTGTGGAGTTTGCATGTTTTCCCCGTGTCTGCGTGGGCTTCCTCCCACAGTCCAAAGACATGCAGGTTAGGTGCATTGGCGATCTTAAATTGTTCCTAGTGTGTGTGTGCCCTGCGGTGGGCTAGCGCCCTGTCCAGGGTTTGTTTCCTGCCTTGCGCCCTGTGTTGGCTGGGATTGGCTCCCTTGACCTTGTAGTTAGGATATAGCAGGTTGGATAATGGATGGATGGATTTTAAAGTGTAGCAACATGGAAACTAGTGCAAGGTATTTAAAGGAACTCAAGTCAGATGCCCAAGGATTTCCAGCTCTCTGACAATGCAGCTTATTTCCATGCCTTATTAACTGGTAATAATAAAGAAAAAGTCTGAATCAGTGTAACCCATAATAATTCAGGGTGTTCATAAGAAATATAATGATTTACATCATTTAGTAGAAGTATACAATAAACAAGACTTGTTGCATCAGATAGAGGTCCATAGAGGGCTAGATCGCTAGTAAAGAATCAAAAATAACACCACATTCATAATCACTGACCTTCAAATTGCCTAAAACAATACCCCACATGCTTATGTTTGAAATTTGCCATTTTGAACCTTCTGGGAATGGATCCTAGAGGGCTAGGACCGCCAGTAAATAATAAACTTATTTATGATCAGCAACCTCAAAATAGCATTATACAACACTCCACATGCCTATATTACCATCCCAATTTTTTCAAGGTTTTGTGAAAAGGAGTAAATTTGACTCCTCTTGTCCCATTAGGAGGTGAATCCTTGGGGTCGGCTGATGTGGCATGCACAACTTCAAGTCCTTCTGGATCATGTTTGCTGCAGATACCTATTGGTTTACATTGTTCATAATTGTGTAATTTCCTGAAGAACATATGATCTAAAAATGACCTAAAAAGGTTTCTTCTGGTCTAGAGGTCAAAAATACTGTGGGGGTGGGGGGGTCTGGCCCAAAAAGCTCAAAGTCGTGCATAACTAGATATCAAAACAAATCAGACAGTGTATTATATAAGAGGGTTTTCTTGTACATGTGAATATCGTACTGGTGGTGCCATATAAAAAAAAATAAACTGAAGTGATTACAAAAGGTTTATAAGTAATTCTTATTAATGCAACAATATGAAAATGTCAAAAGTGGAAAGTATACAAATAATGACTGTTATGCTATCTGTGTTTTTAAGGTGCCTGCCTTGATTTTTCTCTGGGTACTGCACCTTTCCACACCATCTTAAAGTCATGGGATTTACAGGTATATAAGGTCATTATTGCCATGTGTACAGAATATCTTGAAAT
The DNA here is from genome assembly GCA_026402145.1 of Polypterus bichir lapradei. Classification (NCBI taxonomy): domain Eukaryota; kingdom Metazoa; phylum Chordata; class Cladistia; order Polypteriformes; family Polypteridae; genus Polypterus; species Polypterus bichir. The sequence continues at coordinate 11,140,270 of JANRMT010062820.1, forward strand.
TCTTTCTTGCATCTCTGCATTGGCCCTGAAATGAATTGTAATGCTTCAGGGCTGATTCCAGCACGATGCTGCCTAGGGATTGACCCTGAACTCATGACTTAAACTTGATTTACCAAGTTTGACAATGTTAATGGTATTTTACGTATGGTTTATTTTCTTTGTCTTATAACCTTGAAGGCTGAAAAATACTAATAAATTTATAATGATTTCATAAGCCCACATATTCAATTCACACTGTATATGCCAGATGAGTCATTGAGTAAACCTTGACCACTTGTAGAAATTTGCAAAAGATTACACACTATTCTATTCACTGATTAGTGTGCCAGGTTAAAAACAGGAGAAAATAAATAACAAATGCAGATACAGTACAAAGCAACAAAGTCATGTGATAGCACAAATAACTTGGACATTTATGCTGGCTTTGACATATCACTAAATTCAACTATGAGAGTAAGGTAAAGAGATGCTTAACAAAAAAAAGCAAAAGAAGCAACTGGTCTTGAAAGCTTAATCAGAAGCTATGAACCAATTGCTGTTTTGACTGACCTGCTCTACAGCCCACCTTCTGCTGTATGGAAATTCTTACCTTACCTGGGCATCAAAGAGTCATTACTGGTATTCTTTTACTGGCTTTGTCCTATTAATGGTGATATACAGATCCAGATAATTTAAGCCCAAAAAGCTTAGCCTATGAAGAAAAGAAAGCAAAAATGTTTGCCTATATTCAATATTATTTTCATGAAACACAATCAAATGCAGCTGAAATGGGATACATTTGAGCTGATTCTGACAGACAAGAAAAACTCATTCAAACAGGGAATACACTGGCAAAGGCTTTTACATTTGCTGCCTCTCAGCTCCACTGGGTTTTCTCCAGGTACACCAATTTTCCTCTCACATTCCAAAGACATACAGTATGTGTTAAAAGATGAGTTTAGTATTTTTTTTTATTGTTTTTCACAATAATCATATACAGTATACTAATTTGCACTATGAAATTGTGTTCTAAAGTGAAGCATTTGTATACATTTTAAAAAATACCTCTTCTGTTCTTGCATTTCAAAATGGAAGTTAGCCTTACAACTTACCAAATGTGTCCACTTTCAAACAGCAAGGGTTTTGATTTAAGAAAATGTTCCTCCCAGTTTTGTGAGGCCTGCTTATGACAACAAAAGTAAACTGGAAGTAATACGTTTTATCACAGATTCTTGGCACTATTTTCTACAGATAAGGATACGTTTGCTGGTCAGCTGTCTGCTCACAACGGCTGTTGTGAGGGTAGTTTTGACATTTACCCCTGGAGTACCAGCTTCTCTGCAAATTTCTGTAGCATCAGGCTTAATTTTATGCTTCTTTTGTCTCTGCAATTCGGTTTCTTCAACGGTTATGTTTTGGCATGGCTTGCAGCAAATGCTCTGCACAAAAGGGTGCCCAGTGTGTAATACAGCAGGACAGCTGTCATTATGCCTTGAAATCACTTGATTTGAGTGTACAACTGTCGTGATTGATAACAAGAGCCAGTGCTGACAGCACATCCATACTAAAATCTTATTATTTTCTTATGCAATGTGTGCTCAAATCATATTTTCTATAGGCAATATAGGCATATATTAATTCACATGCAGAAGCAGTTATTTAATGACAGATGCACACTCAAACCATATGATTATTTTTTCCTTCTTTTTACCGACTACCTTCTGTGTTTTTATTTTACATAGCCTAGAGAATGAGATTCAAGCTGAATGGCTACATGCTGCATGATGGTATAGTGTGCACAAAAGAGTTTTCTGTACACAAAATACATTTCAACTGAACTGCATTGATTTTTTATAAAAGCCTTAGGTTTTTGATAGCACCAAGGTTACAGTTCACACTCAGCATTACACACTTTCTTTGGTGTTTTGTGTATGCAAAAGATTAAAAAAATACAGAGAAAAGAGCCAAATCAGGATAAAACAGAATTAAGTGCCACAAACCAATTATTTAATTTTATAGCAGATTCTGAGGATATACTGTAATAATAAAAGGACTGACAACAAACTTTTTTAGTGAGTAAATGTAATTAGTAAGTTTGACTGTTTCTACATGGTAGACATTTACTCAATCTCATAATACGATGAGGTAGTTCTAAGTTGTGATTTAAGCAATTTTACCACAACTTTTAATTATTATCACAAGTAGTGAAATATTTTGAGTGATTATGAGACTTTTTTCACTGATTATTGTCTAGTTTTCTATAGAGCAGAGACAGCAATTCACATCTTGGCAACAACATTCAATAACATCAATAACAGCACTCGGGGATGGGTTTTTAAAGTGAAACCACAGCCTTGGGGCTGAAAAATTGCTTTAGAGGTAGACAATCAATGAGGTGAAGCTCACAATCGGTTTTTTCTTAATGTGGCTGAATCTCACAAATTCGTTTTCCTTTTTTCCCTTACTAAAAAACATAGATATGCTGTTTACCAATATGTACATAATCTCAAGAAACTTGATAACACTCTTGGCTTGAAAAATGGATAAATTCAGTAAGCTATAAGGCTTTCATTTTCATGTTTGGACCTCTGCTCCATATTTTTTTTTTAACTGATAAAAAATTATTCAGTTTAGAATACAATTTCATGGCAAATCTCTCTCTCATATATATATATTGTCACAAGAATGAGTCTTAGACATCATGAAGGTTTGGGGCAGCCACCCGTATTTGTTCAAGGGCTGCAAAAATTAGGTTTAAATCGAACAGATATGTTCACAGATGTGAGCCCAAAACAGAACTGAAATTATTAAGACAAGATGGCGGCTTTAAAGGCCAGTCAAGGAAATGACGTCATCTAGGCGGAACCGAAAGTGATGTTGTCGGGACCGGAAGTGACATCTTCATCGGGGGCGGGACCAGAAGTGACATTATCATCAGCACCAGAAAAAACGGGAATTATGCCACCAGTGGTGCCAGTACCCTGTGGGATTTTCTGTGGACGGTCTGCAAGAGATTGAGAGAGACAATCAGTGCACCCCGCCGCCCCCTGCGAAGCGCGGGTATTCTGCTAGTATATATATATACTAGCA
>JANRMT010062820.1:11148338-11279671 GCA_026402145.1 Polypterus bichir lapradei
TATATATATATATAGTGGCAAGTGGCTGGGGGTGGTACCCAGCCGGGACGCCCAGAAGGACCGAAGGAGGGATTGCGCCTCCTCCGGACCATGAAGGGGCGACTGCCCTGGTGGCCATGGGAACCCTATAGGGGCCCGTGGTCACCGCCAGGGGGTGCCCAGATGCCTGGAAAGCCCTGGTCCTCAGCACTTCCGCCACACCCGGAAGTGTTGGGGGGACGAAGACCAGGGACACCCTGAGTGCTTCCTGGTGCACGGCCGGTACTTCCGCCACACCAGGGAGTGCCAGCAGAAGCTCATTGGGAGGCACCTGGAGCACGTCTGGGTGAGTACAAAAGGGGCCGCCTCCCTCCATTCGGCAGCTGGAGTCGGGTGGAAGAGGACAAAGCCTGGAGGAGAGGAGTGGAGGCGGTCAAGAAGAGTAGAGGCATTGGAAAGGCCTAGAATGAAGGGTGATTGGTGCTGGGGCACTGGATTGTGTGTGTGGTATTTTTGTATAATATTATGAATAAACGTGTGTTGGTTGTGGAACCATCGGTGTCCGCCTGTCTGTGTCCGGGCCGTACCCCACAATATATATATGAGGTGGGGTTCAGAGGGTGTTGGCCATAAAGTCTTATTTATTATGTACATTTAAATTGCTAAGTTCTGTGTCACATGACTTATTGGGAACCACTGGGGCTAGAAACTTGATCTTAATTGAAAGCTTATGATGTGATAGGCACTGCTGAAGCAAAACATGTGGCTAGCAGCAACATCCACAAAGATATCAGGGTCCAGCAGCAAGCTGCTTAGGCAAACTGACTGTGAAGATGAAATGGCAGAAAGAGAAATGAATAGCAGCAACATCTGAGAGTGAAGCTGATTATGTGATAAAAAGAAGAATGGCAGCTCCGGAATCCACTGTGCATCAAGTACATGCAGTGCATTGTGTAAGAGCCATTTTCCTAGTTATATAAGATTCATAAATATTTTACTAAGATGGCAATGCATAATCTATAGGAGGTTCCTAAAACCCCCATAAGTAGAATTGTATTGGTATATTCTTGCCATTTCAAATAGCTCTGACTAAATATTATTCTTCAGTTAGGGACCAGCCTTGCCATGTGTAAGGTGTAAAGGGCATATGATTTTAAACCATGCCTACGGGCCTACGGGCCTTTTGAGTGTGTGAAGTAACTCGTAAAACAGCACTTATTTAAGTGTATAGCCGTACGTTTAAAGCGTACAGAAGAAGTTAAGAATCTTTAAGTATAGAAGAAGAAGAAAAGAACTTTTAAGTACAGAAATAACTAAAGTTTCTCAAGATACATTTTTCCTTTTTTTTGCCTTTTATTCTATGTGTGTAACTACTTTTTTCTTTATTCTTTTGTGGATTATTTGCTTTTAACTTTCACTAAATATTTTTAAAAATGAACTTTTGGACTGAGAGATTTCTTTCGGCATGCATTTTACCTGTGCGGCTACACATCGACCTGCTGGTACTCTACTGGGGCAGGACCCTTGATCTTGGGAGGACTAGAGGTCCATGTATTTTCTAGTTAATATGAACAATGATCGTGAAGAAATAACTTTGATTTGAAAAATACCAAACATATCAGGTTTGACTCCAAACTGGTTTGGAATAGGTTTGTATAGTTAGGTTTCTAAGTGTGTCCTGTGATGAACAGTGCTGGTTACTGCCTTGCACTAAATGGTGAAAGGGACAGACTCCAGCTTCTTGCAATCCTTAATGGACAAAGCAAGCTCAGAAAATGGAATGATTGACAAATAATTCTTCAAACACGCTGGGCTGTAAATCTAATTAATTAAGCTGTTTGATGCCAAGGAAGTGCTATTTTACACATGATATACAAAGCAGTTCAAACCACATTACATTAAGGAGGAACATGCAGAGTGCATGAATACACAGAACTTATAAACAGGTACATTTAAATGTTCCCTATGAATATTGATACAGTCATAAAGCAAATAGTATCACATCATTACTTTCAGAAGCATGCAAATTAATACCATGGGCAAAGCATGACACCCTATTTTTACATCAAGTACTATTTCATCTTATCCTACACATTGCCTCCCATAATAATATAGTACCTGCCAGGGAGCATAGCTACTGTAACATAATTAGAACACAGACACTGAAACTACAGAAGAATGTAATCATTAGGGAAGTAATGACTTTCTAGTGAAAGCTAGCAGACAGATCAATGTCATTGATACTGTCACAAGATCACCAGCACTTGATGGTAAATACACTTTTCTTCAAAGTGAAATAACACACTAAAGTACATTTGCAGCACCTATTTTTACTCATAGTACTGGATCTGCCAATGACAATGTCTAATTAAAATAAACATATTTTTTGTAGTATGTGAACAATAGGTTTTACTGCATTTTCTATATCTGAAGATGACACAGCGGTTAGCACTAGTGCCTTGCAGCCTAGTAACCCATGGATCAAAATTCCTACATAAATGGAATTTGCATGGCTGATTGACGACCTAGTGTATCTGCGCATGGGCATGTGTGCTAATATTTTGATATACTATATTAATCCTTGATGGGATGCTCTATGAAAGACCACAGTTGTTTTCTGTCTTGCACACAATGCTCCTAAGATAGGTTCCCACTCTTAAGATATTTGGAAAATAAATTTAATTAATGAATGTCATGATTAACATAATTCTCTTCAAAATACAATGCATTTAGAATTAAACATCACACAGTGCATTCTTACTGTTATGTTTAAGATAGGGTCCCCCCCACTTAGCTTATTTTTAAATTTCTCTTCAATGTGCTTTTCATTTTAATACTGTGATTATTATTGTTTATGTTAATATTGCTGTTTCTTTTAATTATTTTTCTAATTATGTATGTTGCATTAATTTTATTTTATTTCATGATTATTTAGTTTCCATTTGTAAATATTGGTTCTCCTAGGTTACTTGTACTTTGTAGGTGGACCCCCCAATACCTCATTGCTGGGAACTTCCCCCAGATTGTCCTTAAATGCAGTCATTCATTTGAATACGCTTGGGAGGTGAGATTTGCGAGTAGGGCTGTTTCACTGTCCTTTGCTGCTTACTTGATCTTTTTTTGCTTGCGTTTATTGGTTTACTCTGTTCTCTGTACTCTGGATTATGATCTGAAATTTGTTTGCTTGGATTGACTTTGAGCATCTCCTTTTTACTCCTGTTTTGAGCATGTGTTTCTTTTCTTTGCTAATAAACACTTGTACTTACAAAGATAATACGGTAGGCTCTTTTTTATTTTTCTTAGGCGTACATTTCCTGGGTTTTTTTTTTCTTTTTCTTTTTCCTGCCTCTGAAAAAGGCCTCTATCTTGGAGGCCTTACACCTTCGTCTTTTCTGACTGCTCTGAGCATAGTAAAATGAGCACCTAACAAACAATCAAAAACACTGCCTTCCAAAGTATCTTCATAGATAAAAAATATTTATTAACAAAGCAAAGAAGCAAATGCTGAAAACAGGAGTTAAAAGGAACAGCCAAACTGCATTCCAGCATAATAAGAACAATGAAACAGCACACTCACAAAACTCACCTTCCAAGTGTATTCAAATGAACCTCAAAGAACTTGCTTTCCCAGGCGATGAGGTAACAGTGGCCCCATTTCTTGGGGTCCACCTGCAAAGTACAAGAAAGGTAGGAGAACTGTTATGTGTACGTAGAAACTAAATAATCATCTCTCTATTATAAAAAAAATCTTGAGAGGGGGAACTAGGGAGACAATACGTGATCTTCTTGGAAGACAATTTGACGTCCTGCAAGAGACACTTTAACGTCACGTGAGACAAGGCAGTGAGACAACATTTAAAACAAGTTCACGGACATCTAACCTAGCAGTTGTTGGAATGCTTTTGGCAGACACACTTCATGTGCTCCCAGCTCTTAAAACAACGACAAGCGACAAGCAGAGCACGCAGCTCACCAGCAGATGATCCGACTGCTTCTCCTTAGTGTACGTTGACCCCCCCCCCCTTCACAACGTGAGCAGTGTTATATGTCCTGCGCAAAAGAGATTTAACCACGCCCGGGGCCGGAAATAAAGGACAAGTATTGTTTTTACAAAAGTTTTAAAGTAAAAGTGAAAATAATGCATATGTAACAATTCCCATGAAAATAACAATCTCTTTAAATTGTATATCTGGTAAACCAAACTTGGGGGTGGACGAGCGAAGCGAGCAAAGGATGGAGCCCCCTAATGAAATAAAATAAAACTGACATAAAATAAAAAACTAGACAAATAATAAAAATAAATAACAAACTTAAGATTAACAAAAATAATCACAGATTCAAAAATAAACAAAAAAAAGACATAAGAAAGAAATTCAAACATAAGCCAGGGGAGGAACCCTGCCTTAAACATAGCACACACAAACATCTAAATAAATATTCATGAATACAAATTTTATTTTTTTATACGTTCTGTATAAAACTGGAAAAACTTAACACTTTTCACATGCTTAAGTAGAATATGGTATTTAAAGTGTTTTGAGTATACAAATGACTATGTGGCATAAATTCTTTAAAAAGAACTGCTGGAGCCACACATTCACACATGTTCAAGAAATACTTTCATTTCCTAGGAGGGAACAACAAGCAACAGAAGCCTGATCCACTGTATATGTCATGCAGAAAGAAACTTAGTTTTTTTCTGTATGCATACATTCATATACATAGTGCATTACATCGCACAGGTGACTCAGAGGAAGTCCTCCCCCTCCTTCCTTAACTAAATTAACCATGCTGCACTTTCATTCTAATCTATACTACACTATTGTCGCACTTTGGCTGAACAAGAGTCACCCAGGAAAATTGGCGAGGTCATCAGGTGGCCCCCACTCTCAATTAGCGTTTCACTGCATTTAAAGCCCACAACATTGAGAAGGTTTCAACAGAGCGTGTGACGCCTCATACACACATACTTGTCGTTCTTTCCCGATGTTTGAGGCTCAGCCACTTCCCAATTAGATATTTCTAAACCTACTGTAAATAACTTCATAAAAGCTGTAACCCAAAAGAAAACATCAGAAATTTTCCACAGAGACGTGCCGTAAATTAGAGGTGAGGTGGACACCAAATTACTTATTTGTCATTATTAAAACTTAGCAGACAGATGGACTTATAACAGCAGTTTCAAAGATTCATTTTGTCCTAGACTCAAATCCCATGTTTGGTTGTTAGGACTTTGTGCAGTTTGCATCCTCTACCTGTGTCTGGAGGGGATTAACTAGCAGTTGCAAAGTGACCCCGTGTGAGTGAGTGTGCAAGTGTCTGTAAGTGGACTTTACAATGGTGTCTTGTTTAGGGATGCTTTTCGACTTACACCCAGTGATGATGGAATCATCTTCCATAATCTGGACTAAATGGATGATGTTATATTATCAACAGCCAAAATTTACCTTTAAATTACAAACAAATCAACACTAATCTCACCACAGGCAGCTAGGCTAAAGAAGTGCAAATTTTCAACTCAGGAAGCCTCTATCAATCTTCTTCATTCTGAAGGGGTGACATCACTGTAGTGCGTCTCCAATGGGTTTTCATCAACATTACAATAAAAGTCCTACTGTCAGAGGCACCTACACCGATAGGCCACAAAAACCAATAGGTGAAGTGAATAGTCAGATCTCGAAGGTGATGAATTGGAAGGAGAAAAAATGTAGAAGAATAAGGATATGAGCAACCCTGACAAGGACCAAATTATAATGACTAGACGATTCGGTCAGGAAATCTCAACAACAGTAGGTCTTGTGGGGTGTTACCGGTATGCAGTGGTTATTACATCTTTTCACTGGCAGCAATCAACTTTTGTCACCTGTCCTATTAGGGCTCGTTTATACTTCACGCTAAGAACGCATACGCGCCCACATCATGGCTGCCACGCATTCCCAGCATTCATTTGACGCGTCCTCTGAGCTGGTCCTCAGAAATTAACGTGACATGTGCGCGAGTTGCAGTACCAGCAAAAAGTCGGGGGACACAGTGTGCTAAAAGTTGGAACGTGACGTCAGTGTCTCTAGTTACTATCTACATGCGACAGAAAGCCGCTTTGCGGATCCTACGAGATCGATGTGTGCGCTTCGATGTTTGATGAACGGCTTGATGTGGTGAAGCAAAATGCCAACATACAAATACATTTGTGGTGCTTTTATATTCAAGTGTCGCATATTCCCCATTGTAATGACACGATACAGTTTAAAAGTCTCATATATCGTCTTCTGTGCCGTCTTTTTTTCTAGGACTTCCTCCGGACCTGATAACAGCGGCAAACAGCAATAGATCGCCACACAGAACAGATTCAATGTATGATATTCCAACTCTCTGCACATTTAACATCCTAAGATTTATACTTGATATCACTTTCATGATGAATGCATTAAAGTTTGTATGTTACATACAGATAAATCATTAATTTCATTTAAATAATGAATACTGTTAATAATTTCACAGATGGGGGTGACACGGGGGCAGAGCGGTAGCACTGCTGTCTCGCAGGGAGTCACTTTGCTGGTATTCTCTGCCTGGAGTTTTCCTTCTGGGTTTCCACAGTGTGCTCTGGTTTCCTTCCAAAGATATGCAGATTTGGTGACACTAAAATGACGCCAGTGTATGTGAGTGCTTGTATTCACCTTGCGATGAGCTGATACCCGTACAGGGATTGTTTCAGCCTTGTGCCCAGTGCTCGCTGGTATGGGCAAATCCCTGGATTTAATCATTAAACATCCTTTTCAGATATATTGTGGTAAGGTGTCATTGGAATTTAAGGGTTTTCCAGGCAATTCACAATACAGTGAAGCCAAACCTGTTCTCACTGTGATGATATCTCGCACTACCACCTGGTGGATTCCTCCAGATTTCCGTAAAGTATGTGCGCAAGTATAAACAGTAAAATGCTTGCGTAGCAGGAGCGTCCGCTGCAGCATGCGTCGTGTGAGGTATAAACCCGGCCTTACACTTGTTGAAAAACCAGGGCCTAGCCTAAGTTTACCTCTGTTGTAAGCTGCTTTTAGTGAAAGAATCTGCCAAGTGAATAAATGTAAATGTTAGTACCTAAACAAGTCAGACAGACCATGCTGACCCCTGTTCATCATTGAATGTGCCTAAAGTGGGCACATGAGCATCAAAACTGGACCATGAAGCAATGGAAGAAGGTGGCCTGGTCTGATTAATCAGATTTTTTTAGATCATGCACAAGGCCAGGTGTGTGTTGTTTACCTGAGGAATAGATGACAGTAGGATGTACTATTGGAAGAAGGCAAACTGGTGGAGGGAGTGTGATGCTCTGGGTAAGGTTCTGCTAGGAAACCTTGGGTCCTGACATTCATCCAGATGTTACTTTGATATGTATCATCTACCTAAAAGTAGTTTCAGACCATGTACACCCCTCCATGGAAATGGTATTCCCTAATGGCAGTGGCCTCTTTCTGCAGGGTAATACACCCTGCCTCACTGCAAAATTGTTCAGATATGGTTTGAAGAACATGGCAAACAGTTCAGGGTGTTGACTTGGCCTTCAGATTCCCTAGATCTGAATCTGATCAAGCATCTGTGGGATATGCTGGAAAAACGAGCCTGATGCATGAAGGCCCCACCTTGAAAAATTATAGGACTTAAAGAATCTGCTGGTGACATCTCAGTGCCAGAAGTGCTTTGAGCAGGCGCAACATAAATAAAATGTATTATTATTATTAGATACTACAGGACACCTTAAGAGGTCTTGTGGAGTCCATGCCTCGCTGGGTCAGAGCTGTTCTGATGGTGCAAAGGGGACCAACACAATTTTAGGCAGGTGATTTTAATGTTGTTGCTAATTGGTGTATATTAAAGTGATGCTGAAAATGGCACAGAATGTCCTTATAATTTCTTCCTGCAGTTTTTTTTTTAAAAACAAACAAACCCTTCAGCTGTTTTTACTGAAAATCAAGTATTCAAAAATATGCATTCATGTTGAGAAAAAAATGATTCAACACAATTTAATGAAGCAGTTAGCAAAGAATTTTTCTACTCAAATCTTGCTGTTAAGTGTCACAGAAAGCAAGTACCTACCGTACCAGCAAAGGACACACAGCCCTGCATGAGGGATGATGCCAGTCTGAAGCAATTATTTTTCAGATTAGTGCTGAAGCAGCTTCATACTCGTTTCCATGACAACAAAGATTCCAGTACACTTTTCAAAAGAAGGAAGGGTATTGACCTTAAAGTTATGATGAGATTTATAATGCCTTTCTTCTTCAATACACTCCTGATGTTCCCAACTTAGTCAGGGCAATTTCCAAATTGTACCATGCTCTGACACATAAAGCTATTTAAGGCTAGTCCTCCAGTAAGAATACTTACCAGTTAGATAAGGTCTTACCTTAATGCTCTTTGGTGAAACTCACAGAGAAAATTTCAAAAGGAAAGGACTTAAATGTGCGATTTAAACCACTATCTTGATTCACATTCACTATACAAAGTAAATCTGCAAATAGTTTTGGTAGTACCTAGGCTAAAAAAAAGATGTATTGATGCTATTTCTATCTTCATATTATATTTGTAATCATAGGGTTCATGAGTGTAAATGAGATTAAGACATTTTTTAAAAACTTTATTAATATTTACTCACTATGGGTTAACATGGTTTCACGTTTCTAGTTTCCTCTTGTTTTACCTCTACTGTTAATCACACTGAAGTAAGACTTCCCATCCATCTATCAATTTTACAATATGCTGCAATATTGCAAATGATGTGAACCAACCTCAAACGAGGCACACTCACACACACCCAAACTGGCATAAATCAGAGTGACCAGTTAATCCAATAAGCATATTTTTTTGTGATGTGGCAAGAAAATCAGAGTAGCTGGAGAAAAAAATAACGCAAACATAAGGAGACGGTCCAATTCAAAATTACAGTAAACCTTATGGAGCTGGAAATATTAAGGTATATTACTGATATTATATGAACTTTTGCTGTCATAAAATTCAACGTTCCTTACCAGTTTGTTGTCACTACCTATATTGACAATTGTTCGACGATTGAACCTGTACTTTAAAACAGCATGACATAAGGGGGGTACATTTGCTGTAATAGAAAACTGATTTGGCGCTAAATTCAAAACTAACGAGAACGACCCTTTGACACAATGAAAATCATTTGAATACTTAAATCAGTGTCATGTTTACTGAAGTGACTCTCTGACAGTGATTCTCACCTCACGCCATCCCCCGGTGCCTTAAACGGCTTAAATGAGACCTCACGCCAACATGCAGCACCGCGCCACAGGAGAGACACGTCAGGATTAACTCCGGAGGAATATGTATGGCGCAGGCGCACCGCCCGTTGTCGACCACGCCCACCTAGAGATACGTCACGCTGCTGAGTTGCCAAACACTGAAGAAAAGTGGAAAAGCCACGTTGACCGAAGCGAGAAGTAGGGAAGTAACAGCTGGACGAAACGTGGACACGAAGAAAGCGAGAAAACCGTTTTAATTCGATCACGCAATCATGTCTTCGCCTCCGAAGGAAAAACCCGAAACAAAAGCTGGACATCTACCTGCTGGTATTATCACGCACGGTTCTTTTATGAACACCTTTCATTGCAGCTTTTTCCGACTTTGTCCTTTCTCTTCGTTTAGTGTAAGAATGTCTGTACGAATGGGTAGCTGCGTGCCGGTGACATTTATGGCAATGAAAAGTTGTAACTTTTTGAAATAACTTATTTATTTTATTCAGATGTTAACTTAAACTTTTAGTAAGTCCGCAATTTAAACCCGTAACTAGTTTATAACATCATGGTTAAACAAAAATAATCATTTTTGTCTTTCTTGCTAGCTTTCGGGACTTCCTAAATAACGGCTTGCAATGGTATTTCTTTTAATAGTGCATAGTTCACATCACGATTTGTATGCTACGCCCAATTTCCAATACCCTTTAATCATTTTGTTTTGCATTTTACAAGGAAATCTAAACGGTAAGACATCATCAGTGACCACATCTGTTCACATATACTGAACCTTATAATTCAGTTGTCTTGGGCCTGTAGAGTAAACCTTTCATTACTGGACAGATTAAGTGGTCTGTAAAAGGGGTGCTTCAGGGAGGAGAATATGAGAACCACAGAGCCCCCTTTGTTTCTTTTAACTGCTAAATAATGATTGTTTTTGTACTTTGATTCTTATCCTAGTTAAAGCTGGAGGAATGAGGATTGTGCAGAAACACCAGGGAGCTGGTGAATATCCTCAAGAGAAGGACAAAGACAGCAAGGAGTATGAAAGCAGCAGGTAAGAGATGAATACCATGAAATGAATGGAACACCTGTCTGTACCTCTTAATAGCTAAGCTATTCTAATATCTCATCCAGATACTTGTTAAAGGCCTGTGGAACTGTTCGTTTAGGTTCCTTGAGGAATGTGTTTTTTAATGTTTGTATCCCAACAAAATGGTGAGGTTAGTGTGAGATACTGAAATACTAAGTGGTACAGGTTGTTCTGCCAAGGGTTCACACACACACACACACACACACACACACAATGAGACTTCTCAGTTCACAGGTTTGCATTATTCTAACTGCCAGTGGCCAGCCTCAAACCTGCAACCTTTGAATTCTAACAGCTCTCTAAATTAGCCTCCTGTTAAGCATTTTGAGCTACTGTAATGCATTCATTCTCTTGATGGATTAGTGAATTCAGAGTCAACACATTTGTCCTTCAGTTACCTTGTCTATACTGTACTGTTAAATAAAATTTATGTTCATATTCACCCACTGTTATCTACTGTTTTCCTTTTTAACTTCGGGAGTAGACTTTAAATACGGCTTGATGCATTCATATCAAAACAGTAATAAATTTGTACCATTTCAGATGCAGGCTGAAGCCATTTGGAGTTGAACCTGTGACTTTTCTACAGATAATCTAGAATGCAAAGTCAATTTTCTCTGTTGGATTAAAGGAAAATTTAACGTTGTAACATGGGAAGAAACAAATTCACTACTAAACTATATTACACTATTATCTAATGTGAAGTGAAAAACTGTAAATTTTGACATCCATATATAGCAGATTGACGCACCAGATTCCAATATTATTGCTGCTGTAACATAGTTTAGTTCTTATATTTTTACAGTAAACATACTGATTAAGCCAACTATTTTGCACAGTTGCAATTTTCATTTGCTTTCTGTAAAACACATTGTATACTCTTTGTCTGTAGAATAATTATACTATACTAGCCATGTGCGCCCAACTACGTTGCGTGTTTTAAAGTTGTCTGTGAAGGGCTCCCTGTTTAAACACGACTGCCAGTCATGAACTGGGCCCTTCGTCGCACAGCATAATGATTTTTTATAAGGGAAACAAAATTACAAAAGAAAACCCTTGGATATTGATTCGATACGAACGGCCTACTCGGAATCACTGTCCGAATCGTAATTATGTGGTGGTGTAGGAGCATTTCTGCTTCTGTCCGTTCACAGTCCGTCTTGTTTTCACGACGCTGTTGTTTCCTCTCACGATCTCTTCTCAACATTTCTCCAATCTCGCAGGTTGCTTTGTGGCAATCCAAAGAGTAAGGCAATATACACGAAGCAATGGTTATAAAAGGGGGACACATAGGTATCCAGGCTCTTTAAAGCATAAATAGGGATCACTTCACTGATGTGAGCAAGGCACGGTACAACTGTGAGATGCGCAGCACTCGCCGGCTACAACGTAACAATAATAATTTCCGGAACGTGCTGTTACGTTGTCATTCATTTTACCCACTGTCTTTCTTTCATTCATATGTTACGTAGGCACGTACCTTTTATCTTCGGCAATCTCATTCTCTAACCAGGCCTCAGGAACTAACCAGCGTAACACTGTCCACCACCTCTTTCATTATTCCGGCACATTGTTGACATCCGTGAGTAACAACAACGTACTAAACTGGAAGGTGGTCTACGCATGCGTGGAATTCGTGGACAAACAAAGATCAAGATCTAAATGAAGATCTCTTTAGTTAATTTAAAGCACAGCAATTTGTTTAGTTTGAATGTCTGTTTTAAGGTGTGACTGGAGTACTACAGTCTTCAGTAGTATAAGCGTGGAGGAGATTCTTAATGCAAGATCAATCAAGATCCAAATGAAGATGGTACAACCCAAATTCCAATGAAATTGGGACGTTGTGTAAAATGTAAATAGAAACAGAATACAATGATTTGCAAATTCTTTTCAACCTATAATCAATTGAATACACTACGAAGACAAGATATCTAATGTTCAAACTGATAAACTTTATTGTTGTTTTGCAAATCTTCACTCATTTTGAATTTGATGCTTGCAACACGTTCCAAAAAAGCTGGGATGGGGGCAGCAAAAGATTGGGAAAGTTGAGGAATGTTCAAAAAACACCTGTTTTGAACATTCCACAGGTGAGCAGGTTAATTGGAAACAGGTGTTTGTCATGATTGGGTATAAAACGAGCATGGAGCAAGGATGGGGCGAGGTTCACCACTTTGTGAACAACTGTGTCGGCAAATAGTCCAGCAGTTTAAGAACGTTTCTCAACGTGCAATTACAAGGAATCTAGGGATTTCATCATCTACTGTCCATAATATCATCAAAAGATTCGGAGAATCTGGAGAAATCTCTGTACGTAAGCGGCAAGGCCAAATACCAACACTGGATGCCCGTGACCTTTGATCCCTCAGGCGGCACTGCATTAAAAACCGACATCATTCTGTGAAGGATATTACGATGTGGGCTCAGGAATACTTCAAAAAACCATTGTCAGTTAACGCAGTTTGTCGCTACATCTACAAGTGCAAGTTAAAACTCTACCATGCAAAGCGAAACCATATATCAACAACACCCAGAAACGCCGCCGGCTTCTCTGGGCCCGAGTTCATCTGAGATGGACTGGCGCAAAGTGGAAAAGTGTGCTGTGGTCTGACGAGTCCACATTTCAAATTGTTTTTGGAAATCCTGGATGTCGTGTCCTCCGAGCCAAAGAGGAAGAGGACCATCCGGATTGCTATCAGCGCAAAGTTCAAAAGCCAGCATCTGTGATGGTATGGGGGTGTGTTAGTGCCCATGGCATGGGTAACTTGCACATCTGTGAAGGCACCATTAATGCTGAAAGGTACATACAGGTTTTGGAGAAACATGCTGCCATCCAAGTGACGTCTTTTTCAGGGACGTCTCTGCTTATTTCAGCAGGACTATGCGAAGCCACATTCTGCATGTGTTACAACAGCGTGGCTTCGTAGTAAGAGTGGGGGTACTAGACTGGCCTGTCTGCAGTCCAGACCTGTCTCCCATTGAAAATGTGTGGCACATTATGAAGTGTAAAATACGACAACGGAGACCCCGGATTGTTGAGCAGCTGAAGTTGTACATCAAGCAAGAATGGGAAAGAATTCCACCAACACAGCTTCAACAATTAGTGTCCTCAGTTCCCAAACGCTTATGGGTTGTTGTTAAAAGGAAAGGTGATATAACACGGTGGTAAACATGCCCCTGTCCCAGCTTTTATGGAATGTGTTACAGGCATCAAATTCAAAATGAGTGAAGATTTGCAAAACAACAATGAAGTTTATCAGTTTGAACATTCGATATCTTGTCTTTGTAGTTTATTCAATTGAATATAGGCTGAAAAGGATTTGCAAATCATTGTATTCTGTTTTTATTTACGTTTTACACAACGTCCCAACTTCATTGGAATTGGGGTTGTACTAGTAAGGAGTAGTATTCTCCTGTGTACAGTACAGTGAAAATTTTACTTGGATGTTTGACCAACATGCAGTATGTCACCACTGTTTATTGTGGTGCCCTCATAAACAAGAATGCAATAAAAATCACTTTATTTGATAAAATACACAAATCCGCTTACCTGATTTATTAATCACTGTGATCAGTAACTTTCCAATTACTCACATCCTTTTTCGGAGGGGGAAACTCTAGTATAGTTAACAATCGAGAGACCCAATAGTTAATATACAGTACAGCCTTGATGTACTGTACTTATCAATGCTAGCCGTTTCTCTATAATTGTCCAAAAAAAAAAAAAAGTTTCTAAACTTGTATGCACAGCTGTTGCAAATGTTTTAGTTCATTTTGGTAGATAGATACTATGGGTGACATTTTAATAGCATAGAGAACTATAAGACAAATCCTAGTAGTTGGTGGTTGCTTGTATCCTGTAAAGTCAGGTTTGTTTGATTACTAATGTTAACACTCATGAGAATCCTCAGAGATCAGGCTATTAACTGGTATTCTTGTTTTTTGATATTACCTATGCTTTCTATAAAGAGCTTCATTACAAATTTTCTAAAATCTAAATCACGATACATATTACATTAAATATGCAACATTTGTATGGACCCAACAATGATATACATAATGTCAGAAGTAAATTTTACAACAAAGGTCTCTAACCCATGTACAGTTTTTTTTTTTTTTTAATCCATTTGTATATTGAGTGTCATACACATTTATCTTTCATAGCTTGCATATTGCAATGCTCATCTTTTAGTTAACAATAACAATGTCTTGCTTGGAATCAAATCAGTTTTTTCCTAGAGCAATTTTATTTTTTCATAAGCTATTTTGTACCTCAAAGTTTCATCATTCTGGCGTGTATACTTTCTTCTAAAATAAGTTTACATTCCCCTAAGCTTTTGTTTTGGGAGGATATGTAGATTTTTTTTTTTTTTTTTGGATTGGATTCGTGAGTCCTGCTTGACCAATTCTACTGTGCTAAATTTATTAAAATAGCATAATTATTATGTGGAGGTTTAATTTAAATATATACAAAAGATGAAAATGTACCACATTTTGGAATAATTTTCAGTAATTCTAGGAAATGATATAATATTCAAGCTAACCTATAGCTGAACTCTGAATAACAATGTGATCTACACATTGTCAGCAGGCCGAGAAATTAATGAAATACTTCTCCCCAAAATTTTTTTTTTTTATATGTTACTTAACCCATGTAAGTATCTATCTATCTATCTATCTATCTATCTATCTATCTATCTATCTAAAACATTTTTAATCTTATGTTTTAGTGGAGAAAGTACATATTGAAAATGAAATTTCAACAGGACCGTGAGGTGACCAATTTTGGATAATGGCAAACAATGCAAAAAATATCCATGGGGAAAAAAAGAAAAGCAAATCTTGCGTAATACGTGTCACATAATCCACATGTCCATTATTCATTTGTATGGTCAAAATGTGTGCATTAAGCTAAAATATTAAGTCATTTACTGAAAACTCAACATGAAAGATGCCATTCCCAGAATACCATGCGCTTGAATTGAAAATCCACCCCTCCCCCAATTCATTGGTCAAAAATCCCATCCCGTGTCTTCCAACACCATCTTACCTGTGACGTAGAGTTTTACTTAGTTGTAATTCTGTAAGTTTTTCTTAACCAAACATAATATCTTAACATGGATGTGTACACTCTCTGTGAAAATAGCCAAATAATACTTTGTAGTGTGTTTGTGTTCACAGATAAGGTAAAAAAAAATTTGACTTGTAAGTTCACTATTCTTTAAATCTGCAAAAGAATCTTTATTGGAAAAGTGACTGTAATTTTCTCTATTTTTGCTATGCACTTCCAGTAGTTGATACCATAGTGGCAAAAAAAAATCATAAATTTTTTTTATTCTAGAAGATGACAGTAATTACAAAAATCCAATAGAACCACATATGAAATGTGTTGCAGGTCACATTGAAAATGTTTTATTAATGCAAATCTTGTTTTAAAACCAAAGATTTGGAGGGTTATTCTGTGCAATACAATACACTGGCACTCTAATCAGTGAAGTAAACCTAAGAAAGTCTTGTGTATTTATAAAAGTACAATGTTTACTTTTACTCTTTGAATAGGTAAAGAACTTCTATTGTGCAGGCTTTTGCAATGTATCCAGTTTCAAAAAATAATATATGCAGATTGCAGCTCAATAATAATGAATGGCAATAGTATGTAGGGGTTGTGCACCATGGTGTTGTTGTTTTTTTTTTTTTTTTTTTTTATTATTTCCATCAAGAGTGGCTTGCAGTATGGAGACCGGGGTTTGTGTCCCTGGGTGCTTTCTCCGTAGGTTTCCAATGAGTGCTGCAGTTTTCTCCCAAAATGTAAACGGATACAGGTTAGGTGGATTGATGATGCTAAACTGACCCGTGTGTGTGTTCACCCTGTGATGAACTTGCACCCTGTTCAGATGTTGTTCCTACCTTATGCCCAATGCCTGCTGGGATAGGCTCCAGCCTTGTTGCGACCCTGTTCTGGATGAGTGAGTTTGGTAGATGGATGAGTGTGTCTAATATCTATATTAAATTCTTATTTTACTTTTTTTAAACTAGACTGCAGCAATATAGCCCTTAAGTAGCTATAGACCAAAGAAAGAAAGTTTGGGAAATGTTTGATGTGTATTTTTTTTAACAAATGCCACTCAATTCACTGACACAAACTGGTGGGTGGTGTTTCTGTGAAGAATTATTTCTGGTTTTGTTGCATTAATTTATTTAAATTGCCCAGTAGATGTACTGTAACTAGCAATATGTGTCTTTGTTTCCACCATTGACTTTTCCTTGTTTACAGTGATAAAATTGAATATAGTGCAAAACTTCTTTGTAAGTTTCATGTTTTTTCTTTTTTAGTTGAGTGCTAGAAATGGAAAAAAAAAAATGGAATTCATTTCTAAGAAGTCCGAAGCACTTAAGCTGTAAATGGTAGTATTAGTTATGAACCACTACCACCTTGTGCATTTTAATACATGTATTTTCCTATACCTTCATTTAAGAATTAGGGAATGAAAGTGGATGTGGAGACTTGTGAATTTGAAGCAGCAGTGTAGTGATTACTGTTTTTGTGTAATTTTTGGCCTTATTTATTATTATGCATATTGTTTAACATCAGTAAAATATAATCACAAAACATTATAACATCCATACAGACAATGAGCAGGCAGGCTTTCAAGAATAGGTCCCCGGAGTGAAGCGATGATAGTGCTAACTACTGTGTTACCACAGTGCTCTAGGCACTAAACCAGAAGGTTACTGGTTCATTTTTTCCAGTCCATTTTCAGTCTGTGAACCTGACCAAGTTATTTAACCAACCTGTGCACCACTTAAATACATATTTAAACAATTTATACTGTATCCTGATCATGTGAGTCGCTTTAGAGGAAGTTGTCGGTCAAGTAAACAATAATACTAAGAGAAAATAATATAAAATGTTAGAAATAATAGAAGAATTTTATACTATTAATCCATACATTTCAATGTCAAAATTTAAATATAGCAAATTAAAAACAAGCAGGACAAAGCCTGTTGTGTGTCATAGCTGAACAAATCTTAAGCCATCTAATATTGATGGTCCCAGGGTCTGGCTGCACTTCCTAATTTGAATGCTTATTAAACCCCTTTTCATAAACCAGTACATGAGACGTCTTAAGCAAAAATGTAAATTTTGCATATAGTTGTGTTCTGACAGGATGGTTTGATTCAGTTGTGGCACCTCTTGCCTTATTAAACACGGACTGTGACCATTGTACAATGAAGAATATTTAATGCATTGTCTGATTTAATGTTGTTTGCATTTTTGAATGATACATTTTAAAGATTCACAAAGTTGGGTATAATCCAAAAGCCACACTTGTAGAAGCCAGTAATTTATTTAAAATGTCGTATTATGCTGCTGAGTACTCGGCTCATCCCTTGTTGAAGCATTCACTTCCATTTGCACACTCGCAGAAAACTATTTGTTATGCAACTGTCCTTTTGCTGACATGGTGGACTCCGTTGAGACTGACTGAGTGGCAGCTGCTAACGGTATTATTTAAAGGCAAAACTGAATGGTAAACAAGCAATAACTTTGAGCCAAGATTCGGCTGAAATATTTGTGCCACCTTAGCTTTAATAAACTTGTGATAAGGATGTAGAACCAACTAGGCTCAAATAAACCGTAGATTATGATTAAGTTGTTGCCATCAACAGAAAGCCAAGCCAGAGGTGCATCTGTAGGCACAGCTGAGGACAAAGTGTGATTAAAAAAATTACAAGAAAAAATGCAAAATAATACAGGAACAGTATAATTTATGGACAGGATTTAAAAAGGGGGTGGTACAGTGGGTAGTGCTGCTGCCTTGCAGTAAGGAGACCCGGGTTCACTTCCCAGGTCCTCACTGCGTGGAGTTTGCATGTTCTCTCCATGTCTGCGTGGGTTTCCTCTGGGTGCTCTGGTTTCCTCCCACCGTCCAAAGACATGGAGGTTAGGTGCATTGGTGATCCTAAATTGTCCATAGAGTGTGTGTGTGTGTGTGTGTGTGCCCTGCGGTGGGCTGGCACCCTGCCCAGGGTTTGTTTCCTGCCTTGCGTCCTGTGTTGGCTGGGATTGGCTCCAGCAGACCCCAACCCCCCGTGACCCTGTGTTAGGATATAGCGGGTTGGATAATGGATGGATGGATGGATGGATTGTTTTGATAATAGCAGAAGGAAGACCTGTTTGACAACCAAACTAAAAGTGCAAGTGAGGCTCAAGACTACTCTTAATGAATTCTTGATGCCTACAGAAAAATTTTCTTTACATGTGAAAGAACTATCAAACTTATAACACACTGTACATGGGATCATGGTACTTGAGTCTGACCTGAAAAATGTTGGCATCATTCATCCATCCTTTTTCCAAACCCAGGGTCTCGGAAGTTGAGCCAATTCCAGCTAAAATTGGGCACAAGGCGCAAGAACTGTGAAAGATATTCCCATTATACCATTATTAGTTATTATTGGTGTCCATAATTAATATTGTTGTCCCTAGTATGGTTTTGGGCAATGCAAACTTTGTTTTAACGTTTGTACTTTTTTTTTTTTTATTTGTTTCCTTTCTGGAAAATATGGCTTGCCATCCCAGTTGCCAGTCTGGAGTCATTTTTATCCAAGTTTATTGACCAGGGTACCCCGACTTTTCCCATTGATTTCAATTTTTTATTGCCTGCACATTTTAGTGGAGGGGTGTAACACTCCCCAGCACCCTCAGACAAGTATCATGAACGTTTCAAGTGTTTGCTCTGCCTCCTAACACTCTCCTCTGTAGCACCTGGATAAATACTTGCCCTATTTCTTTAAAGGCCCAAGTGGTTTGCCAAAAGAAATAAAAATTAACTGAAAGTATTTTTTTCCTTTATGAAATCAATGCAGTAGACTAATCGCCTCGCTTGGGGACATGTCCTCCCTGATAGTAGATTTTTTAATCTCAAGCCTGTAATTCTACTGTAGTTCGAAAACACACTTTAAAACAGGAAATTGAGGACAAAGTACTTGAAAGATGGAGGAAAATAACACTTTGCGTTGCTTTTAATGCTGGTTTAACTTGTAACATAGAAACAGGCATGGAGACAAGGAGCATATTGTTGTGATAGTCAGAACAATAGTCTCTAATACAAAAGGAACCTGGCTTGCTTCAGAGAAGAGGTGCCCAACCTCTTGACAAAATTTTCTTAAAGGTTATCCAGTGTTAAAACATGAGAAGAATATGAGTAGCTATCCCATTTTATCTTCAGATATCACTCCATTTCATCATGTTACATACTGTATTTAATGTAATTTTAATGTACTGTGAATTTTGTTTATATATATATATATATATATATACATACACACACACACACCAAATAGTATTTTCCCAGTCATCCTACTTGTTCAGCTTCCATACCCAAGCAGCCTAATTTACTCTTTAAATGATACGTTGTGGAAATGCTGTCACATCTGCCAAATGTTTTAGCATTTAACAAGAAATTCCTCTTGCAGTTGCTAGCTGAGCCTAAAAAAATTCCTTTCTGTTTACTGATGATCATGATGGAAGCCACATTCATGACACTGTCTGTGAAACCCATAGAGTCAGTTTTTTGAATCCCAGTGTGGATTGGTCAGTCCTAGAATGGCAGGTTATGGCATGTAGTATGATTTAGTGGTTAAGGCTTTGAATTTAAAACTCTTGAGGTTTTGGGTTCAAATCCCACTATTGACCCTTTGACCTGCCTGTGCTCCAATTGGAAAACCAAAAGAAATGTAATCAATTGTATCATAAATATTGTAAGTCGCCTTGGATAAAGGAGTCAGCCTAATAGGTGAATATACATGTAGAAATGCTGAATTTCTGGCCTCTATGTCTGTGAGGTATTGAGGTATACTTATACTAACCCTTAACTATAGCCAAGATTACAAGTAAAGATATGAATTGTTATTTTTATTTAACTTAAATGCAAGAAAACTAAGAGATTAATGCATATTTAGAGAACAACTGAAAATGTGTCATATTTCTTGTATATTCAGTTAGTTTCTTAGTAATTACTGTTTAGTATTAAACCTGTAGTCTCATCAATAGAAGTAATATGAATGTTTATTTTAAAGCATTTTAAAAGCATTTTGTTCTTGCACGGTCTCATTTGCATTACCCTGTTCATCACTGTGTGAGCATACATTAAAAATTACAACTTTTTGTGCTTTATGGTCTATCAGATATGATTCGGGGTGTAGGTGGGTACAACGTTGGATCAAACACAGTAAGCAAAGAGTTATGATGAAATATTTTTCAGAATTGGCTGATGTTTAAAGGGGTATTTTTCAGAGATCAATGCTGAGGTCAGTAGTCTTTTTTTTAATATAAATAACCAGCTTATTGATTATGTTCTTCTCCAGATCATTTAAGTTTGCAGATGATACCAAACTAGGAGAAAGGGTAAAAAAATATAGAATCTGCTCAATTGTTATAAAGGGGCTTAGGTAGAATATAGGCTTTGGTGGATTTGCAGCAGATGAAATTTAATGTTAGTAAGTGTAAAGGAATACATGTAGGACAACGTTAGCTTTGAATACACAATGGAAGGCCTGAAACTTGAAAGTACCCCTTCTGAAAAGCACCTAGGAATCATAGTGAACTTCTCAGTATCTGCATTAAGAATTGTACAAAAGTGATCAAGAAAGCTAATGGAGTGTTAGGTTATTTAGCACAAGGTGTGGAGTACAGATCAAGGGAAGTTATGCTTAAGTTATATATCACACTAGTTACATGTATATCCTCACCTGGAGTGTTGTGTTCAGTTTTGGTCTCCATATTACAAAAAGGACGTGACCGTGCTGGAAAACATCCAGAGAAGAGCAATTAGGCTGACTCCAGGACTGAGCTATGAGAAGAGACTGAAGGAGTTGTGCCTTTTCAGTTGAAGCAAATGGAAATTAAAAGGAGACATGAGTGACATTTTTTTAAAAGGACTTGGTACAGTACATCTCATTTGTTACTTTAAAATAAATTATGCAACACAAACATGGGGGCATGGCTAGAAACTTGTTAAGGGCAGATTTTACACACATGTCACAAAATGTTTTGTAACATAAAGAACCATAGACACATGCTGTCAGTTACCAGGTAGCATGGTTAAGATGAGGACTTTAGAGACCTTCAAAAACCTAATGTTGCTTTGAACAATCTTGACAAGTATAATGGATGAGCCTTTTGGGCTGACAGTCCTATTCTCGTCAAAACTTTTCTAATGTTCAAATAATTTTTTTCTATAACCGTTTAAAGGGGGAGTACTTCTTGGGGCTTGAGGTTTCTTCTTGCCAATAATGTAAATAGGCCTGTCCTCCAAACAAAAGTTTCTCTTTTATCATCATTTGTGTTTAGTTGTGCTTTATTTATTTATTGATTAACTAACTAAAAAGAGTGTAGAATAATAAAGCCAGTATTAATTCCAATCATATTTTAATTTATTGTTAAGTAACATTCATAGTTTGTATTATTACAAAGTATTTCACAAAAACATTTCCTGTTAAATGGAACTATATAATGCATGCATAAGAAAAAACAATTGAAAAACCGTTGAATGTCAAAGAAAGTTAATGGCAATGAGGTAGAAAGCTTATTTCTAAGGTGTTCATTCATAGACGTGAAAAGTTACACATTGTACAGGTTCTCTTTATATCCAGTCTTTTACATTTAACCAGGTGCTAAATCATTCTTTGAAATTATTTAGTAAATGTACTTGTTGGCTGGTTTCTGCTTTTACTATGTGCATTTGCACCTGCTGTGTTACTTTTAAGTGAATGTGTGATGTTATTAGCACACAGGATCTCTACTATTAATACATTATTGATATTTTATTAAAAAAAACAAAGGACTTCACAAGAAGCAGTGTTACTACTATCTACAATATGACTTTCAATCTAAATTCATCTCCTTTTAAAAACTTCTTCAACAGATAACACCTCTCAAAAGGCATAATGAAAAAATGCAGTGCAGTTGTATTAATAAAAAAAAGATCTGGTTCATTCTTTTTCAGAAAAACTTAAGACACATTCCAGTGCCGGTTAATCATGAGTGATGTCACAAACATAAAGCCCATGATTTTCTGACTTTTAAACAGTTAGTACCATTTCACTTTCTAACTCCCAGGCAGATGAGATGTGCATGTGTGTGTTTTTCGTGTGTAGTTGCCCTACCGCCTCCTTTCATAGTTTACTTCTCAGTTATGTTTGCTTTCCCCCACACCCACCTCTTCTGTCCTTGTGTGTTTTAAAATAAATAAAAATCAGTTTACCAGTGCACCCCCTTCCTTCCTTTCACATTTAATGAAGTGAAGCCTTGTTCATCACACAGAACTTTTAACATTAGAAAATTGCAGTCCAGGCCAGAAAGGCAACTAAGTTGTGGTCAGGGAGGCCTGTGCATAAGACGCTGTGCAGTTTAAGATGAGATATGATATTCATTTTGCAGTGTTAAAACCAGAGTTACTATGCTGACATCACAGAGGGTGATTTATTATTATTTTTTTATATACACCCCTCTCTCAGCAACTGGTGTTTTAGTGGTCTCTTCCTTAATAATACATTAACACCTTAATGCCCATCTGCTGCCTACCATCTTTACCATTAAGTTTTCTGATAGGAAAAATAGTTGTGGAAGTAGTACCCATGATGATCAATGGCCATTATGGAACCAGGATTTAGAAGAAATGTTTTGTTTCTTTAAGGATGATGAATATAAAACTTAGAGATTAGCAGTCCCACAGCTGACAAGAAATATGTATCAAGGACTTCCAATTTAAAATCAAGATGACAATGGTGACAAATTCTTCAGTGAGCTATGGGCACCATCATTTCATCAGAAGGCTATTGCATTAGATACTTTCCCAGTACTTTTGAGGTGGATGTTATAGTTTTTTTTTTTTTTGCTTAATAAGCAACTGGACCATGAATATGCAAAATCTGTTCATGTATTAGTGCATATAGTATTCTGTGTGGATGGGAACATCAATAAAATGTTATCAACCCTAACAGTTGCCTCTGGCAAATTGAGTACGTGGTCACATTAGCAAAATAGCTTTCTCAGACTTATTTGGCTAAATTAAAAGATGACCAAAGGCCCAAGGATAGCATGCATCTGGCTGACAGCTTGATGAATGAATGCATTTTAAACATTAAAACACAATTACTACTTGACACCCTGCATGTATGCACAATGGAAGCAGCACTCATTAATTTTATTTTAAAATACTATTTTGAAATATCTGAACAATATAGATGTATTTATTTATATTTTTATTAAAATATCGATTGATTGAATGGCCATATTATTTGTCCTGCGAGTCTGTATCCTTGTTTTTATGTTTTTCCTGCTGTATGCAGGTGAATTTCCCCTTCGGATTGATAGTTTTTCAAATCTAATATTTAATGCCAGCCAAATGTTTCAGCTGTCTATTGGTGTCCAAATCACAAATTGATAAGGAAGCGATCCTGAGGAACTGTTGTCCAATTCTCCAGTCCTGACCTTCAGTGACTTATAACTCCTATAACTGCTTCCTCATTACATTGCCAGTCTATTCTCAGATCTTCCCATTTTCCTATTTACAAGAAAATTCAGCAACTGCCTAATGATATAATTTATTAGTACAAAAGTACTGTAGAATTTGTAAAAAAAAATAAAAAAAAATATATATATCAAAAAGTGAAACACATTCATGGATTTCTCAGAACAGAATCTATGACGAAGGAACAGAAAAAGAAAAATTGTTACCTACTTTTGGTAAGCTAACAGCAATATTGAATGTCAGATAATTTTAAATTGATCTCTTCACAAGCCATATTTCAGAATTATTATCTTAGTCATTCAGAGGGACAACTGGTTTATATCATTCATAGTTTAACATTTATGTAAGCTAAGAAAGCCAAAAGTTCCCAGAGTTACATTCTAGGGGATGCCATTTTGATTCTTTGTTTTGTGTTATGTAGAAACTATTTGCAACTAGAATGTTCTTTAAGCCAAAATATTAAACGCTTTGGGGGAAAAACGCAAAATCATATGTGTAAAGATCTGGCATTTCAGATGCTCAAAAATACACACTAATTATGATCCCCTATATAAAGAAATAATCCAAATGGATATGTTAGTTCCGTTTTCTCTAATTCCAGCTTTGCTCTAAAGCACTAAAAGAGTAGATACACAGAATATTGATTGTTTACTTACTCTAGTAGGAGCTTTGAAGGGATGTTGTTCTGCAGCCAATCCTGACAACATAATACACAGAGCCCAAAACAGCCCTTGATTGAGGCTCCGTACTGAGTCATTTAAAGTCACTAAAAACCATCTTGCACACCACTTGGGGGGGGGGGGGGGGAAAGCTGCAATATTTAAACAAAACTGGTAGAAACTCAGGAACATGAACTCATGAATGGCTGAAGTAGTCGTGAAATTGACCTAATGCGTTGCAGATAATAGAGACACAATGTCATCTTAACACAAAATGACATTCATTCTTCTAAAAAGTCATGAATTCTACTACACAATCTTCCGTCCCTCAAATTGATTGAATGGCTATGAAATGATCACATACAGTATTTTAATAACCATTTTTTATGGATACTATCTTGGATGTTGTGGCATGAAACTGTATATAAGTTGATATTTTGTATGTCTTGTATTTGTGAGCAAAACCAGACAAAGCAAATGTAATATTAATGTTTCAGGAAAAATGTTTTATTTTATTTCATTGATGAGAACACCAGTGCTTTCATGTCTAAGTAACCCCCAAGTCTATAGGACTGACTCAGTATGTAAATTTTATTTCGGGGTGTGTTGGGGTAGGGTTGTTAAGGGGGGGGGGGGGGATTGGGGTTCAAAATGCTTTCTAAATCCTTTCTGTGCAGAGCATTCATATGAGACAACCCCCACAGGAAAGTGGATCAACAAATGGTCTTGGGGGCAGGTGTGAAAAGGCAGTGTGTACACGTCCTTGTCTGAAGTATGGCTGTGTGGGATTTGTTTAGAATTCGAGGCGATTCTGTACCACAACACTCTATTGTAAGGATTTGGACAGAGAAACTATAAATTTGGTTGCTTTACCTCACTCTCTCTCTCTCTCTCTCTCTCTCTCTCTCACTCTTACTCTCTCTCACACACTCTTTCTTTCTCTCTCTCTCTCTCTCTCACTCTCACCATGGCCATGAAACAAGCATATTGCCTGTCCTGAAGAAAGCTGACTAGAAATGATGACTTAACTAGAGATGTTTAAGTAACTACAAATCTGTGTGCTGCCTGAAACTATACATCTAGCATTTATCAGGTTGTATGGTTGCCAATATTCACATGTACTTTGATCATTATTATTTTGTGAATATTGTCAATAATATATTATTTAAAGTTGTAACTTAACTCCTGCTTGTTCTGTTATTCTGTGTAATTGCCTGAGGTTATAGATGTAGAAGGGAATGTGGGGAGAATTTATAAAGTACAATACCTTTATAAACAGGGTAAGTCTATGGGATTTGAGGCGTTCTGATAAAGTCTACACAATAAAGAGTACAAAAAGGGAAAGTATAGAGTCATATAGAACACTGCCAAGACAAAACGGACATTTATTGCAGCATGTATAACACATATTGTAAAATGTAATTGAAATTTATTCAGCCTGCATACAACTATACTCAACAACATTAGCACGTGTTATTATCCCTGAAGCAGTTTTTTTGATGAAAGACTTGAACCTCCATCACACTTTTGTATCATCATTCTTCCTTTTATAATGGAAGGAAAGAAAGATTTGTTTAAAGGGTAGTTCACCTACTCATGTTGTGATTTAGTGGGCACTGCCCACGCTACACTGACTCATGAGAATCATTTTCAATCGTGGCAACAACATCCTTAAATATGTTGCTCAAAGCTGCCTTGCTGTTGGCTGTGATGTTGACAAAAAGGACACGTGAATTGTATTAGAAACATTAAATGTACATACAAATGTATATTTTTAAAAGTAAGATTATATTTAAAACCCTTCTTTCAAAAACAATTAATCATTCACAAAAACAAGATTCCATGTATTGAACCATGAAAGGAGGACGCAAGAACATAGCATACCAGAAACTTCTATGGACCCGTGCTCACATTCCACTCTTCCTGTTAGTTATTGCAGAGACCTGAAGAACAACTCTAACCAGCTTTACCCAAGATAGATGAAACCGCTTCCATAGTGAGTAACTGTGACACAATGTACCCCAGGGATGGAGTTGTGTATGCCCTGCATGTGCAACGAATGATAGCCAGTAACTAGTATCCACTGTGTTTGAGCAAAGTCTCTCAGCTATATATAATCAAGGCAGAAAACGTACACATAGCATTACATTGGGTAGATAGGTAGATAGATTATACTATATTTGTCCCCAAGGGGAGATTTACATTTTATAGAATGTCAATAACAGGCTTGTAGGTAGCAGCATTCAGGTGTGTTCTGCGTCTGAATTAACTGACATGAAAGTTGGAGTATTTCACGTTTTTCTTTACTTCATCCAAGAGTCCGTTATCACATTTTTCTGTTTTAAATATTTTTTGTCATATTCAGAAATGACAGCGATTAATAAAATGCAATTTTATTTGTTAGTAGACTACATTAAATATGTGCTTTTGAACATTCCTTTACAATGGAGTGAAAAAAACAGAGCACAAATAGTGTAGCGGCTTAATAGCTTTTATAGAAACCAGATTCCAATTAAAGTGATGTAAATATGGGATCAGTTGATGTGTGTTAGTGATGGCGGGTCTGTGACTAAATAATGTTCAATTTTCTTAAACATAAAATTTTTTAAAGTATGCCCAATAGAGTAGTACCTAATAATAAGCATATGAAAAATAACTATACAAATTGACTTATACTAGCATAAATCACTATTACCCTATTAAAGGTGCAAAGCAACTGAAATAAGTCCATCCATCCATTATCCAACCCGCTGAATCCGAACACAGGGTCACGGGGGTCTGCTGGAGCCAATCCCAGCCAACACAGGGCACAAGGCAGGAACCAATCCCGGGCAGGGTGCCAACCCACTGCAGGACACACACAAACACACCCACACACACTAGGGCCAATTTAGAATTGCCAATCCACCTAACCTGCATGTCTTTGGACTGTGGGAGGAAACCGGAGCGCCCGGAGGAAACCCACGCAGACACAGGGAGAACATGCAAACTCCACGCAGGGAGGACCCGGGAAGCGAACCCGGGTCTCCTAACTGCGTGGCAGCAGCGCTACCACTGCGCCACCGTGCCGCACAACTGAAATAAGTTCCCTGTGTAATTATTAATACTAGTTAAAAGTATCTAAATAAGTAAGAACTATGAAAGGTACAGATTTATTGTATAACAGGAATACAGTATGAAGATGCAAGAGGCAAAACTGGCTGTTCAGGTACTGATAAACCGTAACACAAGTTTTACTGCAAAGTAATTAGAACCATGCAATCTACTGTATAATCCTGCCCTATTGCTATTAGTGGCCAGCATGGCCAGTGGCTCCAGTTTTCTGCCCACAGTTCACCTGCAGTTACATTTCTAAACCCATGACACTTGTGTCACTTATAGCAGCTGCATGTACATGTAACTGATCAATTCAAACACTGCCAAGTACCCCTCACTGTGGCCTATGGAATGGGACTTGGCTAAACATGTTGCTCTGCCTATAATCCACCGGCTTCACGCCCCATTCTTCATGATGGTAGTGGCAGTTGTCCGGCTACAGCAACTATACTGGTTACAGTATGGTTAAGATGTCTGTTATGAGAGGGTTATATGACTCAAATAATTATGTTGACAAGCAAACCAAGTTACATAAATGTGCAATTTTTATTATTTTCATGCAGGTCACTTCATTCCTGTCTAGCCTGGAGCTCAGCAGGACCCAAACACACACCATCTATAAATCACAGGTGAAGTTAAATATTTAAACCTGCCAACATTTAGTCGGGTCCCATTCCAAATGCTGCAGCAAGGAACTTCTTAGCATGATTAGTTGCAAATTGGTAACATCAGTGGTTTACATTTAAAATGTGCAAGTAATTGTTCAATAAATTTTAATCTTTTATGTGCTTACATAAATTCTTTCCCCTTCCATGTAAGTTCAGAGAAGTGACCTTTTGTGTCCTTTCTTTATACTTCTGTGGTTAATTTGCCAAAAGCAGCAAAAGAAGGGTGCTGCTGGATTAGCTGGTTGAGTGCACACGCTCCCCGGTGTCAGATGTTGGGCATCCGAGTGGCTGTCAGATAAGTAAAAAAGGAAAATATACAAATTGTACTTGTTCAAGCAATTGCTCTCAAGGTAAAATTGAAACATTTAAACTAATTCCTACTTGGAAGTTGTACAGAACGTTTTTCCTGTTTAATATACGAGACTTTGCAAATTCAATAATGGTTTTCAATGGGAGATTTGAAAAACTTTATATATACTCGCTGTCTACTTTATTAGGTAGACCTGTTCAACTGCTTTTTAACGCAGATATCTAATGGGCCAATCACACTGCAGGAACACAATGCATTTCAGCCTGTAGTCATTGTGAAGACGACCTGTTGAAGTTCAAACCAAGCGTCAGAATGGGGAAGAAAGGTGATTGAAGTGACTTTGAACATGGCATGGTTGTTGGTGCCAGACAGGCTGGTCTGAACATTTCAGAAACTGCTGATCTTCTGGGATTGTTATGCACAACCATTTCTAGGCTTTACACAGAATGGTCCAAAGAAAGGAAAATATCCAGTGAGCGGCGGTTCTGTGGGCAAAAAGCCTTGTTGAGGTCTGAGGAGAGTAGACGGACAGGTTTGAGCTCATAGAAAGACAGCACTAACTTGCATAACCACTCATTACAACTGAGGTATGCAGAAGAGAATCTGTGAATGCACAACATGCCAAACCTTGAAGCAGATGGGCTAGAACAGGATACCACACCGGGTGTCACTCCTGTCAGCTAAGAACAGGCAACTGAGATTACTGTTTGCAGAGGCTCACCAAAATTGGACAATGGAAGATTGGAAAAATGTTGCCTGGTCTGATGAGTCTTGAATTAGCTGCAATATTCCAATGGTGGGGTCAGAATTTAACATCAATAACGAGAAAGCATGGATCCATCCTGCCTTGCATCAACAGTTGAGGCTGCAGGTGGTGGTGGTGTGATGGTGTGGGGGATACTTTCTTGGCACACTTTAGGTCCCTTAGTACTGACTGAGCATTGTTTAAAGACACAGCCTACCTGAGTATTGTTGCTGACCTTGTCCATCCCTTTATGACTGCAGTATAATCATCTTCTAATGGCTCTTCCAGCAGGATAGCACTCCATGTCACAACGCTCGGATCGTCTCCAGCTGGTTTCTTGAACATGAGAATGAGTTCACTATACTCACATGGCCTCTACAGTCACCAGATCTCAATCCAATAGAGCACCTTTGGGATGTGTTGGAACGGGAGATTTGCTTCATGGATGTGCAGCCAACAAATCTGCAGCCACTGCATGATGCTGTCATGTCAATTTAGATCAACATCCCTGAGAATGTTCCAAGCAACTTGTTGAATCTATGCCATGAAGAGTTCTGAAGGCAAAAGTGGGACCAACCTGGTACTAGCAAGGTGTGCCTAATACAGTGACATGTAAGTGTAGTGCGATCTGTTTGAGAAGTCTCAGTAAAAACTGTCTCTTCAAATTTCCTTGAACAATACGTTTGTCACTTTTCAACATAATTAGTCCTCGGGGAGGCCAAGTTGTTTCATGCAGACAGACAGACATGGCTATCACAACAGGTTCTTCTTGTATAATCTGCAAATGCACCTAAAAGGGATGTTCTCCAGGACAGTATGTAAGACTGAAAAAAAATTCATTGAGAATGATTTTTTACAAAATATATGAAGTATGATGATGATTTTAATTTTAAGATGGAGTTTTGTAAAACATGTCTTGATGCTGTCACTGTAGGCTTTTGAAACACAACTAACTCATTAGAGCTTTATGTATACTACTCATGAAAAAGAGGTAATTTTAAAAACATCTGTTTTGGATGCATTTATCAATATAAAGCTGTACTAGAAAATCTCCTATAGGCACAAGGAAATAATTGACCTTCCGTGGTGTTTAAAAAATAAAAAACTGACATGGTGCTAATGTATACAGTTAATCATGCAAGAATTGTCCACAATTTATGTCCAAACAAATATACTTTATATTGCATATTTAACGGACACTGTACTGTTATGTAGACATCTGCATGAGCAGCAATGCCTAACCATCAAATGTTGTAGAATTCCATTCCCACTATGAGATGCTACCCTATGTGTCTCGCACAATAAACAATAGGTGCAGCATAGTTATAAAATAATACAGTTCTATGAAAAGGTATTTTCCTTTCTTCCAGTTTCTTCTGTTACTGAGCTTTTTGACAATGAATATTCTCGGGTCCAAGATCTTCATTTTTAACTTAATGTAATTTATTGAATGAACAGAGTTCCAATGCCCTCTTACATTTAGGAGCGAGTCAGGTGCCTGGTTGTATCCACACATACCGCTTAGAATTAAGGCCAAAAAGTTCTATCTTGGTCTAATCAGACCAGAGAATCTTATTTCTCACCATCTCAGAGTCCTTCAGGTGTCTGATGAGACCAAGATAGAACTTTTTGGCCTTAATTCTAAGCGGTATGTGTGGAGACAACCAGGCACTGCTCATCACTTGTCCAATGTTGCTGCCCCACAGTGAAGCATGGTGGTGGCAGCATCATGCTGTGGCGGTGTTTTTCAGCTGCAGGGACAGGAGGACTGGTTGCAATCGAGGGAAAGATGAATGCGGCCAAGTACAGGGATATCCTGGACAAAAACCTTCTCCAGAGTGCTAAGGACCTCAGACTGGGCCGAAGGTTTACCTTCCAACAAGACAATGACCCTAAGCACACAGCTAAAATAACGAAGGAGTGGCTTCACAACAACTCTGACTGTTCTTGAATGGCCCAGCCAGAGCCCTGACTTAAACCCAATTGAGCATCTCTGGAGAGACCTAAAAATGGCTGTCCAGCAACGTTTACCATCCAACCTGACAGAACTGGAGAGGATCTGCAAGGAGGAATGGCAGAGGATCCCCAAATCCAGGTGTGAAAAACTTGTTGCATCTTTCCCAAGAAGACTCATGGCTGTATTAGCTCAAAAGGGTGTTTCTACTAAAAACCTGAGCAAAGGGTATGAATACTTAGGACCATGTGATATTTCAGTTTTTCTTTTTTAATAAATCTGCAACAATTTCAAAAATTCTTTTTTTGTCTGTCAATATGGGGTGCTGTGTGTACATTAATGAGGGAAAAATTAATTAAAATGATTTTAGCAAATGGCTGCAATATAACAAAGAGTGAAAAATTGAAGGGGGTCTGAATACTTTCCGTACCCACTGTACATAAATATCAAGGGTTCATGCATGTTTTTACATTGCAACCTGTAAAGCAATTGAAATAACATTTTGCAACTTTCATACAGGCAGTGTTCTAGTAAAAATCAGTAAAAGCTGGGATTAAATAGACAATTTCTCTGTCAATCTTTGCTTTTAGGAAGAATCACAGTTTACCTTATGAAGTAAGAAACATGCAGCATAACTAGTTAAGCCCATACCACATATAATGCAAGCTGATTCTAGATTCATGTATGCTAGGGCATCAGCTAACTTCAAATTACCCAGGGCAGGGGATGTAGTCTGTCCTCGGCCATGTGCTTGTGGTATTGCAGGTCTGCGACTCTGGAAAAAATACCTGTTTGTTTTTTTTTTTTTTTGTTTTTTTTTTTCTTCCTTCCATTGGTCAGTCTCTGTATGCACACTCTCACAGCTGCAGAGAGCTGGTAAGGTAATTGGGGCGAATTGCACCTGCACGTGAGGGTGTGATCTTTCTCAATTGCTTCATTGGCTTCCTGCGGTCATGATTGAGACGCTGTGCCCATGGAGCCATACAAGTACAGGCTGACACAGGGAAAAGAGGGGAGAGCTGAGAAAGAAGAGAAGAGCCATGAGAATAGCAGCGGGTGGAGAGGCAGGTCGAGCCAGCAACATGGAGAAAGGCAGTTTGGTCGTTAGCCCTGTGTAGGTGCAA
Organism: Polypterus bichir lapradei; assembly: GCA_026402145.1. Classification (NCBI taxonomy): domain Eukaryota; kingdom Metazoa; phylum Chordata; class Cladistia; order Polypteriformes; family Polypteridae; genus Polypterus; species Polypterus bichir. The sequence goes on from JANRMT010062820.1 coordinate 11,180,759, forward strand.
GAGATGCTCTATGGGGGGGATCGTGCCCTCTGACAATTCTGGGAAGAGTGCATATGATCGAGGAGACATTCTCCCTAGGGATCTGAGGGACAACTGTGTGAGCTTGAAGGAGGACAACCGACCCTTGAGCTGTCTGGCTGATGCCGCTTGAGGCAGCTAAGACAGTGGTCGGGAGAAGAGGACTGTCATTATGGGTGAGCTGGGAAGATGACAAGGGTGTAGTTTTGGACTCTTCCACGTCGGGAGAAGAACAATGACCTCCCTGCTGTGACACTGATTTTAGTCTTCCTTTTAAAAAAAAAAAAAAAAAAAAAGATTTAATCTCACAGATTTTACTGCTTTTATGAATTATTTATTTATAGTAAGCACTGCTTTGATATTTATCTTTATGTATAATACACTATCATGGCTGTTCGTTTCTGTCCAGGATTTAAAATCACCTGTAGCTTGCAAACCGTTAGACCTATTGACCTGAAATTTGGTACACATATACTATGTGACATCTACTATCCGCTTTCAGGGTGATGATTGACCTCCAAGGTTATTCCTCTTTTTATTTTTATTTAAATTTATTGTTGAAACAACTCTTGGCAGAGGCCAGCAGGGCGGCCGTGTGGCGCATGCATACGGGCGCCGTTCTCGTCCTTACCACCTTTTGCCATCACTTCCCCTACCTCTTCATATCTTGAATCATTCTTGAGGCAGATTGAAGACTTAAGTGCCAGCTTAAATGAAAAATTAAGGAAAATGTACTAAGTACTTGCAACCCAAACACTGACTTAATCACTTTTAATGTGAAAAGATGCCGACGAAAGAAGAGAAGAAGCAGACCGCTAGAGTGGAGAAAAGAAGAGCTGCTCAGGAAGTAGCAAATGCATCAGCCTCTGAGCAAACGAATGCTAAACATACAGAGAAAGAGGATGAAGACTAGGAATGCTCAAGTCAAGAGTATTCACAGCACATTATCGTACAGTGCGACGTTACTGGTTGTTTAATAAAAGCACTTGCACTTTGCACCATGCCGTTGCTTAGTATGTTTTGTACCCATCTGCCACGCTCATTCAGTTATGTTATTGATGGTGTTGGGTTCAAGAGGCTTCCAAATGGGAAGAGGGAGCTTGGAGTGGACTTGCCCCGTCGCAGTGCTTCCCTTGAGCCTTCTATTTTGTACTCAAGGTACATTTATCTAAGCCACCACTATCTTATATTTTCAGGATTAACCAAGTACCTTCAGATAAACTACTTTATAAATAAAATGTTAATTTTTTTTTCTTGCAACTTTCCAAATAAATGCCAACATTTAGGCAAACCCACCTATTACATCTTGCCTGAAGAAGGGGTCTGAGTTACCTCAAAAGCTGTAATCCTTTGTAATCTTTTTAGTTAGCCAAAAAAAAGGTGTCATTTTGCTTTACTTCTCACTAAATCCATAAACACCCTAGTACAACAAAACCACCCACAAAAATAATTATGTACTACTGCCTAACTACAATAGATGGAATTGTAAAAACAATAACATTGAAATAAGTGGCTGGTGTAGAAAGCAATTAAAATTAACTAAATGCACTGTACTGCAGTGGTTCTCAACATTCATTCCTCCAAGATCCCCAGTGAACGTCAAGAATTTGGAAGTGCCATCATTCCATGTTGTACTTTTGCTGCTAGTGCTGTTACTAGGTCTGTATTTTTAAAGCATAATACAAGTAAGAAGCTCTTTCAAAAATAGCCTTTGTGTTTTTAATTAAATTTGTAATAGTGCCTGAAGGTCTTAATCATAAAATAACATTTAGTTGTCATTTTTTAAGGATAAGTAATAAAGAGTAATTACCAACATACAAAGTTTGTCATCGCTGATATTTTTTCTGCTCACTACATAACAAGGATTAAGTATTACTTTTTAAAATATGCATAAAATTATTATGTATTTCTGAAAATTTAAAAAGTAATTTCTATAAAGCAGAATTAATTGCTTCATATTTTTTTCGTAATTGCAGAAACTACTTCATTATCCTCTGAATTCAGAATTTAGATATTTCCATTACTTAGAGCCACATTTGCATTTCTGCTTGTGTTACTTTAAATATGCTTTCTATCCACACACAACAATCTAGTCACCAGAGAAGATACAAGAGTCCGGGAGGGTCACGTCGATCATGTAGCCCACAGAAGAGCTGCTAACCCTAAAAAGTGAGCAAAGCGGTAGCGGTGGCACATGTCTAAAAGTATCTCCATCATGCAACTGTTACATTTTAATTGGCATCATGTTAAAACACTAAAGCTTTTCATGGAGTTGCGGTATGTCACCTTTTCACTTTTTCTGGTTGGGTCATTATGAGCCGCTACTTTTTATTCTAACTACAGGTTAGTAGGTATAGTGCGTTGTGCTTTACTGATTAACGTTAGGCATAACTATTTCTCAGTCTAGTTTCTTTCATTATTACATTATACTTTTTGTTCTTTTTGCAATTGTTAAATAAACTGCCTTTCTGCAAACATGTCCTTGCCCTGCTGTACCTTCTTCCTAAATCAAGTACTGGGTCACTACAATATGTTACATAAACAGTGCAGTGACTGTCACTTTTCTCAAAAACCCTGTTTAATGTTTGTTTCATGTATAGTTGCATCTGAATATTTTTTTTTTTTATTTCAATTACATTTACACCTGCAAATGCATCTCCATTGTCCACTTACAATATGTCCCTCACTGTTCTAGGAGAGAGAGATGCCCTTACTTCTGAAATACTGTCCAGAACTTTCTATATAGATTGTACCTTGCTCCTCTGCTTTTGGACTTCTGCCTGGTGTCTGGACACACATCCTCCCTGTTCACTCTCAACTTTTGAACGCACCACAGTTTCCACAACATAGCAATGACGACCATGCCACTGGTCTTTATAGACAAAGATCACCCTGACATTTCCTCCTGGCTGATGTGCTCACTACATTACTTTTTATTTCACCCGATCACGGTGCCACACCCTTTTTTTCCTGTCTGTGCCTTTTGCATATTGCCCCAATTTATTTGATGGGCAGTTCTTTCTGGTGCTGTCTGCCTTCCTCACCAGATCTAGTTGTCACACAGCCGCCATGCTACAGTCCGACCAAGATGCTACAATATTTTGCATATGGATGAAGCAATCTACTTTTAAAAGGTAACTTTAACACCCTTGCTGTAGGCTGATTTTTAGTTTATTTCAGTGTTTTCCTGCTATTTTATAACCATTTTCATTCATCTTGTGGCCTTCTAAAAGTTTACTGAGGCAACCTTGTGGGTTGCATTCTTCCCGTTGAGAACCTTTAAATAAATTAAAATGGAAAATATAATGGAACTACACATGATTGATTAATCATTCATAATGAAATGCCTATTTCAGAATAAAAGTAGTGAAGGGGTTATTTTAGAAAAACTATGGCTTCACCCATGTATAATGCATTTACTCAGACCGAGCTTAACGTGCATGAAAACATAATGTTGAGGCCTATTGTAAGATGCAATGTAAATAATGCACTGCAGGCAGCAGTAAGTTAGCATGTATGTAGTATCGGATTGATATAGAGGTAAAATTCTTACATAAAAATATGGAAGCAGCACAAATGGAAAGAAGATGTACAGTTATTGGAAAAGACAAATAATTTTATAATCGATATTATTGTTAGATTTGCAGTTTTACAGAGTTCTTGATAAAAATTGGTAATTAGCAAAAAAGAAATAGTGGCATAATAAATGTTATAGATCTGTCATCAGATTAGACAGCCCATTACTGACTCTACTTTAGAATGCAGAAGGGAGGAGAGCGGCTGATTGGTGGAGGTCTCCAGAACTGTGGCTGTGTCTGACTGACTTTCTCTCTTATACTTAACCACGGACCCTCCAGAGATTTATTTTCTCCAGGGATGCTGCTGAACGGAGTTTTTGTTTTCCTCTCCTCTGTTGTCAACTGGCTATAGATCAACAATTAATTAATGGAGAAATAGTTTTATCAGTTTCTACTTTGTTTTTGGTGTATTTAAACTAATCTGTGTCTTTATGTGTACTAATTCTGTAATTAGTAATTTGTAAAATTTAAATTGCATTTTACCAGAGAACTTGTCACAGCGCCCTGTGCCTGCATTCAGTGTTGAGCACTATACAAAAATAAGCTGAGCTGAAATGAATAAATGTTTTTTGACAAGAATAATACAAAACAATTAAACAAGAATGAAATTTAACAGTTACAGTTAGTTGTTTTAGCAAAAATAGCTTTTTCTTATATTTCAAAACAGATGCAAACTATTCAGCACAAACATGTTAAATGCATGCACATCAGAAACATATAGAGTAGCATATTAGCGTAGACATTTTTCCTCATGTTTAAAATAGCTTGGTATATTTTATAGCCTGCTTTTTCCAATGTGAGTAGCGGTCATTGTGTGAATATTTACTCACCATCCCCCAGTTACCTATTCTTTTGATTTTATAAATCACACTACACTAAGTGAGACCTGGTTCAACCAAGCATACAGTAAGTACATCATTTCAGACATTTTATGTTCAATACAAACTCAACACTCATCTTCCTCTAAGGTAACTTTTTATTTGCAGGTAAAATAAGTCTATATATAAGGTATAATTAAAATAAGCATGCATGTAACCTTTTTCAGAAATCACTTAGGAGCACTTAGCATTTTAATGTGTTTTAAAAGATAACTTTTTAATATTAGATTTAAATGTTTATTTAGTTTTTAGGTTTTCTCACATCAAACAGAAATTAGATGTTTTAGTGGTCTGTATATTTTTTTTTTTTTGTATCCGATTATTTCAATTACAATATAAGAACCTACAACAGGCAAAGGTACCAATCTTTCCCATGACTCCTACATGTCTTTGTTTCTTATGAAACTGTTGTACCCAGAAAAAAAAAACATGTAGAATGTACACAATTTGTATGGATGGTGTTATTTGGAATCAAATCCCAATCCAGTCAGTTTGTTGTGGCATTGCTGGCCAATCACTATTGTGTGTTTCCCCACAATAAATGCAATGCAAAATTACGAATATTATAGCTTTAATGGCTTTTTATTTTTTTAATACAGTTTATTTTTGTATAGCCCAAAATCGCACAGAAGTGCCGCAATGGGCTTTAACAGGCCCTGCCTCTTGACAGCCCCCCAGCCTTGACTCTCTGAGAAGACAAGGAAAAACTCCCAAAAAAACCTTGTAGGGAAAAATGGAAGAAACCTTGGGAAAGGCAGTTCAAAGAGAGACCCCTTTCCAGGTAGGTTGGGCGTGCAGTGGGTGTCAAAAGAAGGGGATCAATACAATACAATACACAGAACAGAACAAATCCTTAATACAGCATAAAAATAAAAATTTTAGAAGTACGGAGCAGAATTTAACAGTAGATATCGCATAATAAGATTTGGATATTTTTAGAGTCCTGGAGACCTCATCCATCAAGCTGCCTCCCCCATTTGGCCATTCCACGGCTAAAACAGTGCTGGGCCAGCCAATCCGATGAAAGGACCCCTCTTTCCCATGATTCCTGCGATCCTCCATCAGGGATGACTTTACCATAGGCAGGCAAACAACTTGGCAGGTGGGCCGTGGCACCAATTGCCACATTTGAGTACCGAGAACAGAAACAGAATAGGTGAGGGTTAGTATTCAGTTATAACTATCATGTTACTTATGTTTTAGTGCTAATGACTAACAACAGTCTGTACAGTTGCAGTCTGTACAGTTAATCAGCAGCTCTAGTCAGGATATGCTAAACTGAAGTAGTGAGTCTTCAGCCGGGATTTAAAGGCTGAGACCGAAGGGGCATCTCTTATAGAAGCAGGAAGACCATTCCACAGTTTAGGGGCCCTGTATCTAAAAGTACCCGAACATTTTTATTATTGCTATCTATTAATGTAGAATAGTATTCTGAACGAGCTTTAAAGAGGGCTTTTTTATTTGTATTAACACTCTCTGTCCATGCAATTTGAAAGACCTGTAGCTTTGTTGTTCTCCATCTGCGCTCCAGTTTTCGACACTCTAATTTAAGAGCGCGAGTGTTTTCATTAAACCAGGGAGAGTTTCTATGTGCTTTGATCACTTTTGTTTTAAGGGGAGCCACTGTGTCCAGATCATCTCTTAAGGTCACATTATAATGTGATGTTAGCTGTTCTAAATTGTATTCCATGTTTACATTTGATGTTAACTGATCTAAATAGTTTTCCACAATTACACTCGACTTACTCAAGGTATCTATAAATTTTGAAGCAGAATTACAATCTAGATGTCACACTGTCTTTGTTTTAATCTGTGAGTGCATTGGCAAGGGCAGGACTAAATCAAATGTAATTAAGAAGTGATTGGAAATAACTTAATTTAATGGAGTAATATTAAAATTTTGAATTTCAACTTTGTAAGTTATAATTAAATCTGTGTGGTTATGATTATGAGTTGGACCTTTGACAATCTGACAAAATCCTACTGAATTTAACAAATAAGTAAAACATTTGCTAAAAGTGTCAGTTTCCACATCAATGTGTACATTAAAATCCCCCATCAGTACAATGTGATCATAATTTATAGCCAAATCAGATAAAAGGTTGCTAAATTCAGTCATGAACAATGAATATGGCCCTGGTGGTCTGTAGACTAGCACTATAATTGTGTTGGAACCTGTTTTAATATTTAAAATGAATGCCTCAAAGGATGTAAAGTTGCCTAAATTTTTAGAAGTGATTTGCATTTTGTTACAATGAATTATTCCAAGGCCTCCTCCTCGACCAGAATCTCTAGACTTATGAAGGAACGAGTATCCATCTGGTGACGCCTCAGCTAGGGGAACAGTGTCACATTTACTAAGTCAGGTTTCAGTGAGAAGACACAGATCAGATTTTGTACTTAATATAATATCCATCCATCCATTTTCCAACTCGCTGAATCTGAACACAGGGTCACGGGGGTCTGCTGGAGCCAAACCCAGCCACCGCAGGACACACACAAACACACCCACACACCAAGCACACACTAGGGTCAATTTAGAATCGCCAATCCACCTAACCTGAATGTCTTTGGACTGTGGGAGGAAACCGGAGCGCCCGGAGGAAACCCATGCAGACACGGGGAGAACACAAACAACAGCCTGTGATTTAAGATCACATGACTGTGGCCTGGATGGTGCTCTAATCAGTCAACCAGGCAGTTTTGCTGCCATATTTTGGGATAATACATAAGATCCCCTCCAGTTAGGATGAAGACCATCTCTTCTGAAAAATCCAGGCCTTTCCCAAAAATCATCCCAATTGTTCACAAACGCTATGCTTTTATTTGCACACCAGGTTTCTAGCCAGCAGTGAAGGGAATGCAATCTGCTATAAATCGCATCCCCTCTATATAATCTTGGTAAGGGACCAGATACAACTAAATCCTGACATTTTCTTTTAGCTTTGGTGCATAGAGAGATGAAGTTCCGCTTTAATACCTCAGATTGCTGTAAATAAATATCATTAGTGCCGACATGCAGCAATAAGGTAGATACTTCATTGTCGGCGACACAGTCCAATGCGGTCTCTATGCCAGAAATCTTGGCCCCTGCGAGGCACTTAACATTAACTGCTGGTTTAACATAGTTTGGAATTCTAACATTCCGCACTATGGAATCACCAATTATGAGCACTTTATTATTCTCAGTTTCCACAGGCACACTACAGAGAGCTGAGAATCTGTTCTGGGTCCGAATTGGTGACCTGGGTGCCGGGGGACTACATTTTTGGATTCTTAGACCCCCGTCTTACTGTTACCCACTCGCCCTGTGGCTGAATTGGTGCTGCTGATTTTGGCCGCGCACTGACTACACTGGGACCTGGAGAGACTGAAGCCGAATCAGAAGTAGCCGAATTGTCTAAACAAATCGAGTCGATCCAATTTTCGGTTTGCCTAATCGCTATCAGGTTCCTAATGCAGTCCTCCAATTCACGTATTTTCCCAACCAACTCTAAATTAAATAAACACTTTTGGCAGGTGAAGCTATCTACACTGTCGGCTGGAAAACCTGAACTGTACATACTGCAGGACACACAACATATAAACGTGCCCTCGACGGGCAGAGAGCAGATAGAACTTACGTTAAGTGTCGAAGTCATCTTTGCCGTTTTTATAGGTGCTTCGGCGCTTTCCGTGTTCAGCTGAATCACTAAGAGACCGTCGGCTTTAAGTTTCCACCACCCGCTGAGCGATCGACTTTAATTTCTCACTGCCGGTTATTTCAACTGGTCAGCTGCCGGCTTTACCTCAGGTGAACTTGCTCGGGTGCTTGCGAAGGGCTACGTGCCTGTGGGAGACGCCACTGCTCTGTGCTTCTGCTTGCTGATCTGCTCTGTGCTTCCGCTTCATACTTAATCAAGTATGATAGACTGGGACAGTAGTGCTTAGAAACATTGAGAGAAAAATGGGGGTGGTTGGTAAAAAATGAGTTTCCTTGTATTCTGTTGTAAATTATACAGTACTTGAAGTAGTGATGACATTCAAATGGATAAGTAGAAGTAGCATTCTATGGTGTGAAGTCTGAACCAGGAGCATTAATTATATGGGGGAGAAAAAAAAGAGGTGCACTTGTCATTATTTAAAAGGAGTGTTATGGGTATCAGTAACCCTATACATGCAAAAGAGAGATGGAGGGCTACCTCGAGAAAAGAATGTTGAGGATGGAACCGCCAGGCAAGAGGAAGGCCAAAGAGGAGGTTTATGGATGTGGTAGGAGGACATGAAGGCAGTCAACGTGGCAGACAATGATGTTAAAGACTGGGATAGATAGAGACAGATGATCCACTGTGGCCACCCCTAAATGGGAGCAGCCAAAAGAAGAAGAATTCTGGGTATGAACGTCTTCTAAATGTAAATGGGAGTGATGGCATATAGCTCACTAAGGCACTGCTGTCTGAGCCACAACATAAATCTATGTCTGTCTTTTTGCTAAAGCATAGGAGGTGCATGCTATGAATGAATTTAGCGTAGTAATGCCTCACTGTTTTCCACATATTTAAAATCTAATAAATCTAATATGTTATTATTAAATCTAATAACAGTAAGTGGTCTGGAATACAGGCCAAATCACAGATTGTATTGTGGAACACAGACTTTTACTCCAACACTGTGGAATATATTTTTCACTGATTTTCCATTTTCTTATAAATATCCATTCACCCAATATCAAACCAACTAAATCAAGATTGATGTCTTAAGGACTTTAGGTCCTCTTGGGTTCCAGCCCATAATCATGTATAGTCATTTACACTCATGCTTACCCTGACATTGACAATATGGGGTCACTTGTTAACTTAACACTTAGAATTCCAATGTCACATTCCTGATATTTTGTTTTTCCTGTTGTTGCAGATTTTTGATACTGAACATCAGGTCTGAGTACATTGCAACAGGTACACCATGTCGTAAATGTAGGAAGGACGGTCCTTGCGTGTGTGTGTGAACTGTTAACATTTGAATCTGATAATTGCATATAGCGCTGAACTGACCTCTCTGTACTATTGTTTCCTCTGCATGTCCTGGTGTACAAAAGAAACACCACCATACAGCAACGTGGACACTGGCAAGATCGGGGGGGGAAAAAAAAAACACGTGAAACACTCAGTCACTGATTATATATGAATAATGTTGCATCCGTGCCACAATGTTTTCTGAAATGTACTATACAAGTCATAAAATGAATAATTCCAAATAACATATATAGGTATGTCTCTGGTTTTTTTTTTCCCCTTTTTTTTTTTTTTTGGACATCATAGACCATAAGGTGCATACTAATTCAGCGTGAGCAGGAACACTCAATAAAACTGAATACAAAAAAATCAAGTGACGGTGAGATACGAAGAAGGCAAATTCACCAGTGTTTGTGTGTCAGCTTTTATTCCTCCAGATCGGGATCGAGCCAGGGACTCTTGATTACAAGTGAGCAAATCTTACCGCTACGCCACGGAAGCTATTGTATCGTCCTTGAACCTTTTGTGAAAGTGTTTATTTGATCTTTGGACTTCAGCGGACCCCCGTGCGCCTGTGGTTAGGATATAACAGGTTGGATAATAGATGGATGGACTTCAGCCTTCACACATTATATAGTTTATGCCAACATTTTGTCATGTACTACTAAAATATGAAAACCGTTTCTGTTTTAACAATGTGTTTACACAGATTATTGTAGAAACGGAACACACATGAAATGCATGCGTTCCAAATAACAATCTATTATTTCCACTCCCTAAATCTCCAGCACTTCACTCCCAGATAATCAATCAAGGCATGAGCTGGAAGAACTTTGTGCACGTTCTGTGGTGGTGGGGGGTTAGGATACCAGGCTGCTTGCTGCTTGTCTTTATCGGCACATTTTACAGGACAGAAGATGCTGATAGAGACGTGCGAACGGATTTAAGGTGGGCCGGATCTGTGAGATTTTTCGTAGGCTCTGGTAATTCTAATGTTAATTGAGTTGCTTTTAACTAGGAGATAATTACTTTTTCACACAGTGCCAGTTAGAATAGGAGGATTTTGTTCATTTGCGTTTCATTATTTGTTCCAGAAATTAGTAAAACAAAGGAGTATGTTATTTGTTCAGTCAAGTGGCCTTTATGCATTATTAGATTTTGGCTGAAGGGATGAAAACATTCAGTGTCAAAAATGTGCAGTAATAGAGGAAATTAGGAAAGGGTAAATACACGTTCACACCACTGTACATCTTTGACAGCGCAATTCACATAGCTGGAGAAAATGGACTCAGATGCTGGGCGAACATGCACATGCAGCACAAGCAGTGCCTGGAGATTGAATTCAAACTTTCAGAGCCATGGAAAGGTGTGGGTTTTTTTTTTTTAAATTATTACTTTTCATTCAAATGCATTCTGGGGAATCATGTCCTGAATAAAAACACTTTGTGTCTAGTTGAGAAATCAAGGTATGCTGCAAAGCTTTTGTTGCCATCTGCAATACAGTCTGAGCCTCCTAGCTGCCTTGATTTATGGTAAAGAGGCTAGAGGACTTTAATTAATTAAATAGGTTGCTGGTTTAGTTTTATCTTTTAACCCATCGGGTCTCCCATGGTGAAAAATTATGTAAACAATTATAATATATCCTGATATCTAAAATTATCAAAAGGTCTAGGAGATAGAAAACCAGCATTGTCTGTCTGGTGTCTGTTGGTTATTGAAAGCTTTGTGGGTTGCAGCATGTCTCACTTGTCTATGCAGTAAAAACTGAAAGCCAGAATACCATTATGAAAAAGTGGCAAGGAGAAAAGAAACATGGTTTTGTTTGTGATTCTTATACAGTTTGGGTGCTTTGTACTAACCTGCTAAGCGAAAAGAAGAGCCCCTTTACAAAGTGAACCTCCAAACAGTGAAATGTTTGAGGTAGCCATTCATAGCCAACTGAAAGAGAAGAGTCTCTTGAAGGATTTGAATGTGAGGACATCAACCTGTGAAACTGTTAATGTGGCAGTGTTAGTGTAATGGCAGTCTAGACACTGTCTTGTGCTCCTGCAAATCAAACCTTAATGTGATACTTGTTTAAAGTGCTTTCAGGATTCCTCCTACTCTTTGCACATGGCAGCCATGCCACAGGACGTTACAGACTGTAAATTTCCATTTGACAGTGTCACCTCCAAGTCACTTCACTGGACAGTACCTCTTGTATCTCAGGCTTAATGTTAATGTTTTGTTTTAAGCACTTTTTTTGTTTTGAAGTGTTGCTAGTCGGCTCTGTTCTTAAATAAAGTTCATCTTGCTGATAAACTTCACAGTTGTTTAGCCTAACTTTAGTGTCATTTGATGTGTTGCTGATTTTTTTTTTTTCTTTTTAATCAGTGTATCTGGAGAAACGCTCATTAAAAAAGAACTGGATTTATAGCAAGGTTTAGCTCTTCCCAGTTTTAATTAAGCAGCACACGGTTTCTTTTAGTGTTGTTAAGTATCTTGCTTCTAAAACTGCCAAAGATTTTTTTTTTTAATTTATGTATGCATGTGTGTATGTATTTATTTATTTTCAGTAAGTAAGTAAAGAGCTATTCACAACTTGACTGTTGGCACTCGGTTATTGTCTTTGGCTTGACCTTTTCTGCATGAATCTTTTTTGTTTGTGTTTTCTGTCCTCTTAAATTGACTAAAATGATTATAGGAAAACAAGTTAAACCATCTTTTTACAGAGCATTTCATGTTCTAAACCCTTTTACATTTTTGAATTTTTCAAACTGTGTGTGATTTGTTTTTTCAAAACCGGATGCTTTTTCCCAACCCAGCACTTCAGTGCTGTAAAGAAGTACCATTTACTAGTCTAGGATTGCTCACTGATTCTCCATCTCCCTATCATCACCTCCAACCCCACACTCTGTCTTGACCTAATTTTCTGAGAGGCGGTCAGAAGGAAATTGGCAACTAGACCCCTGCAGGCCTTCTGTCTCTCTCTCTCTCTCTCTCGATTTTATTTCGGGCAGCAGATTTTTCCATTTTGTACGTCATTCCACCTGAATGAAAAATAACTCGGTTATCTATGAGCTTCTTTTTACAAAATTAGAATAAATATTATAATAAATGTTTCTACAGCTTTATAATAGATGTATTAGGAGTAAAAGTTGAATTTACAAATCCTTGTAATGTAGTGCATTTTAAATTGTATTTGTATTCTTGTATTGTACTTGCATGTATTGTTTTGGCTACCATAACTTAGACATGCAGTTTAAGTTAATTGACTCTAAAATGGCCAATTTTAGTGATTGTACTAGCTCACCGTTCAGGGCTGGTTCTTGTATAAATACATCATTTGAAATATTGTCCTATCCAGAATTAACCCAGGACTGTCGAGCTAGGTTTAAGCTGTCTGTGATCATGTAATCGATTAATGCAGGATCAGAAAACGGATTCATAGATGTGCAATATTTAAATATTCTGCACATTTAACACATTGCATAAATGATACTAATGCATTGTTGGCTAAGTGTCTCTCAGTTTTTGGGTGTTCTGTTTGGATTTAAGTCTTACACTAAATCCGGGGTCCTCAATCACGGTCCTGGAGGGCCTCAGTGGATACGGGTTTTCATTCCAGCCAATGTCCTAATTGTTAGTGCCTTTTTTCATCAAAGACAAAGTTTAGTTACTTTGTAGATCAGTGGTCCTCAATTATAGTCCTGGAGGTCTGCTATGGCTGCAGGTTTTTACTTTAACCAATTTCGTAATTAGAACCCTTTTATTTGCTACTAAAGCAATACTTGTTTTGGGCTTAATTTTAGTTTTCTTGCCTGTTACCATTCAGAACCCTTAATTGCCTATTTGAGATTTTAGCAGCTGCATTTAAGTTTTAATTGTTGCCTGTTTTCTTAATCAGACATTAGTTAATAAGGAGATGCAGATAACCAATAAACCAGCAGCTCTTCAGCTAACATGCTTACCATGGAGTATCTGTGATAAAAAAAAAAATGTTTAGAAGTGAATGAGGGGAATAGGAAGGAACATTAAGTTTAAATCTATTCTGGTCCACAAACCACATGGATAATCTCACAGAAGGAAACTCTACTGTGCAATTACATTTTCTCTTGGATGAATGCAAGCATTAACAAGCTAAATAGTTAAATACCAAGTTTCATTATCAGCATGGACTGTCTTCTAATTGGGGAAACTAGTTGGAATAAAAACCTGCAGCCACTGTGGCCCTTCAGGACCGTGATTGAGAACCCCTGCACTAAATTACCAAAATGGATGCACAGTATATCAACTAGTCTTTTAATTGGTATGGAAAAGCAAATATTCAGGTCTATATTTTCCCAAAGTGGACATCAACCTGCCCTACAAGTAGGAAGAAAGATTCTAGGGATCAATAGTCTTTTGCTGACTACATCTAGCTGGAGAGCAAGTTTAATCAAGCTGAAACAAACTGTGCTTGATTACCTAAAATGGAGGCCATTTCCGGATCTTGCATTCTTGCCTGCTGTGACAGATTGACTCAGGAGTGTAATCAGTTGAGAAACAACTTGCAGATCTCCGGTGAACATTGCACCTCAACTGGTGGAAAAGGTGTTACTGGTCTATTTCATAGTCCCAAGAGCCACACAAATGACTTATTGCTCTTGGTTCCTTGAGTTATAGACCTCTAGTGACCGTCGCTCATCTTGCTGATAACACCCTGGAGAACGTGCGGTGAACACCTTCATGCACAAACCACTAAATAGTGTGTGTAATATTTTTTTTTTTTTGCTGATTTGTAGTATTCTCACTTTTCTGTTGTATTATGTGTTTGTGCTATGATTTTTTTTAAATACTTTACAAATTAAATGATAGGCCTAGTTTAAAAAAAGAAATTGGTCATATATGTTATATATAATAAGTTATTAGGGAAAAGAAATGTTTTTTTCATTTACATTTATGAATGCCCTTTTGTCATTATGTTGATAACAGTAGTAGTAGTAGTAGTAGTAGGATTGCCACATGTACAGAGTTTAGTGAAATTCTTACTTGTGTGTCAAGACGTTGGCACTCTCCAGCATCATAATAACAAGAATGTATTAGATGTTACAGTTGCACAGTATAAACCAGCTGCAGTAAATGGCTGTTTTAAACATGTATGCATATCTAGTAGCATTTTTGCCTGTCCAAAATTTATACATGACGGATTTGGTTGCTTCCTGCCTTGCGTCCAGTGCTGCTGCAATCCTGAACTCTGATTAAGCCAGTTCTTTGTAAGGTTAGATGGACAGATGTTAATGACTTGGGAAAAGGGAGATTGCCCATGAAGTGGATTTATCTGTGCCAATGTGGCGACCAGCAGTTTGGCTATAGATGAGCTTTGTTCAATTTAAAGACTTCTAAGTGAACTACAAGAAATGGCAGGTGCAGCCAGAAGGTACAACGTTCTGACTTTGCACTGTGAGAGACATAAAATCTTTCAAAGTGGCTCCTGAAAGGATTCATAAATACCATCAAATGGTTCACTAACATCTTAAACTTTGAACTAGTATTTACACTGACTTGACTTATTTTCTGTTTTTTTCAGGATTTAGGAAGTCTACAACAAATGCACAAAATCATGGCCTTAGTCAAAATTAAAAACTGGACAAAGTGGACCCAAAAATTATTAGACACAGAAACTTAATTAGCAAGAGAGGAAGGTTAGAAGCAGGAATCTTTTGGACCAAGATAAAAAAAATGACCTGAAAAGGACTGACAACTGCTAATAAAATCCCTTTGTTATCTGCTGTTTTTTAATTCAAGATATATAATGAATTAGTGATTTTTAGCCTGTGCAGCTTTCATGGGCCTCTGTTTCTGAATAACTTGGTTTTGAATGTGCTTTGGAGAAATGTTGCCTTTAAAACGAGTTTACAGAACTTGAAGACATGGTCTCCGTCTGTCCACTTGCATTTATCAATTCAAAAAAATGAAAAATTCAGAAGTTGTGATTTTTGATGCAACTGTTCCTTAAAACAAAGTCTAAATAAGGTGTTGCCAAATACTCCCAAGTGTTTCGAGCAACTGAGCACATATTTGTTTGTGGACAGAGTTGATGTCAGTGTTGGCAGGTTTATTTTCTGTGCAGGCTTTGCCTTATTTTCTTTATTTTTAAACTGATTATTATTTGGTGTCATTATTAATTGTTTAGTGCTTTGTTGTCAGAGAACACGGTCATTCTAGATGTTGTGCTCTAGATGTTGCTGGAGACGCACATGAAATTCTTATGTGCTGAGTCGTGCAACATCAATGTAATACTAACAGGCTGGAGGGGCTTTTAAGTTAAATGAGAAGAAGAACTGGATACACTTATCAGTAAGAAAAGATAAATGTACATTTGCATTAAAATGTGTGTTTGCCTAATTTGTGGAATCTGGAGTAAATAAATTACTCTAAAAGTTTGAGAGTAAATCATCAAGAAACTTGGAAGCCAGTTTGGAAACTTGAAGGAAGTATGGAGCACTTTTTGCTGTTCTGAAGACAGCATTGGTTTTCTGTGGTCTGTTTCATCCGTTGACCATTGGCATTAAATCCTGCTAAATGCTTCATTCCAGAGTTTTCGCCACTTTTAGGGGCAGACAAGAGATGCTTGTTTTGAAAGCCTTTACCCTAACTAAATTATCCAAATATTGAATTCTCATGGAGTGAGCTGCATGTTGTCACTTAGTGTTAAGTGTGCATTTAGGCCTTACACTGGGCATGTTTAACGATAAAATCTGAACGAGTAATTACATTAAGATGTTGTAGAGTTCAGGACTTTACAGTTAACTTTTTTTTTTTTGTTGGTTTAATATTGATGTGCTTTAAGATAATTACTCAATTATGGGATGGCTGGGTCTTTGGCTTCCTGTGACCCAGAACTAAACTGGGTTGAAAAACTCATTGTCATACAGCAGATAATATTTATAGATAAACAGTACAAACTTACATTTTTTTTTAAGTAGACTGCTTGTTATCTTACCACATTTAAAAATAGCTAATAGTTCCTTGCTTAAGAGTTTGTCATGTTCAATATTAAAATAAAAGTTTTAAGATAATTACCTTTCCTTTATAAGCAATACATTATTACCAATTCCACTCTTCAAGTCTGAGTAACCAGCAGTGGTCCTTTAGAAAGTTTTCTGTTTAAAAGTTTAAATATTTTAGGTGTATAGTATTAATAGTTATTTTGTTGTGTTTGGGCACATTTGGATGAAAACTATTTTAGTGTGTAATGAATTCAGTTCTTTAACTTGCAGTTCAGTAATAAATGTATAATACAGTAATAATAAAATGTATTATTTATATAGCAACTTTCCCATGCTCAAGGTGCTTGTCAGTATTCATTTTATTCATTCAAATTTGATCTTTTAAATAATTTCAGGACTTAAAAGTTAATATGAAAATGTTTGTAACATTAATTTGCAGTCCATAAATGTTCTTGCACTTTTTTTCTGGCTTTATGACAAATTCAGTGTTTCTAATGTTTTTGATTAATAAAGCTGTATAATTTCTGATTTGAATAGTGCAAATAAGTACAACATTCATACCAATAAAAACCAAACCGATTTTAATTAGGTTGCAAAATAAAGTTTTCAATGCTTTGAAAGCAAATCATTTCACAACACCAAAGCAGCACATCACTAAGCAGTTTAAAACTATACTTTGCCAGTTGTGCTGTAATATTTAGCTGCAGGCATCTACTTTTATGCAGTAATGATTTTAATAAGCTATATTATGCTAAGTAAAATAGTACAAATAAGGAAACCAGCCAATTTATTTCACTACTTGAAATAGTTTACCAGTGCTGCGAAATTTGCAAAGAAGAATCATGTAACCTGAATTTTTCCATACATTTCTGCTGTTCTTTCTTCTGCACTAAAAATGTCTGAAATTAGAAAGTACAGGGTGAGCCAAAATGAAGTACCACATTTCTCAAGGTCATTGCGCAAGGTAGAGGCCGAGTAGTTTGGGGGGGGGGGGGGGGGCCCTTTAAATGGTGATCCTTGGTCTAGTGCTCACTGTGCTTTCACTGTGGAAGCATTCTTCAAAAACAACAAATTCATCATCACTACGCAACACCTCTTCCGAACTTACTAGCATTCCTCCTAACGGTGATGTCTCAAATTGGAAAACAATTCTTCAGTCCGTGGCTAAATTTAGACAAACGGGTATAACATTGAACTGAAAATCTCCAGGCTATCCTCCAGACTGTATGAATGCCTGAAAACATCCAAGCTGTAAGGACATCAATTTTGTAATCTCCTAGACATTCAGCGCGCAAACCTGCTTCTGCCTTAGGTATTTCCAACACGTCTTTGAGGAGGATTTTGCCTAAGGACCTTAATTTACATCCATACTAAATGATGGTAGTGCAGAAAGTCACTGAGAGAGACTGGGAGAACCGTAGAAAAAGTTGTGTGCGAACATTCTGCAAACTGTTCATCGAGATGCCATCATCATGTGCAGCAACAAGGCACATTTCCATTTGAATGGTTGCATAAATAAGCAAATCTTTCGCAATTGGGCTGAAACCAACCTCCGAGAACTTCATCAGAGAACCCTGCACAGTGAGCATGTTAGTTTGGTGCACCGTTGCAGAATTTGGCATTGTAGGCCCTTACGCTTTTGAGGAGGGGGAAGCAATGGTTACTGTCACTTCAGAACGTTAAATAGAAATGCTGAGGAACTTTTTGCTGCCTGAAATTGTCACGAACCCTGTAATCGCTAATGATGGCCACCACCTTGAAGTCATCATTTTTAAAATACGGTGAAAACAATCAATTTTGTATACCCTTTCTTGTGTCGTAGTGACATTTATTTTATCTTGTAGCATTTTTGTAGAATAAACATTTGAAATCTGGTACTTCTTTTTTGGCTCGCCCTGTATGAAGGGTTATCAGTGTAGTCTTTACATATTCTCCTTGTATTTCTGCAGGTATTCCTCATTTTTTCCACTAAAAAATGCATATTGGGTTAATTGGAGACTGATTTGGCCCTGTGTGGGTTTCTGTTTGAGTGGACCCTGCAATAGATGGATAGATAGCCAATCGAGGGTTGGTTCTTGTCTTGCATAAATTATTCATAATTACTCAACAATAGAGTGGTTGTGCCTCTGGTCCCCTGTGACCCTGAAATAGATTCAGCAGATTGTAATGATGTTATTCTGATTTTTTAATGAAAAATTATAATAAATATGTAACATACAAGGAGGAGGTATAGGAGGTTGGGGGCATGTGCTGATAGTGCTTTGCCGCACCCACCACATGACCAATCACTTGGGTTGGTTGAACATAAAATTAATAACACTGATAATATCGAGAATTAAGTAGTATTTTAATATTATATTATTACATGATGATCTTCCTACCCAAGATGAATTCTTTGAAATTACCTTCTGTGAGGTCTTTCAGTGAACTGGTTATAATCTTTGAATATTTTCAGCCATTAATTTCAAGGCAGACCTTGCATATTCATATTTACTACACACACATGCATACATAAATACATATATGTGGCAAATAGTTGTGCTGTAAAATCTATATGGGATTATTCTAATTTATTTACACATTTTGACATTTTTCTTTTTTAGGTTTATAGATGAAATGCTCACCCCAGAATAGTTCTACTGATGCTGCCATATGATTTTTAAAAAAACTGTTCATTGATATACTTCTAAAATGGTTCTCCTTGTTTGACTCCTTTAGAT
The DNA here is from genome assembly GCA_026402145.1 of Polypterus bichir lapradei. NCBI lineage: Eukaryota > Metazoa > Chordata > Cladistia > Polypteriformes > Polypteridae > Polypterus > Polypterus bichir. Next base: position 11,199,915 of record JANRMT010062820.1, read on the forward strand.
TTGGTAAATATACCATTCAATTTTGAAACTATCAACTAGTTTGCTCCTTAATTTTGTGCAGAGTGCCAAGAGCAGCACATAACAGCTGAATAAAGCTGCTGTGGAATCTTCTCTTTAAGGACAGAAATATTCTTCATGAGATAGAGGGCAAAACCTTGTACATTTATATTATTCATTCCTTTTTCTCAACCAGATCCGATAGCTATAGTACTTAATCTTCTGTGGCTCAAATATTCAGGATAACATTGCAATCAGCTTTACATGGCAATAAGGGTCACTATCTATTTTCAACTACTGGTCCACTGGGTGAAAATCAAATGTGTCCATCAGGAGCTTCAAAATTAGGCTGGAAACATTCTTCGTATATAGTCATAAAGGCAGTAATGGTACAAAGATATTTACTATCAACTTCACACTTCATGTCTTTCCCCGTTACCTTGACTTCTTTTTAAAAGGAATCCGCATTGCAATTATGCATCTCCCTATCAAACTATAAACCTTTTCACTAATGGTTTTGGAATGCTTACGGTGGACTTCGACCATTAGTAACACACGTTTTGGGCTTTTCTGAGTGTTAAATTTCTTCTTATCACTAAACCATTTACCCCAGGATTGCGCAGATGTTAGAATTTTTCTTTGAGGTGCACAGTGTAAATAGTCTTTAATATCAATAATAAAATGTCCACTGTATTTACTGTTGATTGTTGAGGGGGGATCAGAGACCTCAAGATATTAATTTTTAACTATAATGAGATAAAGCCAAGTAAATTACTGTATTCATTTTATATCCATCTCCGGATCTTTGCATTCCATTAATTGATTAATCCAGCAAATTTTGTAAATGCTCTTAACCCAGTGTAAAAAGTAAATGGGGTTCCAGTGTATTTCATGACTCACTTATTCAGTGCCATTTAAAGAGTCCACAATCCATCTATATTTGTTTTTTGTGGTATGTGGGTGCAATGAGAAGCCAAGCAAGCAAGTAGACACCTTTAATTGGCTAAATGATTACAACTTGCCTGAAGAAGGGGCCTCTGTTGCCTCAAAGGCTTGCATATTGTAATCGGTTCAGTTGGCCAATAAAAGGTGTGATCTTGCTTGACTTTTCATTGCATCCATAATGGCTAACACGGTACAACACCCTACTTACTATGTGATATGTGGGGAAAGTTAAATATATACACTGAACATTTAGACTTCATGGTGACAGAGCCAAAATTCATACTTGTGCTCCTAAGGCTGAGGTTTCCTTTCCACAACTTCATCACAGAGATTTTACACAGACAGTTTAGTCAGCCAGCTAATATTTCATCTCTCCAACCACTGGGTTTCTTCTCCAGTCTGCATTCCTGAGTAACTTTGTGACGATGTGGAAGTCCATTCAACTGCTTTAAGAAATATTATACAGATACATTATCATCATTATCCATAACTGCGCTATTCCTGTGTTTGTGTAAGATGCTTTACATGATGTCTTGTATAGAAACACATTGTCTGAAGTAAGCTGTTTTCAAAGTCTGTTGCCTGTAGCAGAGATTCACAATGCAGTCAAGGAAACTTGAGGGAATTTGATGATTTTTATCTGAAAATAATCAAGGTCATTAGAAATTAGATTACTTTTTGGCATGGAATGTTGTACCATAATTAATTTGCTTACAAAATGTTATTGGAAAATGTGTACTCTGCTGGTATACAATTTTCACATTATGAGGTTATGAGCATTTGTTCTACACTTTAAGACATGCAGCTTTCTGCAGCAAATACTGTATTCTGATTTTATTTGTTCAGTTCAGTTTGGTTGTCTGAAACTGTGTGAAAATTTTAAATGGCCATGTATCACATAGTGATCCATCTAAGTCATGATTAAAGTGAAACATTTTTGTTTGTAATTGATATTTTTGTAATTAATATTTTGTTTGTAGTTCACCATTAACTTTAGGATATGAGAAAAAAACTATTGCAGCTAAGTTGCAGTTTCTTAAAGCTTTTTTTCAGTTATCCCTTCACTATCTAAATCATCTCAATCATCACCTCCTTAAGGTCTGTGGTGAGCAAATGCTTATTCTGGCAACACAGGCACAATGTAGGAGCCAGTCATTGCAAGGCACACTCCTACACAGTCCACATCAAACCGACTTAGCATAAGCAGTTACCCTTAACATGTACTTCTTTGAGGGTCCAGGAGGAAAACTTAAGTAATCCATGTAAACCTGGAGAAAAAAACATAAACTCCACATAGGCAATGATCTTGCTGTAGCAAGCAGTCCAGCAATTATTTGTTTTACTTATTTAATGGATGATGCCTTTATAGAGCGCAAGCGTCCATGAGGAAAAATGATAAAATTAGTTTATAGAATTGGCATATGTATGCAATCCAATTACTGATTTTATATTTTTAATGTCTTTCTTAAAAATGGATCACTCTGTAGTTTTCCACTTGGATATTGCTTAGTTGATTTCAACATTTGCATCAGTGAAAGTTTAAAAACTAAAAACAGTAAAGTTTGATACCTACTACAGTTGCAATAAGTTGTGATACAGTATATATGAAGTATTTTGCCTACATTCAATATATCTGAAGTATTTATAATTTATTCAACCTCATGGTCCTAAGCAATAGTTAATTTTTAGCTGTATATCCTCAAAATATAATGCAGACCATTCAAAATCTGATTGTCTAAAACAAAAATGACTATTACACAGATTTTTTGGATTGATTTTTTTTTTTTTGTCCTACTAAACTTTTTTTTAAATGAGGATGATCTGATGGTAAGGTGGGTTACCTCAGTGATTGATGGACCCTGATTTAATTCATGATTCAGCTGTGTAGAGGTGAGAAAGGGTCAGAGAGAACCTCATCTTGGAGTTAACTTGTTGAATTTCATCATTTCAGCCCATCCTCTGCATACTGAATGTGTTTGGTGCACCAATTACTTTTTTGTGTCTGGATTCTGGACGTGTGTGGCAGAAGCAGTACTCGCCGGCCTGCAGTGTCACCCTATACTAGTGTAAATTAAAATGTTATGATGCTATTTAAAATTACATAAGTAAGCAAAGGTACAATGAAGGTATACACACATTCTCAAACTCTTTTTTAATACTGGTTAGTCAATGTGTAATAGGAGGCCACAGCTTTTCCCAACAAAATGGGTGTATGGCAAAAAACAACCCCAGGCAGAACACCAATCAATCTCACTCCTACTTACTCAATTTTAGAGTTGCAAGCAGATTTGTAACAAATGCTCAGAAATGATGATTGAAGTCAAAGCATTTCATCAAATTTTTACTTTCATTGAAATAAGTTTTTCAGCTATAAAACTACTTTGTGTAAAAGCAAATAAGTAGGCTACAAGATTTCTCTGGAATTCCGAGTCTGTCTTCTCCAGTTAACCAGTGACTTTTATATCTGGCCTCACTTTAGCGCTTCAGTAATTGGTTTTGTAAGAATTTGGCGCAGTGTCTTGTGCATACAACATACAGATACTGCTAGCACAATATATAACTTGTGTTCTCAAGATAATACATGTGCCCCTAAAATCTTGTTTACACAAGAATAAAATGACACTGCTTTCAAAAGAATTCAAGTACCAAAAGTAAAAATACATTTTGTAATAATCAGAAGGTGAACCCAGCCACAGGGGATGCACAGACCAGTGTGTTTTTTCGCGCCGGTCCCAAGACCGGATAAATGGGAAGGGTTACGTCAGGAAGGGCATCCAGTGTAAAATTTTGCCAAATCAATATGCAGATAACAATACAAATTTCCATACCGGATTGGTCGAGCACCGGGTTAACAACGACCGCCACCAGTACTGTTAGCCAACAGGGTTCTGGCGAAAATTGGGCTACTGTTGGCCAAAGAAGAAGAGGGGGGAGACGTGTCCGGAGGCAGGAGGAGAGTAGGAAAGTAAAGAGAGTAGAACTGAGGGTAGGCAGTATGATTGGTAAGGGGAGAGAGTTAGCAGATATGATGGAGAGAAGGAAGGTTGATATATTGTGTGTGCAAGAGTCTAAATGGAAAGGGAGCAAGGCCAGGTGGATTGGAGGTGGATTCAAATTGTTCTATCATGGTGTGGATGGGAGGAGAAATGGGGTAGGAGTTATTCTGAAGGAACAGTATGTCAAGAGTGTTTTGGAGGTGAAAAGAGTGTCAGACAGAGTAATGATTATGAAGCTGGAAATTGGAGGTGTGATGATGAATGTTGTTAGTGCATATGCACCGCAAGTTGGGTGTGCAGTGGGTGAGAGAGAAGATTTTTGGAGTGAGTTGGATGAAGTGATGAACAGCGTATCCAAGGAACAGAAAGTGGTGATTGGAGCGGATTTCAGTGGGCATGTTGGTGAAGGGAACAGTGGAGATGAGGAGGTAATGGATAGGTATGGTGTCAAGGAGAGGAATGAAGAAGGTCAGAGGATAGTGGATTTTGCCAAAAGGATGGACATGGCTGTGGTGAATACGTATTTTAAGAAGAGGGAGGAACATAGGGTGATGTACAAGAGTGGAGGAAGATGAACACAGGTAGATTACATCCTATGCAGAAGAGTTGATCTGAAGGAGATTGAAAACTGCAAAGTGGTGGCAGGGGAAAGTGTAGTTAAGCAGCATAGGATGGTGGTCTGTAGGATGATGTTGGAGATCAAGAAGAGGAAGAGAGTGAGGGCAGAGCCAAGGATCAAATGGTGGAAGTTGAAAAAGGAAGACAGCAAGGTTGAGTTTAGAGAGAAGGTGAGACAGGAACTGGGTGGCAGTGAAGAGCTACCAGACAGCTGGGAAACTACAGCAGATGTAGTAAGGGTGACAGCAAGAAGGGTGCTTGGCGTGACATCTGGAAAGAGGAAGGAGGAAAAGAAAACCTGGTGGTGGAATGAGGAAATACAGGAGAGTATACAGAGGAAAAGGATGGCAAAGAAGTGGGATAGTCAGAGAGATGCAGAAAGTAGACAAGAGTACAAAGAGATAAGGCGCAAGGTGAAGAGAGAGGAGGTGAAGGCTAAAGAAAAGACATATGAGAGGTTGGACACTAAGGAGGGAGATAAGGACCTGTACTGATTGGCTAGACAGAGGGACCGAGTTGGGAAAGATGCGCAGCAGGTTAGGGTGATGACGGATAAAGATGGAAATGTACTCACAAGCGAGGAGAACGTGTTGAGCAGACGGAAAGAGTACTTTGAGAGGCTGATGAATGAAGAGAACGAGAGAGAGAGAAGAGGTTGGATGATGTGGAGATAGCAAATCAGGAAGTGCAACGGATTAGAAAGGAGGAAGTAAGGACAGCTATGAAGTGGATGAAAAATGGAAAGGCTGTTGGTCCAGATGACATACAGCACTGTACCTATAGAAGCATGGAGGTGTTTAGGAGAGATGGCAGTGGAGCTTTTAACCAGATTTTTTAATGGAATCTGGGAAATTGAGAGGATGACTGAGGAGTGGATAAGAAGTGTACTGGTGCCGATATTTAGGAATAAGGGGGATGTGCAGGACTGTAGTAACTATAGGGGAATAAAATTGATGAGCCACAGCATGAAGTTATGGGAAAGAGTAGTGGAAGCTCAGATAAGAAGTCTGGTGATGATTAGTGAGCAGCAGTATGGTTTCATGCCAAGAAAGAGCACCACAGATGCAATGTTTGCTCTGATGATGTTGATGGAGAAGTTTAGAGAAGGCCAGAAGGAGTTGCATTGTGTCTTTGTGGACCTAGAGAAAGCATATGACAGAGGAGCTGTGGTATTGTATGAGGAAGTCGGGAGTGGCAGAGAAGTACGTAAGAGTTGTACAGGATATGTACAAGGGAAGTGTGACAGTGGTGAGGTCTGCAGTAGGAGCGACCGATGCATTCAAGGTGGAGGTGGGATTACATCAGGGATCGGCTCAGAGCCCTTTCTTATTTGTAATGGTGATGGACAGGTCGACAGACAAGATTAGACAGGAGTCCCCATGGACTATGATGTTTGCTGATGACATTGTGATCTGTAGTGATGATAGGGAGCAGGATGAGGAAACCCTGGAGAGGTGGAGATATGCTCTAGAGAGGAGAGGAATGAAGGTCAGTAGGAACAAGACACAATACATGTGTGCCAATGAGAGGGAGGTCAGTGGAATGGTGAGGATGCAAGGAGTAGAGTTGGCGAAGGTGGATGAGTTTAAATACTTGGGATCAACAGTACAGAGTAATGAGGATTGTGGAAGAAAAGTGAAGAAGAGAGTGCAGGCAGGGTGGAATGGGTGGAGAAGAGTGTCGGGAATGATTTGTGACAGATGGGTATCAGCAAGAGTGAAAGGGAAGGTCTACAGGATGGTAGTGAGACCAGCTATGTTATATGGGTTGGAGACGGTGGCACTGACCAGAAAGCAGGAGACAGAGCTGGAGGTGGCAGAGTTAAAGATGCTAAGATATGCATTGGGTGTGACGAGGATGGATAAGATTAGAAATGAGGACATTAGAGGGTCAGCTCAATTTGGACAGTTGGGAGACGAAGTCAGAGAGGCGAGATTGTGTTGGTTTGGACATGTACAGAGGAGAGATGCTAGGCATATTGGGAGAAGGATGCTAAGGATAGAGCTGCCGGGGAAGAGGAAAAGAAGAAGGCCTAAGTGAAGGTTTATGGATGTGGTTAGAGAGGACATGCAGGTGATGGGTGTAACAGAACAAGATGCAGAGGACAAAGATATGGAAGAAGATGATCCACTGTGGCAACCCCTAATGGGAGCAGCTGAAAGAAGAAGAAGATAATCAGAAGGTGCAAAGCTTTGTTTTAGAGCAATGTTTCTCAGTCCTTCTGGTGTTACAGCCCACTTTGTCCCACATTAGTGAAATGTCTTCGCAATCCACTAAGAATGGATTGACCTCCTGAGCAGAGATGGCGGGACCCTCTTGGTGAATCGAGCATGATCCCTTAGTGAATCTAGAACAATCATCAGAGCAGAACAGGGGTTGGGTATAAATACAGCACAATTCTCAGAGCACCGACCAACTACCATTGTAACAATAGCAACTTATGACTCCGTGGTTGAGAAACACTGATCTAGAAACCACAATAATTTGTTTTTCATTTGTAAACAACGCACAATATTTTTGCTACAGAAATGCACTACAGAGTAATGAATCCTATTTTTGATCAGTATATTACTGTAGTCAGTGTCTCATTGATGATCTGAAGTGTGATACCAGTGAGTGTGGATATGACTTGTGCTGTGCCTCCCAAATTGGGATATCTGGCAGCAGCAGATGAGGCATCCCTACTCCAGAGAGAGGAGTATTAAAATAAAATACAAAAATAAGAATAAAAAAAATAGGTGAACCTTGTCACTCAAATAGATACGCACAAATATAAACACAATATAATAAAAATAAGTGAAAATCAACACAGATTGGGTTTATTATACTTCAGTGATGTAAAGATGGATTTTAGACGGGCTATTATGTTAAATTGTTATTCAACAATTTCAGAATTGTTTGTCTTTACCAAAAATTCCCCTACAAAAGCTGTGGTTTCCTTTGCTCAGTTTGGAACCTAATTTTATATTTAAATGAATTGCTTGAGCACTCATGTACACTATAGAATTAACCACAGTTAAACTCAAGGCATATTAACAACTCTCCAGCATAAACAGTTGTATACCCGTTTGTTGTCTCATAATACAAATTCATATTTTTTCTGTGCATTCCTCAATTTAAATTGTACTGAATAACATTTTCCACACATATAGCATTAAACCAACTTGCATTAATTTTACACTAAAATAGTTCAACTTAAGTACAACATAATAAAATAAGAATTACAAATTTGAGAGTCAGTGTTCTATTGAAGAATGTGCTGGACATGGATGGATTCTGTTACATTTAAATGCATTCTCCTAAATTATGTAAAAATATAAATGATAGCTCAGAGAAAATGCAAGTCACACACTTTGCAATTCAGTGGAATACAGACTAATAGATATGCAGTAATCTTAATCCTCTTCAATAAAACCCTTGTGTGCGTCCAGGTGTCCGTGGGTGTGTGTGTCTTCTGGTGAAGTGTGCATGCGCGTGGCCGCACGTGTTCAGTCTTTCCCTGTGCAGAGAGAGAGAGAGAGACACACACACACACACACACACACACACACAGGCGCGTACGTGCATTGTTGCAATGTTACTTTTCTTGGTTGTTTATTAAATAACGGATTTTTCAGATGTTCATTTTTTTCTCTGTGCTTAAAACTCATTAAATAAAAAAGTGTTTTTAGCGAGCGGTTTGTAGCACTATAGCGCAAACTATTGCAGTGTTAGTTTTCTCTGTTGTTCAAGGTTTTTTCAGTGTTATTCAATGTTTTTACATTTAGTTTACTATTACGTTGTGCATTCTGTTGTATACTTAACTATATTTGTGCTTAAAAACTTTAAAAAAAATATATATTTACATACAGTTTGTACGGTCTGGACCAGATTAATTGTATTTGCATGCAATTCTATGGGGGAAATTACTTCGGTTCACGACCAAATCGAGTTTCGACCAGCATTTTGGAACGAATTATGGTCGTTAACCGAGGTTCCATTGTATTACTGTCAGAGAACATTACAGGCATTTTATGGAAATACAAACCATTGTTACTGCCAGAGAAAATGAAAGGCACCCAATACAGTGACGCATATTACAGCCACATACAAGGTCCCTTGCCATTTAATATAGACTGTTCCTACTAATGTTTATGCACTACTGTTCTAGCGCCCATTATTGTAATGGGCTTAATGTCTAGTTATCAATAATATATCAAGGTAAAGTACTGTATATTGCTACTCGCACAAAACTAGAATATTCACATAATAAGCCCCATATGTTTTCCTTCGTTATTGTCACTTTAGTAGATTCTGGTCAGCAGGGCAGTGTTCTATTAGCTTTCAATGAAGTAGCAACACAAAAATTTTTATCTCCGCTTGCAGGAAAGCTGACACTCCTTTAGCTGTCGCATAACAAGGGGGCAACAAAACCCCTCGTAGGCTACAAGATTTCTCTGGAATTCCGAGTCTGTCTTCTCCAGTTAACCGGTGACTTTTATATCTGGCCTCACTTTAGTGCTTCAGTAATTGGGCTTTCAAGAATCAGACGCAGTGTCTTGTGCTTACAACATACAGATACTGCTAGCACAATACATAACTTGTGCGCTCAAGGTAAAATGCCCATAAAATCTTGTTTACACAAGAATAAAAAGACACTGCTTTTTGGGACTTCAGTGGCTCCATATAAGGTAGCTTAATAAGAGCTCAAAATGCAAACTTCTGTTTTAAATTTGAAGGCACATTCCTGAAAGCGGAGGTTTCTTTAGGTGCTGTTTTCATATACAACCTTGGGGAAAGTGCAGTTCATTTTCCATGTCTTAACAGTGAGCAGGAAGTATGGGAATGACCCATCAAATGAGCAGTGCAAGGCGCGCCGTCAGACTTTTATCTTTGAAAGAAATATGATGTTTTGTTGGTTGTGTCTGAGCAATGCTGAACTATAACCTAAGTTGACAACACACCTGATACGTCTCTTTCATGAGTTTATAATAGTTGGATCTGTGTAATAAGTAATGGACTTGCTGGAAAATGTAATGAACTAAAACCTGTCGTGGAGTAAAAGTAGCTCTAAATGAAATTTACTCAAGTAAAGTACAAATAGCTGATTAATGTACGCAAGTAAAATAATGAAATACTTTTATTTCATTAGTGTACACCTCTTGTTGTTAATTAACCTTATTTGCATGTATTGTTGGGGTTGCCATAGAATGCCTGAAGTGTCCTAAGAAAAAGCCACACGGACAAGGGGAAAAATCGTGCAAACTCCTCATAATTTGGATGCCTCATGAATTAGTTCTTGGAAATGCAATATTAAGCCAAACTTTAAAATATCTCCCAAATTGTAAAGAAGAAAATAGCTGTGGGTTTGAATCCGTTTATTTTATGTGACATTTATGTTGCTTTTCCAGATTTTTATTGACATTCTTAAGAAACTCATTTATTTATTTATTAACACAACTTAATGTAAGCATTGTGTAACATAGTAAACAGTAGATATTATTCTTCATTTGCAGAGAAGTAATTGTTTTAACTGGTAATAAATTGTATTATTTGTGAATGGGATGGGTGAAGTGTATAGAAAGCAGAATTGAAAATGAGAAATGGTTGCTAACAACAGGTTTTTTTTTTTTCTGTTTTCATTTCCTAGTTTCATTGTGTGCAAACTTTTCTGTTTTTTGTTTGCACAGGTAGGTTATATAAGTGTGACCTTTCCTTATTTGCTGCCCTTTAGGAAAGCAGTGTTTATTTAAAGACAATATCACTGAAATTAAATGTCATATATTTACTTCTGCCATTTGGAATGCACTGACTCGTCTTGCAAAGAGCTCTGACATGTAATGAAAAATCTTATCTTATCCAGCTGAAGTCCTCTGGGAGTTGGTATGCCTCAGTAGATACATACATACATACATACATACAACATTTTACAAATCCTTGTTCTAGTAGTTAAAAAGAGCAGAGACCATGGCTAAATCTGGTGTAAGAATTTGGTTATTTAATTCAGACTTGAATTATCATTCAGACAAGTAATGTTACTCAACGTGGTGAGCCATTACGTTTAGTATGATTGGGATATTTCTTATGTTGGACAACATTGGATCGCCGAGGTAGTCCGTCAAGGGTGAAAGAGTCAGCACTGAAATAGGGAATGGAGTTTTCAATGTTTTGTGTAGACAATTTCTTGACTGTGTGGACTATGGCCAGCAGCTTATCCCGGCCAAGACCCCCAAGCCGCGAGATGGAGCCCTCCCTGCAATGTGGAGATGCCCCGAATTCCAGCAGGGCATCATGGACCATGGAGTTGTAATACACAGCCCTGCTGGATAACGTCGGGGCCGCCAGGGGACGCTGCAGGGAGACACAGAGACATTTGGTTTTCCTACAGCCAGGAAGTACTTGCAGGTCACGAGGATGGAAGAAATAAAGTGCTTCTGGGCTGACGAAGAAAGAAGAGTTTTGATTTGACCTGGAAGTGCTAGGAAGTCACATGGACTGCAGGTTAAGAAGCACTTCCAGGTCACAAACTATAAAAGGACTGTGGGAGCTCCCAGACGGCGAGCTGAGCTGGGTAGTAGGAGGGCAACGCGTCTGGGAGTGGTGGAGAGTTTATTAGTGTGATTATTGTGTGTTTAATGAGTATTGTGGAGGAGAGGGTGCTTTGTGCACTGTGCTGTATGATTAAAGTCAACATTTGGACTTTTACTTGGTGTCTGGAGTCTTGGACAGGGGTTCAAGGGAGCGATACTGCCCCCTATCTGCGAAAACTGTTAAACACTTTTCACCTAATTCAAGTGAAATAGAGTTGATAAAATTAATGAGAACAGTCCACAGCAGAAACTTTCCTTTTCTAAAGAGTGAACAAGATCTATTTCAGTTGACGTTACTGTGATTTTTGCGGTCCAAGTACATGGTAGATTAGACTCTGTGTATAATGTGTTGTAATCTTAATAGTTTTCTGCTCTACCTTTGTTGGACCAAACAGTTTATCAATTTTTTTGCCCAATTTAAGCTAGAGTGTATTTAATAACACAACAGAACAAAAAATAATATAACACATAGCCGTACTGAAACATACAGTACGTTAGGTTCAGAAAGTATTCAGACCTTTCACATTTTATACAGTTTGCTATGTTGCAGACTTATGCTAAAATCATTTAGTTTTTTCCCTCATCAAACATCAGTCAATACCCTAGAATGATAAAGCACAAACAGGATTTTAATATTATTTGTAAATTCACTTTAAAATAAAATACTGAAGTGTCATATTGGCGTAAGTATTCAATCCCTTTGCTGTGACACTTGAAATTTTGCTGAGGTGCATCCCATTCAGTTGGTCATCATTGATGTGTCTGCACCTTGTTTGGAACCCATCTGTGGTCACTGTAATTATTTGTACATGGTTATTAAAGTCACACACATGTCTGTAGAAGGTCTCACAGTTGACCATCTGTATCGGAGCAAAAATCAAGCCAGAAGGTCAAAGGAGTTACCTGCAGAACTTAGAGACAGGACTGTGTGATTTTTGGGAATGATACCAAAATATTCTACAACATTGAAGGTTCCCAAGAGAACCGTGGCCTCCATAATTGTTAATTGGAAAAAACTTGGAACAGCCACAACTCTTCCTACAGCTGACCACCCAGCCACACAAGCAATCTGGGAAGAAGAATGACCAAGAAATTTGACGGTCACTCTGACTGAGCTCCAGAGAACCTGAGTGGAGACAGGAGAAGCTTACAGAAAGATAACATTCACTGCAACATTCCACCAATCTTGGCTTTATGGCAGAGTGGCCAGATGACACATGAAAGCCCACTTGGAGATAAGAACACAGGCATGACAAAGACTCTCAGACTGAGAGAAACAAGATTTTCCTGGTCTGAAGTAACGAAGATTGAACAGTTTGGCCTCAATTCTAAATGTCACTTCTTGAGTGAACCAGGCACCTCTCATCAATTATGTAATGCCATCCCAGTGGGTAAGCTTGCTGGTGGCAGCATCATGCTGTGGAGTTACTTTTCAGCAGCAGCAGAGACTGGGAGATTACTCAGGGTTGAGGGAAAGATGAATAGAATAAAGTACAGAGATATAGTATCTCTAATGAAAACCTGCTCCAGAGTGCTCTGGACTAAAGATTTAGCTGAAGGTTCACCTTCCAATAATAGGTAATGGTCCGCTATGCAAAAGTTCTTAAGTGGCAAGACTTGAACTCCGTCAAAACATCTCTTGAAAAACCTGAAAATGGCTGTGTGCTGATAGTCTCCATCCAACTTTCTTTCTAATTTTCTTCCTTTTTAGTCATTCTGGTGTGTGTATTTGTGTGTCTGTCCATCAAGCTATACTAAAAAGCCAAATTTCCCCTTGGGAGCAAATAAGGATATCTGTCATGACAAAACTTGAGGAGGTCTTTAGAGAAGAATGGTAGAAAAATCCCCAAATCCAGGTGTCTGTGAAGCTTGTTGCATCATACCCAAGAAGACTCCAAGCCGTCCCCGCTACCAAAGGTAAAGGGTCTGGATTATTGTGCCAATATGATTTTTCAGTTTCTTATTTTTAATACATTTGCAAAAATTCCTGATTTTTTTTTTCACTACTGGGTTATTGAGTGTTGAATGACGAGGGGAAAAAAATGAATTTGAATGATTTTAACAGAAGGCTGCAACAGAACAAAACATATCAAAATTGAAAGGGTCTGAAAATTTTCTGAAGGTAATGTATGTATACAATGAGTCGGAATTACTTGATATTATTATTATTTTATTAATTTACATTCTTCCTTTGTATACCATTGCACGGCTGCCCTCTGATCCCAATCCAGTTGGTTTGTCGTATGGTGGGTGTAGCAATGTGCTGTAATAAGTGCGTGCTCCCTTCCCCTCTCGCTTTGCATTTCCATCTATTATAAAAATGGCCACTATGAATTACACACTCTAAAACAATGGTCTCCATCTCTGGTCTTGGAGGGCAGCAGTGTCTGCAGGTTTTCATTCTAACCCTTTTCTTAATTTGTGACCAGTTTTTGCTGCTAATTAACTCCTCTTCCTTTCACTTTGACTTTTTTGAGACTTGTTCCTCTGAATTGCTTCATTTCTTTCCTTAAATGGCACCCAAACAGAAATCAGTGAGCCAGCAGAAGACCAACTAAGTCAGAACCTCCAACCAATTTCACTCCAATGAGTTCTTAAGCGCAGATTATTCTTGTTAATTAAACCTGTTCTTTAATTCCATTGCTTGTTGCTGCTTTCATTGTGTAATAACGTACATTTCTGAAATTGTTGATTTTCTCTTTTCTAAGAGCACTGGTAAAATGTTTTGAGGACCTGAGCAGATCAACATTTCTGAGAGCTTCATTTTTATTTATTTTCAGGTATTGTATGATGGACAGTTTGCTCGTCATGTTTTGGCTCATTTTGTATCTCATTATTGTTTGGCTGCTATTTAAGGAAAAAGAAACAATTAAGGGGTCTGAGTCTTCAAGAGCAAGTCAATTAAAATGAATTCCAAAGAAGTTAACTAGCAGCAAAAACAGGTCACTAATTAAGAAAAGGGTATAGAATGAAAACCTGCAGCCACTGCGGTCCTCCAGGACTGGAGTTGGAGACCCCTGCTCTAAAATAACGACAGGTTATATAGCTGGAGTTACTGGATCTTGTTTTCAAAGCTTTTGGTGAATGTGCTGATGTTCAAAAATGCTGGTAGCTATAACATTTTGTATTCTGCATTGAGAACCACTTTGCATTGACACAGGAGAAAGAAATATGTGGAAATGAAATATAACTTGTCAATGTATATTATGTTAATTACCAGTGATGTTTAGCTCATCCACTGCATGAGCAGACAGAACTGAATAATGCAAACATAACTCTTTCTTAATTGTATTGATGAATCACTTAGCATTGTGTTAATTGTGTGTTTCAAGTCAACCCTTTTTATGAAGATAAATTTTACCTGTTGTCACTGAATGTCAGCTGCGATTGAAGTGTGCTTAATAGCATAAAAATGGCATATGGTAGTAACTTTTAATTTCTTCTGTTCTCACCAGTCACTTTACATCTTTGAAACTACTGTACTTCTGCCCATACATCGTTTTTTTTTTATGTATCTGATTTATTTGTCTTATATAAGCAAAGGGTTTTGAAATCTATAGTGTGAACTGTGGCAAGAACAGTTGTTTAGGCTGACCCAGCTGCTTGGTGTGCATACATTTCTGTATATTTTTTTTTTATTGTTATTAAAGAGATTTTTATAGAGAGAGAGAGCAGGTGGCTGGTGGAAAAATTGCACATTTGTAAAAGTTAGCCATGCGAGATAGTCATGGAGACTGGCTGTCAAATATGGTTTGTGTTTATTTATTTATTTAAATTTCTTGTTGAGTAAATGAACACATGTTGTGGTATACCCCAAGCAAAGTGAAACAAACTCTATTTGTTCATAACACACAGCTCTTGGAAAAACATTAAATAGTCTTTAACGTCTTAATACACTTTTTTTCTTAAATTAAAAAGGTAACCGCAATATCCGTCTATTTTCTAAACTTTTTTCCTCACCAAGAGTATTTGGGACATGTAGCTTCTTGAGGTGTAAGGCAGAAACTAGCAGTGGATGTGGTTTTAGTTCATTGCATGGTATGCTAAAGCAGATACAATACAGTGATCCCTCGCTATATCGCGCCTTGACTTTCGCGGCTTCACTCCATTGCGGATTTTAAATGTAAGCATATCTAAATATATATCACAGATTTTTGGCTGGTTCGTGGATTTCTGCGGACAATGGGTCTTTTAATTTATGGTACATGCTTCCTCAGTTTGTTTGCCCAGTTGATTTCATACAAGGGACGCTATTGGCGGATGGCTTAGAAGCTACCCAATCAGAGCACGTATTACGTATTAACTAAAACTCCTCAATGATATACGATATGCTTCCCGCGCGGTGCTTGATTGTTTGCTTTTCTCTGTCTCTCTCACTCTCTCTGACATTCTCTGCGCCTGACACGCATTCCTTTGAAGAGAAGATATATTTGCATTCTTTTAATTGTGAGAAAGAACTGTCATCTCTGTCTTGTCATGGAGCACAGTTTAAAGTTTTGACTAAAGGGTGTTATTTCATGTCTAGAGGGCTCTAATAATGTTAGAAAACATATTTAGAAGGTTGTAAACAGGTTTTCTATGCTCTAACTGCAAAAATATTTGATTTATAAATAAAGAATCCTACTTTGCGGAAATTCATTTATTGCGGTAGAATCTGGAACGGATTAACTGCGATTAAACGAGGGTTTACTGTACAATACAATTTATTTTTGTATAGCCCAAAATCACACAAGAAGTGCTGCAATGGGCTTTAACAGGCCCTGCCTTTTGACAGCCCCCCAGCATTGACTCTAAGAAGTCAAGGGAAAAACTGCCAAAAAAAAAATACCCCAAGGCATTCTTATCAAGGCCGTTTAACCTAATGGCTTGTCTTTGTGGTGTTTCCATCCTTTTTCTTGTATCGATATTTTCTCTTCTCGCATTACAAACACAGAGAGCTGGTTGAAGATCATATTGTGGTCTTTGAAACCACAGCATTGTTGTGTTACCTCAAATATAAAACTTAATAGTTTTAGAACTGTTGTTTATTACAATATTGCATCTTTCTCTCTCTCTCTCTGTCTCTGTGTGTCTCTCTCTCTGTTCCTCTCTCTCTCTGTCTTTCTCTCTCTCTCTCCCTCTCTCTGTGTATGTGTCTGCAGATTTTCATAAATGCACAATGTGATTTGAAACGAGGGCTTACCCTTGTGCCATTCAAGCCATGCTACAGTAGTTATTTTATATTGTATATTAAAAATCTCAAGGTGATTTGCAAATGGAATAAGAGCACAATACATAATGAAATAAAAAATGAATTCCTTGGAAAATCAAAACTGTGCTTCTACAACTAGTTCTAGCCATTTGAATTTTTGTCCTACCATGTACAATTTTAACTAAATCATCTTCTTTCGGCTGCTCCCGTTAGCAGTTGCCACAATGGATCCTCTTTTTCCATATCTTCCTGTCCTCTGCATCTTGCTCCATTACACCCACCAGCTTCATGTCCTCTCTCATCACATCCATAAACCACCTTTTAGGCCTTCCTCTTTTCCTCTTGCCTGGCAGCTCTGTCCAAACCAATGCAATCTCGCCTCTGACTGTCTCCAAACCATCCAAACTGAGCTGACCCTCTAATGTACTGATTTCTAATCTTGTCCATACTCGTCAGACCCAATACAAATCTTAACATCTTTAACTCTGCCACCTCCAGCTCTATCTCCTATTTTTTGGTCAGTGCCACCGTCTCCAACCCATATGACATAGCTGGACTCACTACCATCTTGTAGACCTTCCCTTTCACTCTTGCTGATATCCGTCTGTCACAAATCACTCCTGACACTCTTCTCCACCCACTCCACCCTGCCTGCACTCTCTTCTTCACCTCTCTTTCACACTCCCTGTTACTCTGTACTGTTGACCCCAAGTATTTAAAATCATCCACCTTCACCAACTCTACTCCTTGCATCCTCACCATTCCACTGACCTCCCTCTCATTTACTCATATGTATTCTGTCTTCTTCCTACTGACCTTCATTCCTCTCCTCTCTAGAGCATATCTCCACCTCTCCAGGGTCTCCTCAGCCTTCTCTCTACTCTCACTATGGATAAGTGTCTTCAGCAAATATCATAGTCCATGGGGACTCCTGGCTAATCTTATCTGTCAACATGTCCGTCAACATTGCAAATAAGAAAGGGCTCAAAGCTGATCCTCGATGTAATCCCACCTCAACGTTGAATGCATCTCTCCTACCGCAGACCTCACCACTGTCACACTGTGGTATACTGGGGTCTACGGCTCTGGAAGAATGGCAGTTTTTTTTTTTTTTTTATATAAGTAATCCATTGGCCATGCCACTCTCCTTGGGTGCACTCGTGCAGCTGTGGGGAGATAGTAAGGTAATTGGGGCAAGTCAGACCTGCACATGAGAGTGTGATCTTTCTCAATTGCTTCATCGGCTTCCTGCAGTGTGTGATTGAGACGCTGTGCCCACAGAGCCTTATAAGTACGGGCCGACAGAGTGGGGGAAAAAAAAGAAAAACAAGAGAATGGTATGTAGAGCGATAGGATGGCATTGGGGTAAAGAGAAAGGGAATGAGCCAGCCACCTAGAGAGAGAGAGAGAGACAGAAGGCAGTGCAGTCAGGGGTCCCCCAACGGAGCGAGGGATCTTGCTCTAGGGATGGATCATACCCACTGATTGTGCGGAAGAGTGGTGCTTGTGATCAAGGTGGTGTCCTCTCTGGGTATCCGAGGGATGACTACATGAGCGAGAAGGATAAGAGGATAACCCACCAATGGCGGACTGGCAGACACTGATGGAGGCAGCCAAGATGGGGGTCGGTATTGAGAGGACCGTGGCTACTGATGTTTCCCCAGCTGAACTTGTAATGGGTGAGCTGGGGAAGACATGGAAGGAGTTGGGCTCAGCTTGTTTGACCCAGTGACTGGTGGTTTTTATTCTCATTTTTAGCCTTGTTTTAATCACTTGGATTTTTTTCTGTTTTTATGGATTATTTATGGAACTATGGAGCACTACACTTTCATTTCAAACGCCAACTGTTTTGAACACTTTTGGTTTGTTTAATAAAAGAACTTTTGCACTTTGCACCATCCAGTTGCTTGGAGTGTTTTGTCCCCACCTGCCAGCTTATCCGGTTACATAATCAACGGTGGCAAGTTCAAGAGGCTCCCAAAACTGAAAGAGGAAGTATGGAGCTGGACCCTCGCCATCACACAGATTTCCGTCATACATATCCTGTACATCTCTTACATACTTCTCAGCCACTCCTGACTTCCTCATACAATACCACAACAACTCTCAAGGCACCCTGTCATATGCTTTCTCCAGGTCCATAAAGACGCAATGCAACTCCTTCTGGCCGCCTTTATACTTCTAAAACAACAACCTTGGAGCAAACATTGCATCTGTAGTGCTGTTTCCTGGCATGAAACCATACTGCTGCTCACTAATTATCACCCCTCTTCTTATCTGAGCTTCCACTGCTCTTTCCTATAAATACATGCTGTGGCTCATCAATTTAATCCCCCTGTAGCCACTACAGCTCTGCAAATCCCCACCTTATTCTTAAAAATTGGTGTAGTACGCTTCTTCACTCCTCGGGCATCCTCTCACTTTCCAAGATTTCATTAAATAATCAGGTTAAAAACTCAGCTGCCTTCTCTCCAAAACACCTCCATGCTTCCACTGGTATGTCTTGATGTCATGCCAAGCACCCTTCTTGCTGTCACCCTTACTACTTCTGCTGTAGTTGCCCAGCTATCTGGCAACTCTTCACTGCCACCCAGTGCCTGTCTTGCCTCCTCCCTTAACTCAGCCTTGCAGTCTTCCTTTTTCAACTTCCACCTTTTTTATACTTGGCTCTGCTCTCACTCTCCTCCTCTTCTTGATCTCCAACGTCATCCTACAGACCACCATCCTATGCTGCCTAACCACACATTCCTCTGTCACCATTTTTGCTGTCTTCAATCTCCTTCAGATTGACCCTCCTGCATAGGATATAATTTACCTGTGTGCATCTTTCTCCACTCTTGTACATAACCCTATTTTCCTCCTTCTTCTAAAAATACGTATTCACCACAGGCATGTCCATCCTTTTCACAACATCCACTTTAATCTGACCTTCTTCATTCCTCTCCTTGACACCATACCTACCCATCACCTCCTCATCTCCACTGTTCCCTTCACCAACATGTCTGTTGAAATCTGCTCCAATCACCACTCTCAGCCCTTTGGGTACACTGTCCATCACTTCATCCACCTCACTCCAGAAATCTTCTTTTTCATCCATCGCATACCCAAATTTCAGGGCATATGCACTAACAGCATTCATCATCACACCTTCAATTTTAACTAAATATGAAATGTTAAATAGCTTTAAGAAAAGGACAAAAAATCTACTAAAGTGAATCAAATTATCCTTCTCCCAATCAGTGTTATTTTCTAAGTAATATTTAAAACAGTATTCAGTAGCTTTGATGCTAGCCCCAGTTAAAAATGGTCAATCATCAGTCTTTTTGGCTTTTGACCCAGAGGACTATGGTACCAGGAAGACATATGAGCAATGTTATGTTTGAAACATGTTTTGGTATAGATAAACTACAAATAATAATAAAATCTAGCAGTTTCTCTGAGTTGCGTCCCTCCAGGTACAGCCATCGGTTTCCATTAGAACAACTGTGATGAAAATAGGCCTTTCAGCCCAACAAAGCTCTTGAGTCCTTTACATCCAATTTCTCCAAAATAAGATTAGGGACTTTTAAAACTCAACTCAAAGTCCTACTCTCTAACACACTACATGGAAATTTAGTACTTATTATTTATTTTTTTTAAACTTTACAAACTTCAAGGATGTCACCTCTTATTCTTCATTTGCTTATACTGAAAAGTTTTTAAACTCTTTTAGTCATTTCTCATCACACATATACCTGTACTTTGAAGTCCCAAACTTGGCTTAGCTGGTCATTTCTGAAATTTTTCCTATGTGTTCCTATGTCTTTTTTTTTTTTTTTTTTTTTTTAAGCCTGAAGATCAAAACTGCATACATCTGAGACCTCTCTAGCAGGCCCGGTTCAGAGGCAAAGCCACCATCGTGTCATTTAATTTCAGCCGCCCCTTCACCCTATAATATCTTCCCTCGTTTTCTAAACCAGTGTATTTAAAATTAAAAATTTTCACAATTTCCTTAATTTAAAAAAAAAAAATAAAGAAAATTTCTTCGTAGGTAGAAAACTTGACTTACGCATTTAACGAATCGGCGACAAGTTTAATTAATTCATCAGTAAAATTCCGATTAACACTACAAAAACTTTTGATTGATGTGCTGCGTACTTGAGCTGCCACAATTCACGTGTTGTGACTTGTCCGTTTTTCTTTGAAGCAAGTTACCGGCATTCGATAGGAAAAGACGAGCCCCGCACCAAGCCTGCGTTTTGTTCGGCCGCCTTCGTGCATGCACCCTTTGCACGACCGGCAGAACCGGGCCTGCTCTCTAGTATACTGTGCAGCTTAAACATAACCTCCTTTGACTTGTATTCTGCACATCATGCTGTATAACCTGGCATCCTATTGGCCTTCTTAATGGCTTCTATACCATGTCTTGATGTAGAAGGCGACTAGTCCAATATGAATCCTAGATTCTTCTAATATGGTGTACTTTCAGTTATACACTTGGTGAGTCTCCTAATTGAAATAGAAAGCCAATAAATGGTACTCCTTTAAACACACAATCTGCAGAACACACTGAATAGCTATTGAGTGCATACTGTATGTGCAAACATCAGTCAGAATTTGCCTCTTTGCACTTTTAAGTCATTGAGTTAGCTATCCTATTGACCAATGCAGAAGTTCCAAAATATTCAGATAAATGGAAGAGTTGATGGACTCTCAGATGGATAGAACATCAGTTAAGCATACTTTAAAGACCCAAACAAGTAGCGAAGGTGCAATAGAAATGGTTAGTTTGTTCCTGGTTTAGAAGCAAACTTAGGAAAACAGGGCCATGGAGTGAGAGTGGACTGTGTTTATGACCAAATGGCCATTATTGTTTGGTATGCATGTAAAGCTAGGGTAGGGTGATGGATTAGGGAAGTAGTTAAATTCTGCACGCTATCAGGCGAGCATATTCAGATATAATAGAGGAATATCCATCGGCCAAGAACATCCCAGGGCCAAACTAAAGGCCTGAAGTGTTTGGTTAGGCAATGGGTGAATTGCTTTAGGTGGCCTCAAACAGTTTACGGTAAAGTATTCATGAGCTAAAAAAGGGCCAGTGGGCATCACCTAGGCTGTTCTCATGATGTTAGGAGCATGTTCTGATACAACACATTGTCACTCCCACCACATGAAAAACCAACTCAGGATCCCATATTAGGACCCGAGTGCAGCCATGCAACGGGTGACACCTCAACACCACACTAGCTCAGATGGAATGGAACCAATGTGAGTTTTTTTTTGTTTTTTTTTATGGTGGCTGGAGTGCCAATTATAGACTGTTCTCATGGATGTTGGAAAAATGTTTCTGACTCTATGGCTGTATTGTCAAGAGCGAGAGGGTCACTTTGAGAACCTGGCAAACCAGCTTGAAAACCCTTTTTTTTTGGAGGAGCCAGTGCTGGAATTTTTGGGTGGGATTTGGACAATTACTGTGGTAATTAAAGGCTCTGTAATGGCAAGACTACATAGATGGGTAACATTCAGCTGAAAAGACTCAAAACAGTGCCCTGGTTAACATGACTCTTCAAGGTTATATGGAAAGTGGAGATTCCCTTGAGGCTGGCAGTTCCTATTTTTTAAAGGTAAGACAAAAAGCTGCCCCATTTGCTACAAACGTAGAACTTAAACACCAACTTGTAACTGAGCCTCAGATACAGGTGGAATACTGCAGATTTTCCTCTTGTCGTGGAACAGTAGACCATCTCACAGAGGGGTCATAGGAGTTAGCCATAGCTTTCTGCATGTGCTTTGTAGATTTGAAAGTTTGTGACTGTATACCCGGTGGAATATCAAGACTAACCCAGTGCTTCCATGGCCCCCAGTTTAGATCCTTTCTTCAGGCCCACCCTCATATCAGCTTTGGATTGTGGGAGGAATGTGGTTATGATTACTAGTGGAAATGATGCCCTTGTACTGGGTTCCTGGGTTTGCTTTGACAACCGGGTGGGAAGCTCAACAGTACAGGATGAGCTCAGAATAGAGCCCCTACTTCTCAGAATGAAGAGGAGTAAGTTGATTTGGTTTGGACATGTGGGGAGTATATCCCCTATGTATTAGGTGTACTAAATGAAGCTCTCTGGATGAAGACACGGGCACAGACCAAGGATACACTCATGGGATTGTATGTGTAGGCTGACCTAGGAACACCTGGAGTGGCTGAGTACAGAGTGGTCTTTTCAAACCAAGCATGTTGAGTATGCAACTGTCAACATGTCTGGAAGAAAAGAGTAAAATAGACACAGAAGAGTGGGTTTGGAAATTTTAAAATAGACAGTGTGAACTCTTACATCATAACACTTCTTGCTGTTTCTCCTAGCTGCCATACAGCATCAGTAGTATCATTGCTGATGACTAAATATTTTAGTTTTACAAAAAAAAAAAAAAAAAAAAACTGCAGTGTAAATATCTTGGCTGAAAAATGAACAGGTGCTGGTACTGTTTATGAAGCAGCTTGAGGTCCACTTCTGCTTGAATTACAGAAAATCTCTTGGCAGCTGACTCCATATCTGTGCAAGTTTCTCCTTAACTTATTACAGACAATTAAGCAGGCCAGTGAGCCTACAATGAAATGCGTACTTCTGTCCAGCGTAATTTCTGTCTGCCGTCATCTCATCAGCTGTGTGAAAGCCACACTAGCAAATTTAATAACCCGGCTTCGTCAATGATTGAACTAAATAAATGTGTGATATCTCACCATTTCAATAGGTGTTGTAATGATAGGTCAAACAATGAGTCGACAATTGGATAAAAAAAAAACATAATACATAATACATTCTGTATTTTGCTTATTGATATAAATAAAGTGAAATAATAAATAAATCCCATAGTCAAAAGTGAGCATAAACAAGGAAATATACTGCAACAATTATATGTGGTTTTGAACAAATAAATTTATAATAAATAAAAATTAACCAATAATTAAAACAAAGGGATAATAATAAAAAAAATAAATAGCTGGTATATTTATCATGAAGAAGAGAGTATATCAAAATACACAAATAGAAATTAAATTATGAGAAATTTGACAGTCACCATTAGCAGTACAGTAAATCCTCGCTATCCTCAGTTTCTCTTATCTAATATTATATAAAAAAAGTGCAAACCATTTTGCTATATCTGCAGTCTAATCGCACCTAATCGCATGGAAGGTCCTTACTGCAGACCAAGGGATGGGGTGAGAGCGGACATCAGGGAGTTGTAGTCGCAGCCATGTGCAGGGGAATACAAAATTCAGAGAGGCCGATCGCGCAGCAGCAAAAAGCAAGATTGACCAAAAATAGGTCTATGATGCCCTTAGATGCCCGTGGCTATACACGCACTACAGCAAATGGATCAATGTGCATCAACCTGGTGCCAAGAGGCATGGGTTAGCTGTGGAACCCCACTTGTGATTAGGAACAAGGCTGACAGTTGTTCCCAACAGACACGGTATTCCCAGTAAGTGGGTGTCATAAGCACACACTTATTAAGTTCCTGCTCTTTGTACACACTGCCCGTTGCTACTACAAATTGGTTGTTTTATTGAGGTCCTCAGATCATCCCTGCTGTAATCACTTGCAGCCTCTGGTGGAACACCTAGAAGATAACAAAACTTGAATACAAAGGAAATAAAAGTCATAACAAGGCTTCCCTAGGTGAACCCATGGTGGGATCATTACTGTGCCTCAAGGGGCAAGAGAGAGGAAGGCCTGTCCGTCCCCCGACCCCATCTCCCTCTGCTGGTCCCTTCCTCTGAGATGGTGTCCCACTGGAACCTGACTCCATTTTTCCCATAGTATCAGTGCTTTAGCATCCAAAGTTTCTGAATCCATGTTGTTTTTTCAGGAACGTAACCTCTGTGCATAATGAGATGTACTGTAATTGAATTTGTAACATAAAAGAGAAATAAAATGACAAAGAGAGAAAAAAATATTAATGAAATACAGCATAATCGTACAGCAATATACAGTGGTGTGAAAAACTATTTGCCCCCTTCCTGATTTCTGATTCTTTTGCATGTTTGTCACACAAAATGTTTCTGATCATCAAACACATTTAACCATTAGTCAAATATAACACAAGTAAACACAAAATGCAGTTTTTAAATGATGGTTTTTATTATTTAGGGAGAAAAAAATCCAAACCTACATGGCCCTGTGTGAAAAAGTAATTGCCCCCTTGTTAAAAAATAACCTAACTGTGGTGTATCACACCTGAGTTCAATTTCCGTAGCCACCCCCAGGCCTGATTACTGCCACACCTGTTTCAATCAAGAAATCACTTAAATAGGAGCTGCCTGACACAGAGAAGTAGACCAAAAGCACCTCAAAAGCTAGACATCATGCCAAGATCCAAAGAAATTCAGGAACAAATGAGAACAGAAGTAATTGAGATCTATCAGTCTGGTAAAGGTTATAAAGCCATTTCTAAAGCTTTGGGACTCCAGCGAACCACAGTGAGAGCCATTATCCACAAATGGCAAAAACATGGAACAGTGGTGAACCTTCCCAGGAGTGGCCGGCCGACCAAAATTACCCCAAGAGCGCAGAGACGACTCATCCGAGAGGTCACAAAAGACCCCAGGACAACGTCTAAAGAACTGCAGGCCTCACTTGCCTCAATTAAGGTCAGTGTTAACGACTCCACCATAAGAAAGAGACTGGGCAAAAATGGCCTGCATGGCAGATTTCCAAGATGCAAACCACTGTTAAGCAAAAAGAACATTAGGGCTCGTCTCAATTTTGCTAAGAAACATCTCAATGATTGCCAAGACTTTTGGGAAAATACCTTGTGGACTGATGAGACAAAAGTTGAACTTTTTGGAAGGCAAATGTCCCGTTACATCTGGCGTAAAAGGAACACAGCATTTCAGAAAAAGAACATCATACCAACAGTAAAATATGGTGGTGGTAGTGTGATGGTCTGGGGTTGTTTTGCTGCTTCAGGACCTGGAAGGCTTGCTGTGATAGATGGAACCATGAATTCTACTGTCTACCAAAAAATCCTGAAGGAGAATGTCCGGCCATCTGTTCGTCAACTCAAGCTGAAGCGATCTTGGGTGCTGCAACAGGACAATGACCCAAAACACACCAGCAAATCCACCTCTGAATGGCTGAAGAAAAACAAAATGAAGACTTTGGAGTGGCCTAGTCAAAGTCCTGACCTGAATCCAATTGAGATGCTATGGCATGACCTTAAAAAGGCGGTTCATGCTAGAAAACCCTCAAATAAAGCTGAATTACAACAATTCTGCAAAGATGAGTGGGCCAAAATTCCTCCAGAGCACTGTAAAAGACTCATTGCAAGTTATCGCAAACGCTTGATTGCAGTTATTGCTGCTAAGGGTGGCCCAACCAGTTATTAGGTTCAGGGGGCAATTACTTTTTCACACAGGGCCATGTAGGTTTGGATTTTTTTTTCTCCCTAAATAATAAAAACCATCATTTAAAAACTGCATTTTGTGTTTACTTGTGTTATATTTGACTAATGGTTAAATGTGTTTGATGATCAGAAACATTTTGTGTGACAAACATGCAAAAGAATCAGAAATCAGGAAGGGGGCAAATAGTTTTTCACACCACTGTAAACAAAACATATGAAGTAATTACAACAATATATCAATCTACAAGATAGGAACATGTAATTAAATAAACAAACATGTAATTAAAAGTAGAAATGATTGAATAATTGTTAACAAAAGGAAAAAATGAAAAAAACACAATGTACTAGTATAACATTATAGAGGAAAAAAAATACACGTATAAATCATGAAACAAAAACAAAAAGTGCAAAAACAATAGTGAGTGTTGTTCAAAACTAATGATGTAAGTAACCTCAATGACCTAATCAGTCCTTAAAATCTGGTATCACTTGAAAAGCCTGGAAAAGAAATTGGAGGTGCTTTTGACTGGAATCTTACAAATTCAGCATATGTAGTCATTTTTCCTGACACATTTCAAGGTGGGAACCTCTTCTTCAGGGTAAACCAAGCTTTCTTTTAAGTAAAGAGCTAAACATATTAGTGACAAATTCTCAGTTGGATTTGTAGAGTCGGTATGTGAAGAAAGAGATCAAGACTCCTGTTTGGTGGATTTCGATGCACACTATAATTGGAACCATCAAAATGCTGTAACACCTTGTCATGAGTAGAGCTGTGTAGACAAAATAGAGAATTACAGAAGAAATAGAAATAGGGTAACAAAATAACTAGAATACAGGAAAAAATGTAAAAACTAGGCAAGAAAATAAATATATAGACGGGAGGAGCTTACCTCACCGTTCTTGACTGAAATGGTGAATAAAGCTGTAAAAGACACTGAACAGAGAAGCATGGAACTGATTTAAAAGGGAGAAAGTAGAACAGTAATTAATGAATGAGCTGAAGTTTACTTTGCAGGGTTCACGTAAGTCACAGATCAGTTTAAAATTTGAATTTGGGTGTCTTGTGATGATGATTAGCTGTTATAATTTTTGTGTGTATGCTGCTAGTGTGTTTTCTCATTCCCGCCATGGGTTTGTAATGCTCCCGGCTGCTGCTGACAAAATTCTGTCCTGTTTCCACCTGCTCCCGCCAGTTTCTCCCCTGTCACAAAGGGTTCCATTCTGCTCCCAAAAGCATTCCCACTTTTCCCTTTCACAGGCACTTGAATTTGGCACATAGCCTAAGTGGAATCTTAAATCAGCAGAATGTATTAAAGAAAAAACACCTCGCTGATGGTGTGTTGTTTTTTTTTTCTTCTTTTACAATGTAATCAGAGTTGGTATTTTGATGTCCTTTTCAAAAATAATAAACGGATAGATTAATACATACAGTACAGGGTTACAGCAAGTCCTCAACTCTCCCATGATATCCTCTTTTGAAAACCTAAAACCGTGGTCTGGCTAGTATTTATAAAATCCTTAAAATTGTCCAGGATTTGCCATGATCGCTACAAACAGGGTCGGAGTGGTGGCTCTGAGGCTACGGATCTGTGCTGGTATCAAAAAGGTTACCGGTTCGAATCCCCGTCACTGCCAAAAGAGATCCTACTCTGCTGGGCCCTTGAGCAAGGCCCTTAACCAGTAATTGCTCCCTGTACAATGGCTGACCCTGCGCTCTGACCCCAAGGGGTATGCGAAAACTAACAAATTCCTAATACAAGAAATTGTATAAGGTGAAATAAAGAACAAAAAAAAAACTGCAGACCTCCAGATTTGGTCAGATTGTTGTATGAGATGTGTATGTTTTGTATCTCCTCACGTGTGGCTCTGGTTTTGTTTAAAGTAAAACACACACGTCGGAGCCCTATCAACACCAACTTATAAATACAAAAGGTGATCAAAAAAACAAAAGAAAAAATAAATCAATAAATTGTAATATTTTGTCTAACTAGTAGAAAGCCAAATGTGTGTGTGCGACTTAAAGTTCACATTCACTCTGAAGATCACAGATCTGCTTTAAAGAAGGAGAGCTCATTGTCAGAAGTTACAGACCATTTGGTGAGATTTGTTCCATTAGGTTTTAAAATGTTCCAATATAACTGAAAATTTTTAAAACCAGAGGATACCTCTTAGGTTATAATGCATGTAGCGATCTTCATTTCTGCTTCAGATGTTCAGACATCAGTGTGCTAAATATACCTAATAAGTGTTATATGACACAAACAGTTTGGTTGGGTGCCCCCCAAGGATTACAGGCATCTACAGAAAATCCATACATAGCATAGTGGTGTAGTGATGTGGTTTGTGGCACGATGGCCCAGTGCTAGTGCTGCTGCCTTGCATTTAGGAGGCCAGGGTTCATGTCCCAGAAGGCTCCCGGGACCTTGTGGCTTAGAAAATGACTTCTAACTTTTGGGGACAGTTTAGCTATTCGCTAAACAAATGGCCTTGATGGACTCTTGTTTGTCAGATTTCTTATGTTACAGAGATGCATGGGAAAACAAGCTAACATAAGAACATATTTGTCACAAAAGCCTCCTGAATAATCAAAGTTGATAGTGTTTCTGAAATGGGCATCTTCTGATTTTTCGATTTATCTATCTGTTGAAAGTAAGGTTTGCTAACTGGCTTGTGTCCAGTGTTACTTGGGGAGGCCCTATAAACCTAAGTTCATTCAATAATCAAAGCTATGTAATGCATTTATAGAATGATATTACTGTGTGCAATCTTTGGTAGGCCACTGTAATGAGCAAGCTCCCAGTATCAGGCTACAAATGTAGAATAACTGAGACATGAATAAATGTTATTTGATGAGACTATTCATTTTTACTTTCTCACATACAAAGTATAGGGAAAGAAAATATTGTAATCATCCAAAAATTCAACCTCGATTTTGATGAATCTCGATGTTTTAGACCTCCCCAAGTCAGATGTAATTTCTCGTAGGGAAAGTATTGTAATCATCCAAAAATACGATTTTGATGAATCTCAATGTTTTATACCTCAATGAGTCCAAAAATACCATTCTCTGTGTTTGTGTGTGTGTGTTTGTGTGTGTGTGTGTGTGTAAACACAATAACTTGAGTACACTTTCACTTAGGTCATCCAAATTTTGCCTACAAGTATTAGGTACAAAGCATAGATTTCTAGCAACTTTTGAGGTATTTCCGCTAACCAGAAGTGATACTTTATTTATGCAGCTGCAGAGTCTGATTTATTCAACTTTACTTTTATAATAATTGTTCAATATATTATTAATTTGTTTTGATTTGTTGTTGATGATTCTTTAATGTATATAATATAAAAATATAATCATTGTCTTGCGGTTTACTCCTCAAATATCCATTCCCATACCTGAGTGTACAAGAAAAGTCCTGGGGAGACCACTTGTGATTTTTACATTATGTTCTCCATCAGTTGGCAAATGTACAGTACTTGTAGCATACACATAGAGCCTATAGAGTACATGCTTCAGACAGTGAATATAGCTGACATTTCCAAAATGAAACTGAATGAATTTTCTTGACAGGATCTGAACGCTCTCTAATCCTGGGTTAATGATTCTGAATTATCACCTTTATCCCAGGATTTCCTATGTGGCCGTGCTACCTACCTACATACCTACCAAGCAGGTGTTATCGCCCATTGTTTTGACAGCCATGAAAACAAAGTTCTCCATATGGTATGACCTCGCCAACTATTGAGATCTGAAGTCAACCAAGCATCATCTAAAACCTCGGTTAAAAATATCAACTTTGAGAAGTCTGCTACAGTCTTAAAGTCATAATGTTAATAACACTCTGTGTCTCTGACTTTATGAATTAAGAGTGAAAACACACACAGCTCCTATGTTCATTGATTTTTTTCTAAACCATTTTAATGTGTCTAATTAAGCAAGGAGTGTAATTAAAGACAAGAATTTACTTTTAACATGAAACAGTGAATACCTTGTGCGATGCAGGCTTTTCAGTTTCACTTCTATTTGCCATATGTCAAAAGCACAACATAATTCTTACTTGTGTTTGCCTACTAAATTCGTTAAAATTAAATATGGGAAGGAATGCAAAATAAGGGCAGCACATCTCCATTGTGAAACATAGCACTAAAGGAACAACAATATAGGATGGTCCAGATCTTTTTCTTTTTTTTTTTTTTTTATTAATTTAATTGCAATCCATACAAAGCAATCAAGTTTTTACAAAAAGAAAAATTGAGTTAAGAACAGATCGATCCCCACCCTTGAGAGAGAGAGCAAGCCAAACGGCATAAAAATTTTACGGCTTTTAAACATACCTAAATTAATAAATTCTCTGTGCTTCATGAACTTATTTTAAAATATTACTGATTAGATCCTGCCATGTTTTGAAAAAAGTCTGTATGGATCCTCTAACTGAGTATTTGATTTTTTCCGATTTCAAATAGTATAACACATCCGTTTCCCACTGACTTAAAAGAGGAGAGTTTGGGTTCTTCCAGTTTATCAGAATAAGTCTGCATGCCAAAAGTGTAGTGAATGCAATCACAATTTGTTTGTCTTTCTCCATTTTAAGCCCCTCTGGAAGAACCCCAAACACAGCTGTTAATGGGTTAGGAGGGATTGTGAGTCCAAGGCTGTCTGAGGTAATTAAAAATTTTTGTCCAGAATAATGTTAATTTGGTGCAGGCCCAGAACATGTGACCCAGTGAGGCTGGGACTTGGTTGCAACGTTCGCAGGTTGGATCATGCCCTGGAAACATTTTGGAGAGTTTTAGTCGAGACAGATGTGTTCGATAAATAATTTTAAGTTGTATAATTGTATGCTTTGCACATATGGAGTGCGAGTGAATTCTCTGCATTGCTACTTTCCACTCCTTTTCTGATATATTAATTGAGAGATCTTTTTCCCAGTGTCCTCTTGGATCTTTGAAAGGGAGGGATTGTAAAATGATTTTATATATTGTAGAGATGGAGTCTAAGTCCTTGAGATTGAGCAATATTTTTTCCAGCATGGACGAGGGTGCAAGATGAGGAAAATCTGGAAGTTTCTGTTTAACAAAGTTCCTGATTTGAAGATAGTGAAAGAAATGTGTAGTTGGAATGTTAAATTTGGAATGTAATTGTTCATAGGATGCAAAGACGTTGTCTATATAAAGATCTCTAAGCAAGTTAATTCCAAATTTTTTCAAGATATTAAACGCTGCATATGTTTGTGAAGGCTGAAAGAGGTGGTTCTCTTGCAGAGGTGCCACAGATAAAAGCTTCTCTGTCTTAAAATGCTTTCTACATTGCTTCCAGATTCTAAGTTAGTAGAGCACAATTGGGTATTTTGTATATTGCCGAAAACATGTATTTATAGGAGCTCAGAGCAAGGAATACAAAGAAGTACTGCAGGATTTTACTTCTATTGCGGTCCATGCCTGTGTATGTTCTTCTATTTGTGTCCAGGTTCTTATCGCCTGTATATTTGCTTCCCAGTAATAAAACTGGAAGTTAGGTAGAGCCATGCCACCTTCTGCCTTTTGTCTTTGTAGGGTCGCTCTTTTGATGCGTGGATGTTTTGAATTCCAAATAAATGAGGTTATTGCTGAATCTAATTGCCTAAAAAATGATTTATTAATATATATTGGAATGTTTTGAAATAAAAAAAGTAGCTTAGGAAGAATATTCATCTTAACAGTGTTAATTCTTCCAGCTAGAGTGAGATGAAGGGTTGACCATCTATGCAAGTCTTGTTTAATTTTTTCCATGCAGACAGCGAAGTTTTGTTGATATAGTGCTTTATGTTTACTTGTGATGTTTACCCCTAGGTATTTAAACTGTTCTGCAATGATAAAAGGTAGGGTATCTAATCTAATATTATATGCTTGAGAATTCACTGGAAAGAGTACACTTTTATTCAGATTAATTCTGAGACCAGATATCTTTTGAAATTCTGTGAGTGCTGTTAAGACTGTAGGCACAGAATTTTCTGGGTCCGATATATACAATACCATATCATCTGCATATAATGAGATTTTCTGTTCCAGTACTTCTCTGCTAATCCCCTTTATCTGATCAGTATTTCGACAATGTATTGCCAGTTGTTCAATGGCAATCGCAAACAGCAGCGGTGACAACATTCTAGTTTAAAGTAGTCTGAGCAAATGTTGTTGATGCAAACTGAAGCTTCTGGGTTAGTACAGTATACAGTAATTTAATCCATGCACAAATGTTCGGGCCAAACCCAAACTTCTCCAATGTAGTAAAAAGGTATTTCCATTCAATCATGTCATGCTTTTTCTGCATCCAATGATAATAATATTTCTGGGGTGTTTGATTTAGTTGGTGAGTATATTACATTAAACAGGCGTCGAAGATTTGAAGATAAGTGTCGGCCCCTAATAAATCCAGTTTGGTCTTGTGATATTACCGAAGGGGAGCACTTTCTCCATCCTTCTAGCTATGATTTTAGAGAGTATTTTAACGTTGTTATTCAGAAGTGAAATTGATCTGTATGATGCACATTGTGATAAGTCCTTATTTTGTTTTGGAAAAACAGTGATTAGTGCTTGGCGAAAGGTTTGAGGAAGAGATTGGTTATCTCTGGCTTCTGTAAATGTTGCTAATAGGAGAGGAGCTAGCTGAGCGGAGAATTTCTTGTAAAATTCTTCAGGGTAGCCATCAGGGCCTGCTGTTTTCCCGCCTTGGAGTGACTTTATAGCATCTAGTAATTCTGATAACGCCAGAGGTTTATCAAGTTCCTCCGCACTAAAAGCGTCTATTTGTGGTATCTGTAATGTATCCAGAAATGTATTAGATTGTGTATTGTCTTCTTTAAACTCAGTAGTATATAGGGATTTATAGTAGTCTCTGAAAGTGTGCATTATATTTTTGTGTTCGATGATTTTATCTCCGTTCGTGTTGGTGATTACTGAGATTGTGTTGCGCACTTCATGCTTGTGAATTTGTTGAGCTAAAAGCTTATTAGCTTTCTCTCCATGTTCATAATAATGTCTAGATTTGTAGATTAGTTGTTAAATTTCTTTAGTTGTCAAGAGGTTTAATTCCGAATGTAGAGCCTGCCTCCTCCTATGTAGAGTCTCGCTTGGTAGTCTGGCATGTTCTTCATCTATTTTAGTAATTTCGCTTTTTATCTCTGCTACTTTCTTGGCTTCGGATTTATTTCTGTGGGAAAGATATGAGATAATCTGTCCTCTTATGAAGGCCTTAAGAGTGTCCCAGAGTATTCCTGCAGAGATCTCGGGTGATGTATTTGTCTCTAGAAAGAATTTGATTTGTTTGGATATAAATTCCGTACAATTCTCGTCAGATAATAGAAGCAGGTTGAGGCGCCATCTGCGGGGTGAGTGTATGGGGCTTAGTAATTTTAGCTCCTTTATCATAGGTGCATGGTCCAAAATAGCAATAGCATCGTATTTGCAATATTTAATCATAGGCAAGAAGTTATTGTCTGTAAAGAAGTAATCAATCCTTGAGTAGCAATGATGTACTGGTGAGTAGAAAGAATATGTTCTTGAATTTGGGTTTAAAAACCTCCAGGGGTCTGATAAGTTGTGATCAGTTATAAACTTTGTAATTATCTTTGTGGTGTTAGATGCCGTTCCCCCTGTGGAGGAGGTCCTATCTAAAAGTGGATTTAGAACACAATTAAAGTCCCCAGCCATTATAACTTTGAGTGTTCAGATTGGGAATGGATGCAAATAAATTTTGTATAAATTCCTTATCATCAACATTAGGTGCATAAACATTTATCAAAATCATTTTACAGTTAGGTAAGTCTCCCATGACCATTACATATCTCCCTTCAGGATCCAATACTACATCTGATGCTACAAATGGTACTGTTCTATGTATGAGAATTCCCACACCTCTAGTTTTCTTCGTAAAACTAGAATGGAACATTTGGCCAGTCCAGTCTTTTTGCAGCCGGAACTGATCCTTGCTTAGTAAGTTGGTCTCCTGTAAAAATACTATTTTAGCATTTAGACCTGTTAGGTGAGAGAGTACTTTCTTTCTCTTAATTCGTGATTCAGGCCTTTAACATTCCAGCTTATGAAGTTAACTGTCCCATCATGGAGACATTGATTCTGAGTTTTTGATGTCATTTTATAGTCTTAACTGGAAGTGAGACAGCTTCGGCCTTAATTTCCTATTTCCCCTACAGTTGTTGCCATGCAGCTTATTATTACGTTGGTAGTTATAATTATAAAGATTAATAGGATAGATTAGGTATAGATCAAGCCTGCTCTCTTTCTCTCCCCCCTATAACCCCCCACCCTCCCTTTTTGCCTCCCCAAATGAGGCTAAAACCCACTTCACACAGTCCCTGTACTCTGACATACCCAGAGACAGAGCACATCCAAAGCAAAACAAGCCCCAATGCAGCGGCATTTTAGGGTTAAAAGATAGAGATATCTATTACCAATATAGTCTTTAAAAAAGAAAAAAAAGAATTTTGCACTTAAAATATATATATATATACAGTAATCCCTCGCCATATCGCGCTTCGACTTTCGCGGCTTCACTCTATCGCGGATTTTATATGAAAGCATAACTAAATATAAAGCGCGGATTTTTCGGTGCTTCGCGGGTTCTGCGGACAATGTGTCTTTTTACTTCCTGTACATGCTTCCTCAGTTGATTTCATACAAGGGACGCTATTGGCGGATGGCTGAGAAGCTAACCAATCAGTGCACGCAGTTAAGTTCTCCTGACTGAGAAGCTAACCAATCAGAGCACGCAGTTGAGTTCCTGCGTGCTAAATGCAGTGTTAACCAGGAAGTCTCGTCTCGCTCATTCAGCATCAACATGTTTCGCTGTGTAAAGAGTTGTGCTCTTTTGTGTTTATCTTTGTGCATAGTCAAGCCCTTCATTATGGCTCCAAAACAATCTGCTACTGCTTCAGGGGCCGTGCCCAAGCGCAAGAAGAAGATGTTAACGATTGCCGAAAAGGTAAACGTTTTGGATTTGTTGAAGGCTACGATTCTTTTTATTTAAAAAGTAGGAAAGTAATATAAGATCTACGGCCACAGTGTCCTTTTAACCAGGGTGCAAAACGAGTTGTAAGTGGATGTAATAAGGCAGAAGTCTGGATGGAATCTGCTTTAGGGATTTGGACTGAAGACTGCCAGAAGAACAACAACGGCAGTGCTACACAATCGCCTGAAGTGGCTCCTTTACAAGGGCTGTAACGCTCTCCTTTGTTGTGCAGTAAAATTAAACTCATTGTTATCGGACAAGTCATCGTGTCGTTGTTGGTGAGTAACCATAATTAATTTTCTTCTTACAGTGCTTAGTACATGTACGTACGTTTAGTGTCACTGTACACACATTTACTGTATACTATTTTTCTTGCATTGTACGTATTTATTGCTGGTGGCCTGTCTATCGTAATGGCTGTAACATATGTGATATCGGAGACACTCAATATCTTTAAAATAATATTTAGGTTTTACTGTATATAAACAGTGTGTTTATATACATAATTTCAATGAATCTTACCTAATATCTAAGAGAATACAAAGGGATTATGCTGTATAACTCTGCGGGGAATATTTATAAACAGTGTGGGAGCGTTTTGTAAGGGCTTAAAATATATAAAAATAACCATACAAACATATGGTTTCTACTTCGCAGATTTTCACCTATCGCGGGGGGGTCTGGAACGCAACCCCCGCGATCGAGGAGGGATTACTGTATATAGTCTTCAACAATTTTAGTGCATTAAGATGATATACCCAGATAATAAACCCGGGTGATGGTGTTAAAGATGTGTCCAGAAGAAGTATAACAAGTCTTAATACAGTAATAACAATAAACCAAGGGTATGATATTGAACAGTCTCGTTTAGGGTAGAGATGAAATAATTAGAAAAAAAAAGTAATTAAGCACAATAAAACAAACAGATAGCGCCCTAGTAATACTAAGTAATAATGAGAATATATGAGAATATATGCTGATAAAAACCCGTATTTTAAAACGAATAGATCAGACAGTAGATTATTGATCTTTGCTTTATCATTAACCGCCATGACTCACTATTATGTATCAGAATAGTCCCGGGATCAGCTTTCTTAATTCCTTTTCTGCTTCTTCCTTGCTAGCGAAGACATAAAATTGACCCTGCCATTCCACTTTAAGTTTTGCCGGATACAAGAGGCTGTATTTGACGCTGGCTTGCCGTAACTGCTGTTTGATGTTGTAAAAGGCTGCGCGTTTAGTAGCTGTTGCTGGAGAGACGTCAGGGAAGATACGAATGTGGTTATTTTCAAATGTAATATCTTCCTTGTTTCTGAGGAGTGCCATCACCTCTAGCTTAAATGATAATCGTTCAAAACAGACTATAAAAGACCTTGGTCTGGGTCTAACAGTGTTTGATCCGCGTACGCGGTAAGCCGCTGCTATCTCAGATTCTGCTTTAAAGTCGTCCCCGATTATTTTAGAAAAAAGTTCAGCTGCGAATTTCACCGGGTTTGAACTTTCTCGATTCTCAGGCAAACCTTCAATTCTGACATTATACCTTCTACTACCATCTTCCAAAGCAGCCAGTCTGTCTCCAAGTTTTTTGCATTCGGAGCTGACATTTTCTGCTTTTTCTTCAGCACTGGTAGCTAAATTTTCGGCTAATTCTATCCTAGTCGTAAATGTCTCCTTGAGATCCTCCAATTGATCAGTAAGCGTTTCAATTTTACCCAGCACCTGTCACATCTCCACTTGCATTTCTTGTCGCAGCCTTTCATTTGCCTGGTGCAGCATCAGCTGCTGCGTTTCATTTGCTTGTTGCAACTCCTGCCGCTGCGTTTCGTTTGCTTGCTGCCATTCCTGTTTCAATTCCAGCAATTCCTGTTTCAGTCTCTCATGTGCCTTTGCCCTTGCTTTCTCATTTGCCTTCTCGGTTTTCTTTATATCTTGTATGAGCTCAGCGAACATCACCTGCAGTTTAGACATTTCAATTGTGCTTTCTTGTACCGTAGGTGTAGCGTCAGGCTCTACTGTAGCCGGTGCCCCCGTTATTCCCGGCTCGCGTGGAGTAATTGAGATCGCAGAGTTTAAGGCCTTTTCCACTTTCAGGTGTTCTTCTCTAATCGGCAAGCTATCGAGATCTGCACTCACTGATCATACAATCGCTCCCCTTTTCACTCTCAGCCGGCGACGATGTAGCGGACCTTGGTCCCGAAGAGTCTGTACTTTCGCCAGCTGATCCAGGTCTCTCTCTGAAAGGCCGTATCTTGAGCTAGGGCTTGCTGATCTTAGCTTGAGTGCAGCTTTAGTTTTCGATTCTTTTGGACCCCCTTTCTTGTTGGCCATGTTTATATATGCTTACATATATACTGTAGCAGTCTCCTTGGGTTGAATAGATACAGGATATCTCAGGATAATAAGCAAATAATATGAAAAATAACACCACTGCTAGCGGAGCTCCACTTCAGACGTCCATCTCTCGCATTGGACGAGACCAAAACAGATCTAATTATGCAATTTTCATTACGCTATAACTTAAGTTTATTATGTATAGAATTCACAAAAAAAATTCCAAAATGGCGGGGAGATGGTTGTCAGTTGAACAGCGGGTGCGATGTGCTCGTCTTTTCTCGATAACGGGCAATGTTTCCGAGGTGCACTGCATTAAAAGTTGCATAATTAGATCTGGACCACCCTTGCATAATATAAAGGGCTTTCTCAATCCTGTACACAGATCAGAATAATAAAGTGCTATGGCCAATCCGTGCCATGCCTTGGTGGTCAGCACATCACAGGACACCTTAACAAGTAGCGGGCAAAAATGTGATGTTCTGTGCCTCAATTTTTTTTTCTTTTTTCCTTTTGCTTTAATTTTCTTTTTGTCAGCCTATTACAATTTGTGCAAAGCTTCAACCTTTATATACTCAGCAAAAAAAGAAACGTCCCCTGACTTTCAACTGTTTTTACTTTCAGTAGACTTAATGTGTAAATATTTGTATGAACACTAAAAGAGTCAACACCATAAGACATAAACTAAAAATGTTTCACAATGTGTTCCTGAATGAAGGGAAGCTCAAAATCAAAAGTACCAGTCAGTATCTGGTGTGGCCACCAGCTGCTTGAAGTACTGCAGTGCATCTCCTCCTCATGGACTGGACCAGATTTGTCAGTTCTTGCTGTGAGATGTTACCCCACTCTTCCACCAAGGCACCTGCAAGTTCCTGGACATTTCTGGGGGGAATGGCCCTAGCCCTCATCCTGCGATCCAACAGGTCCCAGACGTGCTCAATGGGATTGAGATCTGGGCTCTTCGCTGGCCATGGCAGAACACTGACATTGCTGTCATGCAGAAACTCGCGCACTTTTTGCCACTCCTGTCTGGTCCAGCGAAGGTGGGTTTGTGCCCATAGGCGGCGTTGTTGCTGGTGATGTCTGGTAAGGACCTGCCTTACAACAGGCCTGCAAGCCCTCAGTCCAGCCTCTCTCAGCCTATTGCGGACAGTCTGAGCACTGATGGAGGGATTGTGTGTTCCTGGTGTGACTCGGGCAGTTGTTGTGGCCATCCTGTACCTGTCACGCAGGTGTGATATTCGGATGTACCGATCCTGTGCAGGTGTTGTTACACGTGGTCTTCCACTGCGAGGATGATCAGCTGTCCTTCCTGTCTCCCTGTAGCGCTGTCTTAGGCGTCTCACAGTGTGGACATGGCAATTTATTGCCCTAGCCACATCAGCAGTCCTCATGCCTCCCTGCAGCATGCCTAATGCACGTTCACGCAGATGAGCAGGGACCCTGGGCATCTTTCTTTGGGTGTTTTTCACAGTCGGTAGACAAGTCTCTTTAGTGTCCTGCGTTTTTAGAACTGTGACCTTAAATGCCTACTTTCTGTAAGCTGTTAAGGTCTTAACGACCATTCCACAGGTGCATGTTAATTAATTGATTATGGTTAATTGAACATGCATGGAAAACATTGTTTAAACAATTTACAATGAAGATCTGTAAAGTTATTTGGATTTTTAAAACATTATTGTTGAAATACACAGTCCTGAAAAAGGGACGTTTCTTTTTTTGCTGAGTATATTTATATCGGGAG
Source organism: Polypterus bichir lapradei (assembly GCA_026402145.1). Lineage (NCBI taxonomy): Eukaryota > Metazoa > Chordata > Cladistia > Polypteriformes > Polypteridae > Polypterus > Polypterus bichir. The sequence continues at coordinate 11,238,685 of JANRMT010062820.1, forward strand.
TAAAAAAGTTAACTGTAAGTTTTACCATAATGACTAAGAAGCAATTAAGTTGTTCAGGATTGTGATTAAAACAAAAAAAAAAAAAAAAGTGATGGATTGCAGGCAGTGTTGACAAGAGGATTTCAGTAATTGATGTAATTGAAAAGAAAAGAAATACGGAAATTCAAAGAAGAAATAATTAATGAAACCAGAGGTAATTAGCAGTACAATAACAACTAAGAGGTTACAGATGTTGAAAGATTCTGAATTTAAAGCTTTTTGAGAAAAGAACAAAACAAGAAAACTAAAAGTTTTGTAAAGTTGATTAGCTGATGTAAATCTTCACATCATGCACCACTTGTGACAGGCAGCACTCCCACACCACATTGTAATGTTGTAGCAGTGAAGGAATAAAAGCTGAAAGGCAAACCAACCATACTGAAACACCACACACGAGGCACGTGTCCACCTTTGCTTCTCACGGAGCAGAAAACCATTGTGTCAATGGCCTGAGAAAACTGCTGAAGAATACAGAAGAGCGAACGACATAATGTCTTGGCTGTTAAACCACTGAAGGACAATACGCCTTTCTCTTTATTTTTACTTTCTCCTTTTGCAAGTGCATGCTATAGCAGTCCTTTTCTTAACTCCATAACATAAACTCCATAAATTTATGCCCACCTCTAATTTAGTATTTAGATTATATTACATGCCTGTAAGAGTCTCTTCATGGCTCTCCTGCTTTGCATGTGTTGCGTTGTATTTGCCGGTTAGTGAATTGCCAAGAGAAACAGGCAAGTGATGTTCAGACAATGGCTATTTTTATCAAGAGTCATTCTGATTACAGGTTTTTTTTTTTTGTTTTTTTTTAAACTAAATCTTGCCAAAATTATTAGCTGATCAAGTTGCACACTATTATAATCCTTAACCCATAATAAATTGACTTTTTCTAATCAATTAATAGAAGAAAAGACATAGTAGTATCATCCATCCATCCATTATCCAACCAGCTATATCCTAACTACAGGGTCGCGGGGGTCTGCTGGAGCCAATCCCAGCCAACACTGGGCTCAAGGCAGGAAACAAACCCCAGGCGGGGCACCAGTCCACCACAGGGTGTGCACACACACACACCAAGCACACACACACCAGGCACACACTAGGGCCAATTTAGGATCGCCAATGCACCTAACCTGCATGTCTTTGAATTGTGGGAGGAAACCCACGCAGACACAGGGAGAACAGTAGTAACAGTGTAATGATTTTTACACTAGGAATTTGCCATAAGTCAGACAATGTTCGTATTTCACCCTATAATGGAATTAAAAAAAATATATATATATATATTACGGTGTCCAGTGTCAAAATTGTATATGATATGATTGACTGATATGATGTTATATTAATTATAATCCACAGAAACAAGGTTGCTCATTAAACACTGTGTGGGTTGTTGGCTGGAATGTCAGCTGTGTGGTCATTGTTCAACAGAATACCAGCATGCAACACTTGTCCTCTAGATGTCTTAGGTGGTAGGAGTTTGATTCAAAACAAATAAAAAAATTAATTAATCATCTAAAAGAGCACTGCCTCGCATTGCCTATACTGTAAGCATTTCTGCTCCATGAGAAAGATGAAACAATTCAGCCTATGCACCCTGAAAACTGTTATAATTAGGAGTCACAGGCAGAGCAAAATAGGTAATGGCCCTGCCTTTATGGTCCTTTTAGGAGGCCTCAAGCCCAACTAACCTGCCCAAGGAGACTCGCACCAAATCCAGCTAGCTTCAAAACTACTCTTTACAGGCTTTTGGCCTAATGGGCCCCAAACGAGTGTGCCAAATGTGCCAAAATATTTCATAAGCCCCAGTGGAAGAATGACCTTTATAAATAAAGGATTTATTAGAAAAAATACAGGCAAAATGTTCAAAAGATGGAAAGTGGACCAAAAAGGATTTGTCTGAAAGGTAATCAAGAAAAATATCCAAATACACTATCCAGAAGAGAGAAACAGAAAATCCAACGAAAATAGGAATAATCTCAGAACTCCTTTCACAAACAGTGTTGTCCTGCTACTGGTTAAATAGTCATATGGAGGGCTCAGGAGTGGTGAAGTCAGGGTGGCCCCGCCTCCTGGGGCTCCACCCACAAAGCACAAGGAATTTCGGGACATTTAAAGGAAGGGTACATAATTGCAAATATCTCAAAAAATACATAAACGCATGAAAAATAAGAATTCAAAAACAGTAAAACGCAAACACTTGTTAATGCATAACGGAAACAAAATGTGTTACTTTAGATGTTTATGACTACTAAGCAGCATATTTCCATTTAACTCAGAGGTGACAAAACAAGAGTACATATTACTTTTATTTAATTTGTTTTTGAAATTAAGCTGGCTAGCAAAGGTTAAAAATATGTGCTATTTAAAGAGAAAAACAAAATTTTGTACTTCGTTTAAGTAATCTGTTCTCTTTTAAGTTATTAGTTTATATTGAAAAAGCAGAAACACAACTGTGAAGAAACCAGTACTGATGATGACACCGAATTTATGTAAAGATTTATTCTTCATTCCATGGCACTTCAACAGATGATTAGAGCTTATTGTGGCATTGTAATGACATCATGAAAAATCTCTAACAGCTACCAACTGTAAAGGAGAATCTAGCAAAGCAGTACCATTTTAATAGCCTTTAGATAGATAGAACTAATTTAATTCACTGTTTCTGTATTAAGAGACTAGTAGTTCTCATCAATTCACTTCTTTAACTCACTGACATAACTAATTAAGAACAGCATTGGAGAAACGCCATTTGGCCTAAAAGAAAGGTATAACTGGGTGTCATCTGCATGTGAGTGAAAATTAACATGGAAGCGTGTGAAATGAAAACTGGAAACATCCAAGTACTGAGCATTGTGGGACACCATGCAAAACATCTGAGTATAATGATGGAGTACCGTCTGCTTCATTTCTATATGTACTGTGTGACACTAGAGGGTGCTGTCGCTCCTCATACCCCACAGACAAACGTCCAAGACACCAGGTAAAAGCACCAGGAAATATTTTAATTTCTTCTTTTCTCAATATTGTGCCACAAAGCACCACAACCCCCACAATAAATAAATCAATAATACAATAATTCTTCTCCTCTCATCCCAGCAGCTCTGTCACACTCCCTCTCTCCCCCGGGTCTCCACTTAGTCCTTTATATAGTCCTTGACCTGGAGGTGCTTCTGTCCTTCTGTCCATGTGATTCACCAGCACTTCCGGGTCAGATGGAGAATTACATTTTTCTTCAGCCCGGAAGTACTTCCATCCACGTGACTTGGGAGTACTTCCAGACTATATGGGAAGCAAAAATCCCCATGGTACCCAGCAGGGCTGTGAAGCTATACTCCATTTCCCATGGTGCCCTGAAGGAATCCGGGGCACCTCTAAGCTGCAGGGGAAGTTGCCAACTAGCGTCCCGGGTGCGTCGGCCAGGTTGAGCTGCCGGCCATCCATCACAACTGGTACTAAATGATTTGTTTGAGAAGAAGTAAACCAGGTAAGCACAGAGCCATTGAACCCAATGTCATTTTCCAGCCTGTGTGCTAAAACGGTCAGTGGTGTCAAATGCTGTACTTATTGTAAATCTAATAATACTGTGACTCTGGAATTCCTTTCATCAGAGGGTATTAGAATTTCATTTACAGCACGTGTCTGTGCTGTTTCTCTACTATGACTGGTGTGGAAGCCACACTGGAAATTCTCAAGTAAATTGTGATATGCAAGACGTGACTAAAGCTGCATGGTGACTACTTTTTGAAGTATATTAGAGAGATGGGGTAAAACTGAAATGGATCTGTAATTATGAAGTATATGTGGGTCTGGTTATGACTTTCTAAGTAATGGTCTGTTAACTGACACTTTAGTTCATCAGGAACTGCGCCATTCGGTAATGAACTATTGACAATGCTAGGAATGGGTGCTGTCAGAACATCTCATTAGCTTTTAAGTAGTTTAGTTGTGACAAGCTCTAAGGAACATAAACCTCCATTGAAAGACATTAACATTAAGACGTTAACTCATCATGTACTGAAATTGAGATTTTTGGTTGTATGGTGCTGTTAAGCCGTGTATTTGTTTTTACTACCCTTGCTGAAAATGAGCAACATTGCTGCCGCTGCAAAGAAAAACTCAGCAAGCCTTGCCATACATTTGAAATATTTGGTCAGTGCGCATTTCCATTTCAAGCCAATGTAAGTTCCACTTTTTAGAGGTTGGCAGATTGTTCTGTTCACTTGTTATGGGATGTTAGGGTGCTCGTGTTAGCAGCTGCTTTCACAGTAGCCAGCCATATAACAAAAGGACTGCCTTTTAGTTTGATTGTGACAGCTGTGTATATTCAGTTATTATTAGCATGTAAATTTGGGGGCATTTATAGAGGGCAATTTTGGCCCTGCATTTGTTTGTTTGTTTTAAATTTGTGGACTTTTTTTGCCCTCTCTTCCCAGTTGTTTCCAATTTCGGTCTTAATAAATGCATGCTACTGTCCAAAATGCTCATGTGGTGGGAACAGGAGTGGAACCCAATGTCACCCCACATTATACCACATGGTGACGGGCCTGTATGGTGCTGCACAATGCACATCTCCAGGAACCTTTCACTTCAGCACCTTACATGGATCTGTTCGTCGTGGTGCAGTAAACTGAACTGGGAATTGTCCAAAAACACAATGCAGTGCCACACTAAGCGGGTTGGGATTTGAGCCAAGATACCTGAATATCTGAAGCAATAACACTAAACAGTTTAGCCCCATGCTACCCACATATATCGTCCATTCCCCCACCCCGACTCTTCTTGTTTCAATACAAGGCTTTTTTGGAGCTGGAACATGTCCCAGCAACCACAAGTGTAAAGAATATGCCAAGCCTGAATGTGATGCCAGTGTTTTGTAAGTCACCATCACACTGGTGGCCACACTCATTCGTACGGGGCCAGTTTATAGTCAGCCTGACTTGCACAGCTTTAGAGTTCCCAAAGGTGAGCCGTTCAGCATTAAAGGTGAAGAGTCAAAGACATGAGTGACGCCTTCTGCATCCTCAGCACACCTCACCAATCACGTGATTGTACTCCCCAAGAGTCATCTCCCACTGTGCAACTTGTCACCTGCTTGTCACTTTTTTTCAAAGTGGGATTTAGTTAAAAAAATTAAAAAAAAAAAAAAAAAAAAGGACTGAGGTCCACAGTGCAATAGGAAAGTAAACTAAGCAGTCTAACCCCGACGCTCCTTGGAAGTGAAATCCTTTAACAATAGGATTTTCCAGGAATCATTAAGTGTTTTGCTGGACAAAAAGAATAAAAGCTTCTTAAAATATGGCCATACATTTTTGTATTGTGTCGTCAGATTAGGGTTTGTCATTGGTTCGACAGCATTACACCACCATGTAAAATAATAGAAGCGGCCTTGTTGTACTTAGTGATTTAGATTTCCTACTGAATCACACTTGGTTATTCCTTCAGTCGCTGCTGTTCATTTTATATGTGTTTCTCTAAATGCCAGACTGGTGTTTCATAAAGCATATTTGTATGGCATTTATTATCTTTTGTTTTAAGTGCTTTTTGTTTCATTTATGTGTTAAAATCAATATTTAAATTAATTACTGTGCAGTAGTTTGTGTTTCAAGACGGGGAGAAATGGGGATTGAATTAATATGAAAGCCTTGAGAGGTCGGGGGGAGGCATGCTGACCTTTACCTAGACCCCCTAATTCAGTAAATCCACCCCTTGTGTTACTCTACCAGCCTGTAATGCTTTGGTGTTTTGTTTCTTAAAAAAACAGGTTATCCTAATATACTAATATTAATGTCATCATCTTATTCTTCATTGTAAATACAATATTGTTTTTTCTCATATAAACACTAAGTTGATAAATTTACAGATAGAAATGTTAGTGGAAGCATTACATATGAATTGAAGAAATTGGCTCACTCTGTTTGTCGGATCTGTTGCATATAATTTCATTTGATTGTATTATGTGGTAAAGAATTACTGCTTCTGGACAGCAGCTCGAAACTGAACTGAGACTGAAAAGACTGATGCTGCCATCTGCTGGTGCTGTTTGGAAACGAGTGCCAACAGTGTAGTCATAGCTATGCATACTAATGGAGTCCTCATGTAGCAGGAGCGTAGGCACAGCATGTATAGCCGTGCAGCCACTGAATAACACAAAGGCAATGATGCCAAAATGGTGGGTTTAGAAATAACACTATATAGTAATTTTTAACAAAGAGTAAACTTCATACAATTATTTGCATTCTGACATTTATGAATTTTAAGGTAATTGCATTGACAAGGACTGTACTTCTTACTTTATTAAAGAATAAACACTTTAGTAGCATCGTCTCTCCCCATTTGCAGGTGGTCCTCTTGGTGTGTTTAGAAGGTACGGTTTGTGCATGTAGTGCTTGAAATGGTTTGGTCATGCTGTAAGAACTGATCAAGATTTCAGAGCACTCTTTCAGAAGCGTTTGTTTACTGGTATGAAAATAAATCCCATGTATTTAATGATTTGCATAAAATTTATATGCGAACATTCCCTGATTTACTTAATCCAACTCGGAGTGGCAAGTAACCAGAGGCTATCAGAATAGGATTGGGCACAAGAATGGCACAGGCTCTGGATGAATTCGCTCTCACACATCCACACTCAGGCAGAGCATTTTTACCCCTTAATCCAGCCCACCTCTTTGGGTTGTGGTACTCCAGTTAAAAAAAAAAAAACATTAACACAAGAAAAAAAATGCAAACATCACACAGATAACAACCAGATGTAGCATACAAGCCCAGTACACAACATGACACTCGATCCATAAGGCAGTATTGCTAACCACCTGGTCATTCTGATGCCCCCAAAGATTATTTCTGCTATGATAAACCCATGGACATCAATGAAGAGTAATTTATGGAATGTCCATCAATTAAAAACAGAGAGCTTCATTTGCCATATCTTAAAATTATAATTTAAGTTGACATATTAACAGAAGCTCAATATTTCCCAGATAGCTTCTGTAAAAAGCTAAATTTCCCCGTAGGGACAAATTAAATCCGTCTATCTGTCTGTATTCCTTCATAAAGGTGCACTAGCTTTACCACTTACAGTGGTGCTTCGGTTTGCGAGCATAATTCGTTCTGGAAACATGCTTGTAATCCGAAGCACTCGTATATCAAAGCGAATTTCCCCATAAGAAATAATGGAAACTCAGACAAGTCGTTTCACAACCCACAAATATTTATATAAAAATGATTAATACAAAATCTTCACTGTAACTAACGGAATCCCTGCTATCTGCTGGCTTACTGGAATCTTTTTCTTTTTTTGCAACTTTAACAAGGAAACCTATCCAATGACGGTTGCTTTTGCCTGAAGAGTCACTACACTTGGACACAAAATTAAAAAAAATGCTTTATGCATTGTAAGGTTTCTAAACTATTTTGGGATTCCCCCAACGGGACAACACGCAAAAGAGCGTCCCGAAGTAAGCAACCGCAGGCTCTCGGTGCTGTTCCAGTTCGCCATAAAAGAGAATCAGAAAAGATCACGGTCAAGCTATAAGCACCTGCTGTCAATGGGTGATGCAAGGAACATTATAAATACAAGAGCACAGTATTACTTGGCCACTAACCTGGTCACAACCCTGCCTGACTGCTGTGTCTCTGTATAGGAGAGCAGTAGATCCTGCTACAATAAATAACCGTGCTGTTCCTGTTTTACACTGACTAAAGCTGGTTTTGTTAAAGTACTGAGACTCCGCTTCGTGACAGGGACTTGCACGTTACAGCACACACATGGTCATCATGCTGTAGTAAACAGTATAGGCTCATACGGATGTTGACTATATGAGTGAGGCACTCCGACTGAGAACAAGCATGGGAGACGATTACCCACAATCCCACGTGACGCTCGTCGGACAAAGTGTATACGTACTACTCGTATTGCAAGACTTTGCTCGTTTATCAAGTTAAAATTTAATACAAATTTTAGCTCATCTTGCAGACCAAGTTACTCGCAGTCCAAGGTTTCACTGCATTAGGGACTTCGTGCCCCCTCTGATATTGCCATTAGCCCAACAGAAAACTTGTATGAAAAAACGAGGTTTGCACCCTTTGAGTTTTTGCGCAATCGAAGAGAGAGGAGGCTTTCTCTTTCACCTATTTAATTTTTGTGCAGTCATTCATGCGTGTCAGAACAGGATAAAGAGGGTCTTGGGTCTCGAAGATCAGGGGCTTGATGTCTTAAGTTCATGGGATGGGGTTGAAGGAGGTTTCTCAAAGATCAGGGATTGGACCTCCAATCAAGGGCCAAAAAGCCACAGAAGTCTAAAAAAAAAAAAAAAAAAAAAAAAAAGACAACAACATTTATTTATATAGCACATTTTCATACAAAAAATGTAGCTCAAAGTGCTTTACATAATGAAGAATAGAAGAATAAAAGACACAGTAAGAAAATAAAATAAGCAACATTAATTAACATAGAATAAGAGTAAGGTCCAATGGCCAGGGAGGACAGAAAAAAACAAAAAAAAAACTCCAGACGGCTGGAGAAAAAAATAAAATCTGTAAGGATTCCAGACCATGAGACCGCCCAGTCTCCTCTGGGCATTCTACCTAACAAATCAAACAGTCCTCTTTGGATTTACGGTTCTCACGGAAGGACTTGATGATGATGGTCACGTAGACTTCTGGCTTTTAGTCCATCAATGTTGGAGCATCATGATGCTTTGAGTAGGTGGTGGTGGCGCAGGCCGCCACCACAAAGAAACCGGAAAAAGAAACAGAAGAGAGAGTAGGGGTCAATACGGATTTTAGAGCCACCATGAATAGTTATTATAATGAATTGAACATACAGAGTATCAGGATTAAGTTAAAGTTAAGTTATGAGATGGCCATGTTAAAGTAATGTGTTTTCAGCAGTGTTTAAAATGCTCCATTGTATTAGCCTGGTGAGTTCCTATACAAACTATTTTAGGTGCATAACAGCAGAAGGCCGCCTCACCACTTCTTTTAAGTTTTGCTCTTGGAATTCTAAGCAGACACTCATTTGAGGATCTGAGGTTACGAATTGGATTATAGGGTGTCAGACATTCCGATATATAAGATGGAGCGAGATTATTTAAGGCTTTATAAACCATAAGCAGAATTTTAAAGTCAATTCTGAAAGATCCAGAAAACCAGTGTAGTGCCATCAAAACTGGAGAAATGTGTTCGGATTTTCTTTTCCTAGTTAGGATTCTAACCTAACACCACCAGTTCACTATACCAATGAAAACCAAGCTGGTTACCTGACATATGTGATGGATATTTATTAAAAGTCTGCATTTTATTTATCTGCAACCAATTTTTCATTTATTCATGTGGTTTATAACAGTGTTTCCCAACCACCGGTCCACAGACCATCACCATTCCATAAAGCAGGTTAGGAATGTCTCTGGTCTGTGGTGTTCTCCGCTGTTAATAAATGCGGAAGCTCATAAGCGCATCCCGTTCCCCGATTTAATGTTCTAATTGAAGCCGCTCAAATATCCATGACAGACCCAACACTTCCATCCACCACCACAACTCCCCCCAATTTGATCTAGTGTTAATCGATCAAGCCCCTCAAAACTCAATGGGGAAGCTGTCATTGTTTTACAGTTTCCCCATAAAGGTCCGTGAAGAGATTTTGAAACTAAAACCAGTCCACCTATCAAAAAGTTTGAAAACCACGGGTTTATGTCAGTACAGGCTGATTGGACCAACCAAGCTGTCACAGAAGCAACAAGGCCTAAACCAACCCTGGACAACCCACTGAAGGACATCCTTCAATTTGTTAGGCTCCTCTGAAAAGTGAAAAGAGTAACTGTGCTTTAACACCAGTGTTGTGTGGTCAAGCCAGGTCATCTGAGAGAAGGTACCCAAGAACTGCATAGCAGCCAACATTTGCTGTTGCTGATCCAACAAGGGTGGGCGGGGTCTGACTCTCTCAACATTTCAAGAAAATGCCCGGGATATGTAGGGTCACTGCACTGCTTAGTTAGTCCTGCCTTGGCCTAGTGTGCTACAGTATGTCTTCATTTTTGTTGGTCATGCTGCTCAATAGATTTAATGATTTCGTATCATGTCCGGCAAAAATATAAGCCTTAAGTTTTAGTGTTCATAATTCATGAGAAAAAAGTGTTTGTTTCTTTTCTTGTTATCAGGTAGAGCCGCACAGACTTGGATCTTTAAATTTAAAAAACATCTTAGAGGGAACATTTATGTTGATGGCTGTGATGAATGTAACATAAACGTGTGAATACTTTTCTTGGTATTTACAGTCTGTGTATTTTTTTTTATTTTTTTATTTATTTATTTTTTTGCCAATACAAAAAGCTGTTCCAACCTCAAAAAGAAACTTTTTAAAATGAACTTTCCTACCTTGCATTGGTAGCTTACTGAAAATGTTTCACACAAACTTGCTAATTATAGCTACAATACAGGGAATGATAAATGGTAAAAAGTTTGTCTTTCAGTAAGTTCTCATTATAATTAGATATTGCTGTAGGTTCATCCATTATCAAACCCACTTAATCCAGTTCAGGGTCACGGGGGCTTGAGCATCACATTGACAGGTAAGAGTTACCCCTGAGTGGTGAGAGAGCCCCACTTTTACGGGACCAACCTGGAGTTGTCCGTTGACCTAATGTACACATCTTTGGAGTGTGGCATTTAAAAACTGGACTACCCAGAGAATGGCCCACATGGACACAGAGAAACATGCTAAGCCTTCATGGACTGTGACTGCACCTCCATGCCATTACAGATTTAAGATTTTTTTTCTTTAGTTAAAGATGTATAATTCTTTTTTAATTAGGTCATGTGCAATTAAAACATAGTTCTTAATTTATCCTACTTTCTGTGACAATTTTTGCTTTATTCCCTCCACCCCCATAATCTGTTGTCTATGAGAGAGGAGCAAAAGCTTCAGAGTCGTCAAAAATTTTGATCTCCAGTTTTTGATGGATTGTGACATTTTTAGGGTCCCCTGATACCAAAAACATTAATATCTCAATGATGGGTGTGTGTCTGTCTGTATGTTAGTTTGTTGGACTGTCTAGAGCTAAACGGCTGGAGCAAAAAATACCAAACTCGAAACTTAAGCCTGTTTTTAAGATGACGATGTGCTGCTTAGTTTTTGAGTCAAATCGTGCAAGCAAAAGAGGCACTCTAGAGGATCCCTCAAATACTGTAATTCTGTAATTAATTATGAATTCTTCTTATCAATTACTATCGTAATGGCCTATTTTATGATCAGAAAGATCAGCATCAGAGCGGTAAATAATTACTGAAACGTTATAGAATAGTTGCTTCCTAGGGCACAAACCCTACTGACGCTCATGTCAAAATTTTTTTGGTTTTATTTTCCCAAGCTTAATGTGTTATTGACTCTCGTGTGGCGGTTTAGCTTTACCCTACTGATGATTTGTTATCACAGTAGCAATCCTGCTCAGTACAAGAGGAACCTCAAGGTTAGACATTTGGCGCATGTGTTTTGCTGACGAGCCAATGGGGTGAAGCTACCATCTGCAGGATTATGACTGAATGCCTCTAAGTCAGACTTTCCTAAACGTGACAATACCCTAGCACCCTAGCTTCAGTGTTCCTGGGGTAGCCACAGGCCGCCCTTTGAGGGCACACTGGCACAGAGGACCATTCAAGACCTGAATGAGCAGCTGCACCCTCTTCCTCTTCTGCAACACGTTTGTGGTGGACCCAGTGCTAAATCATTCTTAAATGTCCTGATTCTACATACATAAAAACAGACTGGAGACTCCACGGGGGAACCGTCCCTCTTCTTCGTATTGAGGCAGAGAGGCTGCTGCGTGCCAGGGAAGGGGGGTAGTTTTAGTTATCCATTGTTTGCTTCAGTACCAAAAAACAGAAATCAATACTGAATTCAAAAGTTTAGGACCAGTCTAATCCTAGTCATCGACTGGAGTCAAGTGCTGTTGTTGACTTGATACGCTTAAATGGAATTATAATACAACAAAGCAAGCTTTTTACTTGGAATCAAACAGTTAATCGTAGGAGAGGGAACTGAATCTGTACCCTTGTAGGATTCAGTCCTGTTTCACGGACACTAGGCCAGAGCAACATGCCAATACAAACAAATGTTGACGACATAAGTATTCCTTTTTTTATTAATTCATAGGTTGTTTCCTTACAGTCCTTTTATCTCAGTTCATTGACGAAAGGTTAAGGCCAGCATTTCCAAAAGTAAAGAGTATCCATAATAGTGTTAGAAGTCTTTGGAGACCTTAAATCTCTTTCTTATCAACATCTGCTTAATATTTAGTTAATAAACATAAAACAAAAAAGAAAAGAAACCCACAGTGGTCCAGGCTGAGGCTCTTGTAGCGGCCGTTGTTCAGTCCGTTTATTGAGCCAGCTCTTCCAGTACGGGATCACATCGAGAAGAAGCCATTTCTGGTAGCAGTGCAGTGCCAGGATTCATCCTGAACTCCATCGGTTTGCTGCTGCTCGGCACACTGCGTCTGCTCTGATTCCTTTTCTATTAAGTGTATTAAGGGGCTGAACTGAATGGTTTTCACTCCTCCATTTTTTCATATGCTTTTAAGATTTGTAAAGCTGTTGCATTTTTGAATTTCCACGCTTTGAACTTTTAACACTCTTGGAGTATTTCCCTTTCAGCATTTTACAAATCACAAGAACAGCATGACTTTCACCTTATAAAATTTTAATAGCTCTGTTGTGTTAAAAAGCTAGAATCTTGTGTGCTTTTCTTTCCGTTATATGCGTCGCCACTCTAACCTGGAGATGAGTGTGAATCTTCGGCAGATCTGTCAGTGGCATTCCCTTTTAATTGTGACTGCCACATCAGAGTTCTGACTGCATGTTAACGTATTTTAAAAGCCATTGTCATTGCACTTTTCTGCAGGGAGTTGGTGCTTTTTAAAAAGGTGCCTGTGATGTGTTTGCCTTCTGCCATCAGATTTTACAGAAAGGACTGATGTTCAGTTTATTAGTGTGCTGCCAGTGGTCGGCGTCAACAAGTCAAATTGGAATGAACTCTTGCACGTCCTCTCAAAGAACCTGAGATTGTACGCCTCAAGGGGGACTTGGCGTTATTTTCACTTGTGTAAAAAAAAATACAATAAAACAGCTGTCCCTGCGGACATTGAATGTTATCTGTGCAAGACAGAACTAAAGATTGTCGTCCCCCCGCCCCCTTTCTTTTTCCTATCAAGTTACAGAGAATCTCATCGTTTTCCCATTTACTTTTCCAGTGGGCTGATCACTTCAGTTTTGTTTTCCTTTCTTTGTACGTGGTCAGGTTTGTTTATGGGATTTGTTCATTTGGAGTCATCGTCATAGGCACACACTACTTATATTACAGATTAGATCAACATCAGCAGTACACCAAAACAAGGTTTGTAAACTTCCAGAAGGCCATTTACTTGAGTGTTTTATCCACCATTCGTCAGCATCATCGGGCAACTGGACTGTGTTAGTAATTCGTTGTGCATCGCCGTCATGGTTTTGGGTGTGTATTTTGTATACGAGGGATATCCAGAAAAAAAGGTTACAACAGCTGTTTAAAATCGAAAAATGAATATATTTCAACCAAATTTACAGGGTATGTTCCAAAATATGTGTTTATTTCTCAACATAATCACCGTCAACTTCGATGCACTTCTTCAGCCTGGGCACCAGCTTTTTTTATACCCTCGTCGAATACGCTCCGCTCCACCTCCGAAAGCCACTTCTCCACTGTCTCCTTCACCTCCTCATCGTTGGAAAAACGTTTCCCACCCAAGAATTCTTTCACAATTCTTCCACAAGCAGACGATGGATCTCAGCTGCGGATTCGCGACGCAAACTAAGGAACTTGATGACCGAACAAATCTCGCATCGGCGGTAGGTGGAGCTAACGACCTCAGCAGAGGTTGACGAAGTCGCTTGCTGTGATGACATTTCACAACTGACTGACGCGGTCCCAGGCTTATTTTGACCGTTAGGACCCCCCTACACGCAGGTATGCCAACCTTCGAAAAAAAAAAAAATCCCTGCACCCTCCAGGGCACTTGTAACCTTTTTTTCTGGATATCCCTCGTATAATACTAAATAAATATTTATGTCTGCAAATAGTTTTATAAATTTTTTTTTTTTTTTTTCTTCACACACACACGCACACATGTTCACTCGCTGGCCACTTTATTAGGAACACCTGTTCAGCTTCTTGTTAACCCAATTATCTAGTCAGCCAATCACATGTCAGCAACCGAGCATCAGAATGGGGAATAAAGGGGATTTAAGTGACGTTGAACGTGGCATGGTTGTTGGTGCCACATGGGCTGGTCTGAGTATTTCAGAAACTGCTGATCTACAGGGATTTTCACACATAACCAACTCTAGGGTTTATAGAGGATGGTCCGAAAAAGGGGAAATATCCAGTGAGCGGCAGCTGTCTGGACGAAAATGCTGTGTTAATGTCAGAGGAGAATGGCCAGACTTGGTCAAGCTAATAGAAATGCAACAGCAACTCACATAAGCACTCGCTACACCTGAGGTGTGCAGAAGAGCATCTCTGAATGCACAACACGTCAACCCTTGAAGCAGATGGGCTACAGCAGCAGGGGACCACACCGGGTGCCACTCCTGTCCGCCAAGAACTGGCAGTTAAGGCTACAATTCACATTTGCTCACCAAAATTGGACAGTGGAAGACTGAAAAAACATTGCTGTCTGGCGAGTCTCAATTTCTGCTTTGACATTCAGATAGTAGAGTCAGAATTTGGTGTCAGCTACATGAAAGCGTGGATCTATCCTACCTTTGTACCAACGGTTCAGGCTGGTGGTGGTTTAATGAAGTCGGGGATATTTTATTGGCACATTTGGGGCCCCTTAGTACCAACTGAGCATCGTTTAAATGTCACAGCCTACCTGAGTATTGTTGCTGACCATGTCCATCCCTTTATGACTGCAGTGTAACCATCCTCTGATGGCTACTTCCAGTAGGATAACACACCATGTCATCGGGATCAAGCTCAGATCATCTCCAACTTGAACATGACAATGAGTTCACTGGACTCAAATGGCCTCCACAGTCACCAGATCTCAATCCAGTAGAGCAACTTTGGGATGTGGCGGAATGGAATGGATGTGCAGCCAACAAATCTGCAGTAACTGCGCGATCCTGTCATGTCAATATGGACCAAAATCCCTGAGGAATGTTTCCTGCATTTTATTGAATCTATGCAACAAAGAATTACAGCAGTTCAGAAGGCAAATCAGGGGTTGGGGGGTCCAATCCGGTACTAGCGAGGTGTACCTAATAAAGTGGCCGGTGAGTGCATATGCTGGACTTCACCTCACCGTTTTGTGTCTGTGAGTAGAGTTCATGTCGGACCAGGCCGGGTGCTCACCTGGCTTCCCCATTTGAATTAAACATATCCTTGTTTTTCAATGGTGTGAACCTTAGTGCCGCAGGGCTGCTACAAGATAAACGCTTATTAAGGGAAACAGATAATATATTCGGTGGCTTTTTGGGAGGTCTTGACCAAACAGAATTGTGCTGCTTTATGGTCACTCTCAACTGCCACTTTGTTCCCTGTGTGAACCAAATCGTCATTCTTGGAGTCTGTGATATGTGCGATTCCCTTTGAGTTAAATCTAATTACCACAGTGGCACGCGTTCAGAGATTCTGTGCTGGGCTTCAGTACATTAAATGATTTCTGTTCCTGCTTCTCCCGAGTCTCAGATACACAACATGCCTCAGCATTGCAAATAAAATAATGAGGTTTGTACTACAAGAGACACAAAGAACAAAGAAATGTTATTTCTTTTTGCGACTGGACTAGAAATCAGACTTTGAAAATCATAATTAGATGGCTGCAACATGAGAGCAACAGTTGTGGAATCTGATGATTAGCTGCATGTAAGCCAAATATCATCTGAAAATGAAAGAAAACCTCGTCTTAAAGCTCTCGGCGTGTTCTGCAAGAAACCTGTAACCATAGTTATAACGCCAGTGTGAAAAAAGGCATTTTCATTTTTGCTATTTATTTGGTTTCTTGCTTGTCTTACTATAACATGCCTGCCAAGTGTTGAATGATTGGCATTAACTGGAGTTCTAGGACCACTGGAAGGAAGCAGCGACTGCGCTGATGGGCTTTTGGACCTCATTTCTAGTTGATGAGAGCTAGAAATAGTTCGAATGCAGCTACCAGACAAACACTCCAGCACTAGTATGATTCGCCGTACTTAAATAAATTCCACTGTCTAAGTGTCTTCTTTTAAAAGATTTGGGTGAAATTCAAAGGAAACAGTTCACACAAACAATCTGTGGGAAAAAAGGTGGAAAAGGAAAAAGTATAGCATTCTGCTTTAGGACAAAGTATCTAGGTGACGTTTCATAAGGGTTTGTGTTATCTCATTCACCACATCAACGAACATAACAGAAATCTGAATGCCCATCTATGTAACTTCAGTCTAAGGGCTGTTCTGTCCTACACAGGTAACATTACAAACATTCCTATTAATTATTTAAAAAAAAAAAAAAAAAAAAAGGGGATGGGGTTTAACTTGAATCTTCCATTATCTGTTATATTCAAGGTCAAAACTAAGCAAGCTAAGGTAAATTTGCCATTCACATTAATTTAAAGGATTTGGCTCTTATTATACCCGAGTTTCTATCAATTTCTCAATATGTTATTGTGTTGGTGACATGTTGCTCAGCCTGCCAGCTGGCATAATTCTCTTCTATATCTGAGAATACTGCTTTTTTTTTTTTTGCTTTCTTTCATTTTTTTTTTTTTTTTCTTTTTCTGGTGTATGAAGTAATATTGTAATCAGAATGGTTGAAGTAGTTCTAGGGAATAAAAAAACAAACATTTGTGATCTTTAACTCTTGCACGGCAAAAGGCGGAAAAACTTAATTTGCACCTACGTCTCTCTGTATTTTTTGCTTTCCTGATCACTTTTTCCCCTCATGCTCTCTTTAAAAATAGTTCTCTTTTCATCCTTTCATGTATTCATTTATTTTTGCATTAGTGTTCTCCGTGATATCCTGTCCGGTGTTAGTTCCTACTTTGAATGCTTTATTCCTGGGACAGGTTTTGACTTTCCGTGATCTTGTACAGGACCAAGTAGTTCAGAAAGCAACACCAATGCGCCAGTGGCAATATGCGGGAACCAAAGGCTTTAATAAACTGCCAATGGATTTTGGGTGGCACAGGGGCATACTATAATCAGGTTAATGTGAATAGCCCGGTTAGAGCAGAAATCTGATTTCTTAAAAATCCGTGTTTACATGCCCAAGTAATCTTCTGGAGTTGTTCTTTGTCAAAATGCTCTGATGTCTTTTAACTCTATTTGAAGAGATTAATGACATCAAGGGCTTCCATGAATCAGAAAACAAGTATGAGCCCTGTAGCAATTGTGTTTTATAAATATATTTAGTCAGATTGAGACATGTTTTATAGGTTTCTTTTACAGGATTTCACACAACAAACTCTTTTCTCTTTGGCTGTGCAATTGAGCTCTGCAAAGGACGCAGTACGTGTGCTTCTCACCTTACAGCCAGTGCTGCTGTGATAATAACACAGGTATTTTTACTTCAGTTATTATTGCATCAGGTTAATCATTACTTTAAAAAGTAATCAAACTACTAACACACATTACTTTTAACGTGTTACCCTACTACTCTCGAATTTGTGTTGCTGGGCTTAGCACTGTATGTTCAGCTCAACAACACTAATTTAACAATTTCAGAAATATTGAGAGAGATCATTTCAGTCAGTAGAAGGAATAATGCAGTCGCCCAAACATCTGCACACCCGTGGCTGATGAAAGTGTATGCAAAGCAAATACATGTGCGGGCTGACGGAGTGCAGTGGACTATAAAATAAATCGCAGTATCCTGGTTATGGGTTTACATGGCTGCTTAATCCGGTTATTCACTGAGAAATCTACCTCTGTTAACCAGTAACCCGATTTCTTTAACTGGAATAAGTGTTTACATGGCGTTTATAGAAATGAGGTTTCTATGGATAATCGGGTTATTGAAGCGCACTGAAATGCACTGACTAATCAGCTCTGTTTGCTTTACAAGTCCATGTTTCTAGGTGTAAATCCCAACTAGGGCAACGTCTGTGTGAGTTCTTATCTCATGTCATTGAATAAAACTCGCCAGTCTGTCCTAGGTGTGCCAGATCTGTAATTTGTTACGTAATAGATGCCTATATTTTTCATTATTAACTTGATCAAACAAACAAAATGAATCTGAAATACATGACACATGCATGGGCAATTAACATTAAAGGATCTTCTTTTTCTGGAATTGTACCAGTAATCAATCACCTTAAAACATCTCTGTAAACAAAGCAGAAGACCAGAAAATGGTTGTGATGCCACAGCCGTGTAAATTGCATTATAACCTGCAAAGAGATGGACGTAATGGGACTAAGAATTGCCAAATTGGTTTACAGCATGGGAAATGAAGTGCAGCGGGACTAAAAGGATCTAGGAGTTTGAATGAGGTTATCCATCATGTGGACAGTCAGCCAATCAAATGTGTGTAATATCACATGTACCGAAGCCCACGTGGAATTTTAAAATAAATATGGCTGGTCTGAGGGACCAAAGAAGAAACCACAATGTCGGTGACAACAAAAAGAACAGAAGAGAGTGAAGGCGAAATCAGAAAAGGACGCAGAGACAACTGTTTCATCGGACTCTCAGTGAAAGCATCTTATGAGCAACACCGATTACTAAGTCAAAGGCTGCCTCAGGACAAACCTTTACTCCTTGACATCCTCCATAAGCTTTTTTCTGAAGACTACAGCATATCCAGACTTTGCTATCTTTATTCTCTTTTATGCTTCATTCTACTGGTGGTATTATTCTTTAATAAACACCATCCATCCATTATCCAACCCGCTATATCCTAACTACAGGGTCACGGGGGGTCTGCTGGAGCCAATCCCAGCCAACACAGGGCGCAAGGCAGGAAATAAACCCCGGGCAGGGCGCGCGCACACGCACACACACACTCCAAGCACACACTAGAATCGCCAATGCACCTAACTGGCATGACTTTGGACTGTGGGAGGAAACCCACGCAGACACGGGGTAATAAACACCATGTTGCTTTTAAATTTCTATACTTTGTCTCAATATCTAGAGTGACTGAAGTAATAAAGTAAATATTAAGAGCACCTGGAGCAACTGGAAGTTGCTATACGCTCCGATCTGTGGGGTTTATCAGTCTGAGGAGGGAAGCTCCAGCCAGTAGAGGGGAACAGTATGTAAAGTAAGACACCATTGGTTGATGAATGGCTAATGGCCAAGGATGTTGAGCCTTTGTATGTTCAAATATATTCTTGGAGACCAATGTCATATTTAGGTCTAATGTACTGCGTTTTTAAGACTTATGTTGTTCACGCCAATGATAAGTAAGCCTCATAAAGTGCTAGGGAGTGATGGTCTGTACAGGCATCATTCATATGGCACTTAATGTGGTCAGGGTCTGTGTGTATGTGCATAGCTATGTGTGTGTGTGTGTGTGTGTGTGTGTGTGTGTGTGTGTGTGTTAATCGTAAATTGCATGGCTAAACCAATCTGGTAGCAAATTTGGGTAGTTCAAGGGTAAGAGTACGATAACACACTTCATTGTGAATTTAGGCAGAACTGCTGCCATTATACTCAAAGAACAACAAATGCGTTTGACTCCTGTTTACATTAAATAGATAAAATAGATTTTAGTTTCAATATGGTTGAAGATGAGCAATTTTCTGAAGGTATCATCTCATAATACTAACTTGACACATTTTTTTTTTCTTATGTCTTTCACAGCCCCCCTAAGCCAACTCTGATCATTTCTGGAGTTGTCGCAAAGGTATTGTGATTCCTTGTTTTCTGTATTGTATTGCATGTCAGTTGTATTGATTGCCTGCCATTTCATACCTGCAGGGGTTCCAAGGCCCCCACTGAAAAACCGGAAAAAGAACAACAGAGAAAGTAGGGGTTAGTATGGATCACGGAGCCTTGATAAAAATGATAATTAAATGCAGAATATCAGGGTTACACTGTTAAGATAATGGGTTGGAATGATGAACAGTAAGGAATAACCGCTGGAATGGTTTATTAAATAATGAATTATTGGCTCTGTTTTAGTGTTGTCATATTACGTGTCCATGAATAGAAGTGCAAGTCCTGCTGTAGCCATTTTTTTTGTGGTGTTTTGTGTGTTCTCTTTATGCACTTGTGGGTTTTTTTTCCTGGTTATTTTATTTCCTTCCCACAGATGTGTACGTTAGGTTGATTGGTGAGGGCACAGGAGTTACTGTTTCATGTCTTACAGCCATTGCTACAAGCACAGGCTATTGCTCCCCACAAACCCATATTAGAATGATCCAATTCAGAAAATAATTAAATGGATGGATGTTCATTTTATTCTGTTTTAAATGTCCATCCATCTGTCCTCATTCACTAATACAGGGTTACACAGAGGCCAAGCCTGCCCTAGGAAGTATCAGGAGCAGAGTAGGAACCGACTCTGGGTGGGATGCCAGTCTAAATAATTTTGGATTTCAGTAGGGACCCCAACTTCCAACTAGAAGCAAGGACTTGAACATGTTAGGATGTGATTTATTAAAATGGACAAATACTTGCATATTGATCGTTTATTGAAAGGGTAAAGCTTTGAAATGAAAGTTATAAACTTAGAGCAATTCCGCCCGAGTTTCCCATATTGATCATTCATTGAGTTAAAAGCACATTCAAAATTTCTGTAGTCATATGACATTACATGTGATTTTGTCACCATCAGTTAGTCTGCAGCCGTGTCACTGTCAGCATCGGCGTTTTTCCAGTTAGTCCAGTATTAGCTATTTAGTTTACTGATAATAAAAGATTTCCTTTACTCAACCCCGTTCTGAACATGTTGTGCTTTAAATCACGTTTATATATTAATAATTTAAAATCTGCTTTTAGTGCACTCATTGAACTGCCTTCCACTTTAAACTGAGTCTAAACCTCTGTTGTTTCTAGTCATCTACTGTATGACCCATTAAACTTCCACATGTGGCTCTTTGAGGGTGACGAAAGGCATGGGAAAGCTAGTAATGGAGTCAGTGTGGTCATTAAATTTATAATAGTGCTTTAGCAGGAAAAAAGGAAACGTTAGATGGAGGGTACACATTAAAGCACAATAAGATCGCACCAGACCAGCATAACTAGGAAGCGAAGTGGACCTTGACAATATACTGTGTGGCGTCACACTCGGATAATAGTGACTTACAACTAAAGCATCAACCCGTCCACGTTCTGCAGACATTCTGTCTAATTCATCTTCCAAACAATAATAAGAAGCAGGATTTGTGTGATGACAACTACAAGGCATTTAGTATCTGCTGGAACAAACGGTGGCTAATACAGGATATGAACTTTGTGACTAACAAGGACAGCAGTATTCTCTCTGGGGCTGATTAGTATGAGCTTTTCCCTTCTTTCGTGTGTTTCCGTGGTGACATGAAGTTTATAATAGAAGATTATTAGACCTGCTTAATCATATTTGAAGTCTGTCCTAATGGCATTAAGCACAAGGGAGTGGCCACCCCTGGACAGGATTAACTGTATGTCACCGGCCCCCTTTCACTCCCACATACAGTGCCCTCTATAATGTTTGGCACAAAGACACTTTTTTTCCTTGATTTAGCCCTCTTCCCCACAATTCCGATGTCGTGAGTAAAGTGCACAATTCAGACTTTCATTTTAGGGTTTACTTTCCGGTCACACAACACTTTTTCTACGTGGTCCTCTCATTTCAGGGCACCGTAATAATTTAGACACAGCAATGGCTATTATCTATGATCGTATCAGTGATCTATTAAAGCCATTATATTTAGTGCTTTGTCGCATATCCCTTGCATGCAGTGACTGCTTGAAGTCTGTGATTCGCAGACATCATTAAATGCTGAGGATCTTCTCTGGCGATGCACTGCCAAGCCTCAGATGCAGCCATCTTCAGCTCCTGCTTGTTTTGGGGCTTGACCCCTTTTCCCTTCAGCATATGAATTTAAATCGGGTGACTGGTTTGGCCATTCAAGAGTTTTCCACATTTCAGCTTTGAAAAACTCCTGTGTGGCCTTGGCAGAATGTTTTGGGATTGTCATTCTGTTGTACGATGAAGTGCCATCCAGTGAGTTTGGATGATTTACTACAACTTGAGCAGATCAGATGTTTCTCTTCACCTCAGAATTCACTGTGCCACTGGCATCAGCAGTTCCATCATCCAATGAAGAGAAGTGTGCCTGGACCTGTGGTAGCTATACATGCCCAAACCATAACCCCACCAGCACCATGTTTAACAGATGGGGTGGTCTACTTTGATCTTGGGAAGTTCCTTTTGGTCTCCACACTCTTGCCATCACTCTGATCAGGTTCAACTTCATCTTGTTTGTCCACAAGACGTTTTCCCAGAATTCTGCTGGCTCTTTTAAGTCCTTTTTCATAAACTGTAATCTGGCCATCCTGTTTTTGTGGCTGACTAGTGGTTTACATCTTGCTGTGTATCCTCTGTGTTTCTGTTCATGAAGTCTTCTGCAGATAGTCGTCTCTGACACACACACACACACACACATCTGCCTCCTGAAGACTGTTTCTGATCTGTCACACAGGCGTCTGGGGCTATTTCTTTAACCATAGTGAGGATTCTTCTGTCATCAGCAGTTTAAGTCTTCCTCGGCCTTCCAGTCCCTTTGCGATTACTGAGCTCACCAGTGTGTTCTTTCTTCTTAATGATATTCCAGATAGATGATTTGGTTAATTCTGAGGTTTTGCCGATGCCTCTGTTGGTTTTATTCTCGTTTTTCAACCTCATACTGGCTTCTTTGACTTTCATTGACACAGCTCTTCTCATGTTGAACAATGGCAACTACAGACTCAAAGGGTAGAAGTAAACTGAGGTATCTTATGAAGCCATGAAACAAACCTAAGGAATCACAAACATCTGTGACCCAATTGTTCCAAACATTATGGTGCCCTGAAATATGGGTACCTTGTATAAAGTGTTGGCATTTCCTCATGTATGCAAATCCCCTTAAATGACAGCCTGCAATGTGCACTTTAATCACAATGTCTGAACTGTTTAATTGTTAACTTTAACTTGTGGGGTAGATCAAGGAGAAATGTGTCATTGTCGCAAACATTATGGAGGACACTGTACATGGAGGACCAATGTTAGAAGAACAGATTAACTTAACATTCACATCTTTGGCATCTGGGAAGAAAAGTGGAGCACCCACTAAAACAAGAGAAGATGGTGCAGCCTCCACACGGGCAGTGACTGGGCACCAAACCCGTTGTGGCGATGACGCTTCGCTGCTCAATAACCTCCATGTAAAACGAATATTGAGGTTATTTGGCAAATTGTGGCACCTCACATATACGAGGCCTTATTGTATGCAAAAATTAATTAGACTAGAAGGTTGTTAACATGTTTGTATCCATCCATCCGTCCATTATCCAACCCGCTATATCCTAACTACAGGGTCACGGGGAGTCTGCTGAAGCCAATCCCAGCCAACACAGGGCGCAAGGCAGGAAACAAACCCCTGGGCAGGGCGCCAGCCCTGTTTGTATGATGGTCAAAATCTTTTGTTTGTAACATTTTATATTTGAGATTCTGGCTGTAGACCACTTGAATGTTTAGTCGGGAATCCTCTAAAGCTCTCAGTTTACAGGGTGTAACATGGAGACATGGTGGGCACTTGACCTCTGGATGCCTTTTATGCAGAGCAAATTTTGTAGAGATCTGTGTCGGTGATACGGCAGTAGACTGCCTATTAAGAGACCCCAGTGTACTTGTGGTGGTCCCATTGCTCTTGCATGTATTGCAGTATTTGGTGGCCAAAATGTCTTTGACTGGAAGCCACAGAGATGCAGGTTGAGTCTTTTTCCCCCAACTCTTTATTTGCCCTTAAACAAGTTAGTTTACCTGCTAGCTCTCCATTAATCCTTATACTCTATGAATTGCCTTTCCCAAGGTTTCTTAAGTTTTTTTTTACCCTACAAGGATTTTTTTTTTTTTCGGGGAGTTTTTCTTTGTCGTCTTAGAGAGTCAAGGCATGGGGGCCGTCAAAAGGCAGGGCTTGTTAAAGGCCATTGCAACACTACTTGTATGATTTTGGGCTATATAAAAAAAAAAATATATATATATATATATATATATATATATATATACACATATACATATACATACACTCGCACACCTCTGCCTTGGGAACTTCTGCAGGGCCATCTCCCTGTGTGCTGGTGGACTGTTCTGGAGTCACAAAATTCAATAGTGGATGCAGTAAGAAATGTGGCCAATGAACAAAGGAATATAAGATCTATACTATGTGATATTGACCACAATTTAAATGAATTGGTTAAAAAATAAATGCTGCATCTGTTTCCCTGTTTTTACATTCTGCTAATTACATTCAAACGAAGTTGTAACGCTGTCCGATTTAGCTGATCATTTGGTGGGTCAGGCTCATCATACCACATCTCTTCAGGTACGGGCAAGAAACAACTGTGTGCCACATTTGGCAGCACACTACATGTTTGAACAATGCGACACACTTTCTGTGAAGACGCCTTTGTGTTAAAGAACTGCTTGCCCTTTGCTACACTAGTTGGAAAAAGCACCTGTGACTGTGCAGAGCTGCCGTTTTTATAGATAATGTAATGCCAGCTCATTCTTTAGGTGATTCATCCCTGGCTGATGTAACTTGTCCAGCGCCGTTGCAATAGCAGTGTGCGTGCAGCTGATCGCTCCGATTACATTTGGGAAAATTAGACGTTGCTGTGTATTGCACTTTGATGTTTCTGGTTCAACCACAGTGTTAGGAAATCTTACATATATGGATGACAAGCAGATAATACCATCCTAAACAGCTGACATGGCACAACTCGGTGATGATTGTGAAACACCCGATCAGCCAGCAAGTTCACATTGAAAAGCTTCTGTGGTTAAAAACGCGAGAGTGGACAAAACTTGCCAAGGAGCAGGTAGCGCACAATTCCTTAAAGTGTGCCTTTGTAAAGCCGGCGCCAGTTCATTACACAGCATCTAGAGGAGAGCTCTTGGAACTCGAAATCGACGTTGAAGCCAGTCATCATCGTCTCTAAATGTGCGCTCTCTTCTTTTGGTGCAACTCTGAAGTGCTTGATAAAAACACGCCCTGCTCTTGGGTTTTGTACTTGTCGTTTGTGTCCATTTTCCAGGCTATAGGATGAGTCCCTCAATGATTATAAACAAGTCCACTTGAGCTCTGTGTATGCTGTGAAGCTCTATTATTATAATTACAGAAATGAATTTTTACAATGGGTTGGGAACAACAAACTCTGCTGTGCTCCAGATCTTGTATAAGAAATCCACGGTTGAGCCTCGGAGCTTCACCCAACTTTCTGCTTGATCTTCTTCATGCAGGCCTGCTAAGTGACTCAGCTGGTCGATGGCTGGTAGTCTGAAAATCCTCTAAAGTATTTTAAAGAGCCTACACTCTCACCTGTCACATGAAGTCAGCACTGTTTTGGTCTGCTTAAAAAAATATCTTTTGGATTTCACTTCTGACTACCTGCACTTTCTCTTCATGGACTTCATACCTGGAGCTTATATTGTAAAAAAAAATGTTTTATTTGCATGAGTGTTTTATAAAGACACCCAGCACAGGGGAGCAGTGGTTAGCACTGCGGCCTCACAGCTCCAGAATCCCAGCACACTCGCTGTCTGTCTGGAGTTTGTGTATTTGACGTGACCGATTGAAATGTTTTTATTAAAAAAAAAAAAAAAAGATCACGGGGATTGATTTTATTCTGTGAGTGAGGCAGACATTCCTTTAAAAGGGCAAAGAGAGAAGAGTCTTGACAAGCAGGGTTTGTATCCTAAAGGTTGAGATCGGTACCCAATCAGAAAGGGAAAATGGGCTCCTCGTCAAAGACCAACCAAGAGGCTGCTTGACAACAAAATACGTACCTCCACCTAGAAAAAGGTGGTGTATGTAAAACAAAGGGGCATTTTACCTCTAATGTGTTTATTTTTTTGAAAAAAATGTAATTTTTTTTTATTACTCAAATTGTGAAAATCCTACAGCTAACAAATATAAGGAGACTTTACATGGTCATTTTTAAGCATATGAAACCAAGTACACTTTTTTGTGGTGCATATTGTGCGGTTTTGACAAGAACATCAAATGTGTTCAGTCCTGAAATCTCCAAATAACATCAAGCTGACTTTGAAGGTCCCAAAAGCTCCTGCTCTGCACCCCAGTACTGCGGCTCTCTGCGTGAAGAAAAACTTCTAACATCTCCAGTGAACGAATTCTGTGACTTCTAAAACCAGTCGGCTGCACCAGTGAGGACTGAAGAGTGAGTCTGTCTGTCTGTCTGTCTGTCTGTCTGTCTGCCTGCCTGCCTGCCTGTCTATCTATCTGTTATACAGTGCCTTATCTATCTATCTATCTATCTGTATAGTGTCTTTCATGTCTATCTGTTATATAGTGCCTTATCTATCCATTTATCTATCATATGGTGCCTTATCTGTCTATCTATTATAGGTGGAGTGGTGGCTCTGAGGCTACGGATCTGCACTGGCAATCGGAAGGTTGCCAGTTCGAATCCCATAAAATGCCAAAAGGGACTCTGCTCTGTTGGGCCCTTGAGCGAGGCCCTTAACCTGCAATTGCTGAGGACTTTGAGTAGTGAGAAAAGCACTATACAAAAGCAAAGAGTTATTATTATTATTATTTATTATAGTGCCTTTCCTATCTGTCTGTCTATCAATAACATTTTATAGTGCCTTTCATATCTGTCCATCTGTCTGTCTAATGTATCAGTTTTATTAGTCGTCTAATGTAGTGTAATATCCATTTGTCTGTGTGTTATATAGTGCCTTTCATATCTGTCTATAACCTTGAGCCTTCCTGTCTGTCTATCTAATATATCACCTTCATTAGCTCTCTAATATATTGAGTTTTAATCCTTTAATCGCCATATACATTTTCTTGTATTAGGAATATGTCACTTTTCGCATACCCCAACTTGCTCTCCAGGGAGTATCTGGGCTCAGCTATTTGTACAGCACCCCTGCAGCAATTGCAGTTTAAAGGCCTTGCCCAAGGGACCAACAGAGTCGCATTCCTTCTGTCACTGCTGGGATTCAAAGCGGCAACCTTCAAAGTGCCTTTCATCTCTCTCTACATCCTTTCCGTCTCCCAGTCTCTGTCTGTCGCATAGTGCCATGCTTGTCTGTCTCTGTCTGTCAGGTGGACCCCCATATGTTTCCATGTGCTGACTGCATTCACTTGATGCCCTTCATTCCTTTCCCAGGTTCTTATGCAGTTGCTGCTGTTCTCGTATCTCCATCTAGTGGCCCTTTGCACATCTGCATCACAGTTAGAGTTTGGCCCCATCAATAAAGGCACTGACACGCAGATTGGGTGTTGAGAGCGTCACCGAATGCAGTTGGCTGAGCTTGACTACATGGCTGTCATTTTCCTCCGTGTTTCCCCGAGGTTCTTTCTCCCAGTGCTAGCAGGCCATGGTTTGATTTAATTCAGAGTATTTAGTATTTCAAATCAATTGGTCTTACTGAGCATTCATATATTGCCGACTTTCAAGCAGTGATCTTTGAATCCCCAAGGGTTAAAAGGCACCAATGAATATGTCATAAAGTGCAAAAAGACGTGTGATATTCCAGGTTAGCCTACAGCTTTTTACACGAGTATTCTTGCCAGTTTAATATTTGTTTTTCTTTATGAAATGAAAAATCATCAATAACTGAAAGTGACAGATAAAGCGACTTGGCTGAAGAGGTGGTCCATGCCCTTTGAAATTCAGCGGCAGCAGCAGGTCTGTCAGCTCTGTGGCGTTGCCCCCCTTCAGTTGCCATGGCACTGCGGCGGAGCGGCTTTATTGTTAATTACAAACACAGATGTGCTCTCCTCCTGTTCTCAGATCTTCCTGTTCTCTTTCTCAGGGCAATAAGGATTTTCCGCCTGCTGCAGCTCAGGTAGCTCATCAGAAGCCTCAGCCATCTGCAGAGAAGCTACCCCCGTGTCATCACGTGCACCAGCAGATCCACCAGCCTCGCAAGTGAGCCAGCGACGAGGACGTCCAGCCGGTGCGGTCACCTGAGTGCCATCACGTGATGCTAGACTTGTGTTGTGTTTTATTCCCTTTCTTGAAACAAAAGCTAATTTGATGATTAAATACGATGTTCTGATAGGTCAGAATGTGGAATTTAGTAGAAATGGACAGAGATGTTTTTAATTTGACAAATTGGGTAATTCCATGTGCTGTCCTCCTTGGTGGCACATTTCATAGAATGAGCCAACGTGTTTAAGTAAATGAAGGATGAGCTCAGGCTATGCAAACAAACCGATTTATGATTGCTTTTGTACGTGATAAGGTCATTGAATCGACAAAGGCAGAGGAGGGCTTTTTTTTTTTTTTTTTTTTTTTAAAAGAATTTTTCAAAAGATTGAAATCCTTTATTAGTTCAGCAATTGAAATAAAACAATTATTTTTAAGCCTCAGGAGTTGTTTCCTTTTTGTTTATTGTTGAGAGGTTGAAATGCCGAGATGAAAGAACTTAATGGCGTCGTTTAGAGTGGCACTTGTTGAAATATGTTTGTCACTTTACCTGATTATTTGAGCCTTTATTCTCTCCTAAGCTTGGGATTGACTCCCGGCCCTGTCACGGCTCCATCTTCCTCCCCGTGTTATGTTGTTTTCCTTTTGTTGTTGTACGTTATGTTTAGTGATGAGTAAGACAGGTACGTTTCGATTCACACCCTGTACGGTATTTGTGAAAATGACACTAAATGAGATTTAGCAACTGTGACACGTTACTCTTGTTAAAATGACATTTTTGGGGGGTTTTAAAAATAGATTAGGAGGAAATGAGGAATATTACTTTTTAAAGCTTTGTTCGCACCGTGTTCATAATAGTATGCAGATAAATCTTCGGCATACCAGTCAAAGCATCTCCCTTTAGGCCTTGTGTTCTCGCTATCGCAGAGAAGTGCAGTTTGTATTTTTACAAACTAGGGGGCGCTTTCCCTCCTGCTCGCTTCGCTCCCCCCCTCCCGGGTTTGGTTAACCGGATATACAATTCCAAGAGATTATTTTCATTGGAATTGTTACAATTGTTACTTTAAAACTTTAGTAAAAACATTATTTGGAATTACCTTTTCATCACAATCGCATTGAATTTTGAATCTGTGTTTGGACTTACATTGTGACAACATAACGTATAATTGCCTGTGAGTGAATATCGTTTCTTTCTCTCTAATAAATAAAACAACTTTTTCGAATGTTTGTCCCTGCTCTTTCTTCTTCGCTTAGTCATTAACGTGTCATCTAGAACATATAAAATTATTATCCTGATAAAATTTATAAGAGCTGAGAGCACAGGAATCGTATCTGACAAAAGCATTCACGCAACTGAGGTTAGAGAACCGTGGTCTTGTTTGAAAATAGTTGTAAGTAGGGCGTGACTTGAAAGAATCTCATGTTAAAAGTCTCCGTCTCATGGGACTTCACACCGCAACAACGTTTTTGGAATCTTTTATTTCTCGCAGATACGCCTCTTCATTGGGAAGAAACACTACTTCTCCCTGATGGCAATACGAATTAGACAATCTACAAGTCTCTGACTTAAAGTTTAAATCCTAACAATATATTCAATCTCTTTTTGCTGTTCTCTTATTTCACCGAGTAATAATTTCCATTTGTTTGCGCCATTGCGATCTTTCTTATCTTTTTTTTGAGACTTTTGAATTTTCGTACTTCCATTATCTCTAACCTGCTCTGCATGTGTATCGCGGCAACATTTTTTAATTCTTTACGACGTTCTGCTTTGTCATCTCATCATTATTTCCAGCCCCGGGTGTGGTTACATTTCTTGGCACAAAGACTCGTCTTGCAGGACGTGAAACTTTCTCTCTGAAAAAAATCACGTCTTGTCTCCTTTTTTTTATAATAGAGATATGATGTGCTGAGTGTGTTTTCCACTTTAGGACGCTCAAACGCCTGCTTGGGCACATTACAGTATTTTCTGTCCTGGAAAATCTCACTAAGCAAACAGTCATCACTGCCAATGTCTCTGCCCCCAGGTTACCTAATGACCACTTCCCCTCAACTGAAGCCAGGAAGCACTTTCATTCTCCAAGAATTGTAGGAATCTGGACAGACTAGCGAGTCATGTGCAAGGGGGTCCAAGATGTCAAAACCCCTTGTAGTGAAGCTTACAGCAGTTCCCTTTTAGTCACCTTCAGAATCCTCTCCTTGAGGTGCACTCCTCTGTCCCAGCGCCTCCCCACTCCTGTTTTTATCTTTTGGTATCATGTCCATTGCCTCTTGCATTTTTTTTCCAGGATTTCTCCCATTGTAGCAAATCTTCTTCCCTTCAGTATCACTTTTAATTTCAGCAACAAAAAGAAGTCACATGTACCAAGATTGGGCAAATATGGTGAGTGCAAAGCAACAACCACATTGTTTCTGGTCAGAACTGCTGACTGTGTGCAGGTGCACTTGTCATGGTGAGAAGTGCAGTTTGGGGTGAACCAAAACTCGGCAGTTCAGTGTAAAGTCGCTGTCTATGTGGAACCAACTCTCCATGAACAAGTCTGTCAGTGCTGAAAAACGAGATCTTCGCTGTCTGTTGAAAATCTGCCAGTGATGACTTGGAGGAAGAAAATCACTTGCACGATTAGTGAATAAATGGCAGAAATACAAACTCGATCACCTTGGCACAATGCCACTCGGCAGACTGATGAACTTGACCGTAGCCATACGATACCTAGCGGCCGTAGTGGATGGAACACATGGGCCAGCAATCCTACTGGGTCAGGTTCCAGTCCATTGCCTGGTCAGGGGAAGGAAGAAGCTGGAAGAAAGGAAGGATGTCACCTGCCAGATTTCTGCCTACGCTGGTATCCCTGCTGGGACAGGTTTAGGTTCCTTACCTGGCCGTGAGACAAATATAATGGTAGAATCAATGGAGTTAACGTGCTTTAGACTATTTGCTACCCTCATAAGCTAGATGGCAGCATCCCTGGGTTAGGATTCCCACATTGACATCTGCAGGGAATGCTGGAACCTATAGTCCTGTGTTGCTGCCCTTTTGGGTTCCATGGGGATCTCTGTAATTCTCAGTTCCTACAGGGATTTCCATTTGACCCAGGAAGTACTTTCAACAAGCTGTGCCCTCACACCAGAAGTATTCCTGGGTCACAGATTAAAGCAGCCGTTTGACTTCATCCAGGTGAGCTGAAGTTGGGTGTGGAGGATGGATAAAGCTCGTCTTGGGAGGAGTGGAGGAAAAGAAAGAATGAGAGAGAATTATGTCGTGCTTGTACGGCTATCTGAAGGAAACCGTTGTATAAGTTATCTTTGCTAATAAAGTTTGCATTTGCACCTGGGACTTGTGTCTGTGTAGCTGTGTCTGGGTTTTGGGGTGTAAAACTCCATCAGCAAAAACCCCCTCTCTGCTCGATTTAAGAACGTGTGTTAAAGTTAAATTGCAGCACGCAAGAACAGAGTACTGGGATTTATTTGTTTTCACTTCAAGTGTTATTTGCGAATGTTTCTCTTTATTTTCTCCCATGCCCTGATCCCTCGGTGATGACGACGAGATAAAGCCGCCATTAGGTAAATGAGGATGGGCTTTTTACGTAGACATCCATGCTACACAAGTGCCCCAGTTTGGGACTTTGATGGTAAATTCTAAGGTGACCGGATTTTCAGAGTGTCGCATTCACCTGATAACCATAACGGTCACTTGCTGTAATCGGAGTTTGCCTTTCACTTTTGTTATTACCTAATCTTTGTCATAACTGAATAGATTTATAAGTCCCGATTGATAAAAATGACAACAGCCAGACACAGTCAAGCAAAGAAGGAATTGATTACAGTTAGATCATGTGCAGTAGATTGGCAATTCCAAATTGTCACCGTGTAAGAATGTGGGAGTGACAGTGGCGGTCAGAATCCTGTCCAGCCCTGGTGGGATAGCCTTTGGCCCCCTGAATTCGACCTGTCAGACTCGGTCCATTGAGGACTAATGGTGCCTGCACAGCCCTCGAACGTACCTGAACGTTACACCAGTGCTTACGTTTTCTACCGTATTCAACGTTGGTGTGCATTGGCAAAAGTGAGGGTCTGAGTCAGCAAAAATCATAAGACTGGGATTTTATTTGGAGAGGATCTTAAGAGTTCAGCGTTTTATGAGACTTTCGTGTGAGTACAATTCTATTCACAATATTTAATTTTCTGTTAAACTGTGTGACGTTGCTATGAGGTGATTTGGATGTGTGCTGTTTGTTTTGTGTTTAATGGATTATGATTTGTTACTGTTGATTTTTATAATAACTCTGCCCTTTTTATTTAGGCTGTTCACGGTCAATTTCACAATTTGTCAGAATATTTTCAAGGAAAATCTTCTTGGCATTTCCATATACAAATGAATACCTGAGATTTCAGAGGTAGAACTCTGCACCGTATCCTCCATCCATGGTTTTTCTGTGTCTTGCTGGTGCAATGAAGGCTTGGCAGCTACAAAATGAAGAAAATGCAGAATCATTCATCCTATCACCTATAAGAAAAATATTGATACCCACTTTTAGTACTCCAGTGAAGTCGGTCAGTCATTTTCACACCTGCTTAGGGTCACAGGGGGGGTCTGCCCGAGCCCATCCCAGCTAGCATAGGGCTTAGGGTTGGGACAGACCCTGGACATGGCGCCAGTCTGTCGCAACAGCATTTATTTCCAGAGTACATTTTCATACAAATGCTGTTACTCAAAGTGCTTTACAAGATGAGGAAAGAAAAATATAAAAAGAAGATTAGGTAATATTAAGTAACAAAGAATAAAGTGAGGTCTGATGGCCAGGAGGACAGAAAAAACTCCAGGGGCTGGAGGAAAAAAAAAATCTGCCGGGGTTCCAAGGCCACAAGACCACCCAGTCCCCCACACGGCATCGCAGGGCAAATACTCTCAGACACACTCACACAGACACACACACACACACACACTACCCCCAACCACACTCTAGGGCCGATTTAGCGTCGCCAGTTCACCTAACTTGCATGTCTTATACTGTGGGAGGAAACCGGTGGGTCCTGGGGGGGGGACCCAGGGACCCACCCAGACACTGGGAGAGCATGCAAGGGAAACCCGGGACGCCTGGTCTCCTTATTGTGAGGCAGTAGTGCCATCTGTCGCTGTGCCATCCTCCAGTAAGTGATGTGTCCAAATGCAAACTGGCCACACACTCAAGTTGACAGGATAACTGTCTGGCCCCAAATAAATGGGGTCTCACCATTACAGCACTAAAAGAGGGGGCACCACCGGTGGTTTATTTGCTAAAACCTGATGGCCCATGCAGATTCTGTGCAGCCTGCCTCTTATGTGCCCATATGAGGAGTTTGTGAATGGAGTAGCAATATTCACCACTCTTGGGCTGCAGTCCGGACATCGACAGATGCACATTGGGGGGAGACAGCATTAATGACCGCCAAAGGCGTGCAGATCCAAGTTAGGACTTTTGGATTGAGAAAAAAAAAATAATAATAAGCCAGCCAAGTTACCTTTCAGAGTTTACTAGAACAAGTCCTAAACAGGTCACTTGGAGAAGACTGCATCATGTTCTTCCTGTTAGTTCAGCATCTCCAAGACCTCAAAACTGTTGTCCAACAAGTGAGGTGGTGTTAAAAAGGCACTGGATGTTACTTCTTGTAGCTTCAAATCCTCCTCTTGTGGGATTTTGCTTCAGTAAAACTGGGAGCGGACAAGGCCTTTGCCATTGTGAATGATCATTTCTCACAAATCATTCAAGGGTCTTTAGGGGATTTGTGGCTCTGATGAGGGGACTCCACAGATTTAATTCCAGATTTCACGGACGCCCCTGGCCTACTGAGCAATTTGAAGAGGAGCGGAAAAGTCCCCTTGAAATGTACACCAGAATATGAAGATGCATTACAAGTGATAATACAATCCTCGCCCTTCTTAACCTAACCAGATGTGTCGTACACTTTGCAGGTTTTGGATGGTTAGCAGTTCTTCTAAAGTTTGGAGCTTTGTTGAAACAGAAGATGTGTGGAGAGGAGAGTAGCGTTTATGCCTTCTTATGACAAGCCAAATTATTTTGCTACAAAGAAGGAATGTGTTGGGGGTTTTTGTGACGTTGTCTAAAGAGGGTTGTACATGAAGAATACTCCGATCATCACGATCAGATGTTGGCATTTAACTGACAAAAGTGACCCCCTGCTGTCTGACAAGGAAGATATTCAGGCTTCAGTGGATCTACTGAAAGATCTTCAACTCGGTTTCAGATGCATTATGGGGGAGGAAAATTTTGTGCAGCAGTTCCACAAAACCAGCAGTCCGACATTGATTTACTGGAAATCTCTCAAGCCCAGTCTACCAGTCATGCACATCAAGATGGCTATGGGGGTGAAAGAGCAACGCGTTCCCTACATGCCTTTCATATTACTGTATGTTGTCCAAGATGAAGGACTACAGATACCGATTTGTGCTCCTCACATTCCTGAACTTCTATGACCTTCGGAATGCTTTTTATTCAGCCGAGTTGTCCATGAAGAGGGCTACCATGGAATTAGTGGAAAAGTCAATAATTGGTGGACCATCCAGGGGGTTGTCTGGAGCCACGTCACGACTGGTCCTGGGACCCCTGCTACACTGGACTTGAAAAACGGGTACCAATGATGAATGGCAAGTGGTGGTTGTGTGCCGTGTGTTCTGCTTTATAATACACATAGTATCTCAGCTATAATTAATTACACAAGTCACAAATGATAAAAAATACAATTTATTATCAGATCAAAAGGAAAGAGACATTCATTCCGTCATTTCCAAAAACACCAAATGGCCCCTTCAAGTTGTCTTCATGTGTCCACTGCGATTTTTAATTTGAACTGCACAAGCAGCTCCTTGTGTTTGTAGAAAATCCGAAATCCTCGTTGATGTCCTCATGGACAGCGGGGGCCAGTGTTACAAGACAGGATCTTCCAGGACTTAAACAGCACAAGTGCAGACGGTACCCTGGCATCGGGGCCATCTGAGGAACCCTGATTTTCAGAAGACTTTAGTAAAACCCTGCATGAGAGGCTAGCGATCAAACTAAAAGAAATGGGAATTCAGGGTGTTACACGTAAAGTAGTTGGGTACAAAAGTAAAGGATTACGGTGAGAGGGACTTTTTCAGAATTAGGTGATGTTAGAAGTGGTGTCCCTCAGGGGTCACAGTGCGGAGTCTCCTCCTGTTCGGCATTAGAATGTGAAGAACGAGCGTTTCAGTTTTGCAGATGATACCAATTTAGGTGGAATGGAAGATGATGTAGAAAATGTAAAACCAATGAAATCATTACAGAAGGGCCCGACCAATGTACAGGATTTGACAGATTTGTGGCAGATCAAATTTAATACAAGCAAATACAAGATGTTACACGTAGGAAGTAAAAATGTTAGATTTGGATACACAATGGGCAGTCAGAAACTCGAGTACCCTTTCATGAGAAGCAGGACCTACAAGTCGTTGTGGACTCATCACCGTCAACATCCAGATGGTGTACAGAAGTGCTCAAGCAGGCTAGCAGGAAATTCAGATGTAAAGCATGAGATGTGGAGTCCAAGTCAAACATACCAGAGAGGCCTCACCTGGAGTACTTTGTGCAGATTTGCTCACCATATTATAAAAAGGACAAAAGAGCAATGAGGCCAATTCCAAGACTGCTGGGTATTGGGTATGGAGAAAGAGTTGAGCCTTTGTGATTAAGAAAACAGAGGTGACATACCTGATGTCACTCGTCACACTAATTAACCTATTGGCGTACGAAACCTAGCGGCCCATTCGATAACCACACCCTACTCCCATGCTGTTGACCGACTCTGGGAATTTTTGAGTCCTGAAGCCTTGACGATCTGGTTGAGATATTGGGTACAGCTAAATAAACGAGCTTGATGGACCGAATGGTGGTCTCCTGGTTTATTTTTTTTCTCAAATGTTCTTGCATTTAAAATTGTGAAGGGAATTAATACGGTGGATCCCAACTGTTACTTTAAAATACAACATGTTCTTCACACAGTTAAAAGGAAAATGTCATTTAATTGTTAGGTCTTTTTTTGTTTACACAGAGAACCATAGACATGGTTTAAATTACCAAGTAGTGTGGCGTACAGCAGGCCTGTAGGAACCTTCACACATCGACTTTGTCACTATGGAAAATGTACGGAAGTGTATTAGGGCCACGGAGAAGAAAAAAAAAAGTGTATGATGTCGAGATTAAAGTCAACATGTCGACCTTATTCTTGACATTTCCACTTTAATCCCACTGTTTGTGTCGAGATTAGTCAATATTTCCACTTTAATCTCGACATTTCCACTTTAAACCCTTGTTTTTTTCCTCTCTCTAGTTTAATTTTGCCATATCATAAACCTCACCTAAAATCCATGTTTACTAGATTTTCTCTTACCCCGTCAAAGCTAAAGTAACTCATTAAATAAATGCTTTGTATTACGTGTTTCCCGACCCGGCTGTTAATCGCTACGTGCTTCTTGCACTGAGAGGAGCCGCAGGCAGCGATCGCCACACAGAATCCATTCACTTCATGATATTCCTGCTCTCTGAACATTTAGAATGCTAAGATGAATATTTGATATCATTTTCATGATGAAATGCATTAAACATGTGGGGGCGCGCTGGCGTGGCGGTGGTGCTGCTCCCTCGCAGTAAGGGGGTCCCGGCTGTTCCCTGCCTGGAGTTTGAATGTTTTCCTGGTGGGATTACTCGGCGTGCGTCAGCTTCATTTCAAAGTCGTGTGCGATAACCACTCATACAGCCAGCTTTTTGGAGCCTCGTCACACGTGCCTGAACGCACACCTGGGGGGAGCAGCACCACCGCCACGCCACCGCGTCCCCGCATGTTTAATACCTGCTTTAATGCATTTCATCATGAAAATGAGATCAAGTATTTATCTTGGCATTCTACATGCTGCATTACTTATGACTGGGTTTGAGAAAATCTACTAAATTGAATATTGATTTTAAGATTACGACATTCTACTTCGATGACAAAATACACTACACGAATAAAGTCAACATGTTGACTTTAATTCCAACGTAAGCGTCAAGATTAAAGTGTAAATGTTGAGAATAAAGTTGACTTTATTCTTGACGTACTTTTTTTTTTTTTTTTCTTCACTTTCTCCTTATTTTTTCTTTTCTTCTCCGTGGCCCTAATATGCTTCTGTAAAAATGAGATGAACAGGGCTGATGAACTTGTTTGGCTAAAGGCCTGCTTGTTCTAATATGTTAAGACTGGGGCCTTCGGCAACAGACAAGTAGAACAATTGAGCTTAAATCCACATTCTGTTCATAGAAGTACGCTTCTGTCACCTTGATTTTGTGGAGAAGGTTGCCTTTTCTGATGATGTCTTTACCTTTGTGAAAACAACGACCATAAACTGCATCTCGGAGGCAAGAAACACCAAAACACAAACGACGGGGTGAACGTCTGTAGCCTGTGTGCGTTTGCTGCACCTTCCAGATGCTCCTTTCAGGCTTGATGGCCACTTCGGTCAACATCTTCCTGAGATTCTCTTCCCTTTGTGAACCACTGGTGTTCAGCAAACACAATGCTGTGGTTGCTTGCTTGCTCACCATGGTGTTTCTACTTACTGATTTGTTCAAGAAACTGCATGATTTTAATGTCGGTTCTTTGCTCAAAGCTTCGCTCACCAATGCGCGCAACACACGGCTTCTTAACAACCTCACTGAACTACCGGCAAGCGACAATGGCAGTGCGGAGTCTGCTGCTGTTCTGTTACGTGTGACACGCATCCACTGATGGCTTCTATAACCAGCGGCACCACATGGTGGCCAGTTTTAAAACTTCAACACTGTCCACACTACTACGCTTTCATTGAAAAACACAAACATTTGTCTCCATTTGTGCCATTCGCCATTACAATGTCTCGTTCCCTGATGCGTCCCCCTTAATGAAAGAAAACCGTAGCGCAACCTACCTGACACAGAGGAGTTGCTTTTATGGTGTTACCTGTGTGAGTCATAGGATATACAAGGTGTGGCAGAAAAGTAATGAGACTGGCAACACTGCAAGCGATCTGGCAACGCTGCGCTGTTGTCCTTGATAGAGCACGTGTATCAGTACCCTCCCATAGCTCAGTGCGAGTTTCAACTCCTTCCGTTAACTACGTGATTTTTGTAACTGCTATTAGCGAAGTTGTGTTTTTGGTTGTGCGTCACGCAAAATGGAACAGCGGAATTTGGAGCAACGTTGTGCCATTAAATTTTGTGTTAAGCTTGGAGAATCAGCAAGTGTGACGTTTGAAAAGTTAAAACAGGCCTATGGGGAACATTCTTTATCCCGAGCTCAAGTTTTTCAGGGAGGCCTTCAACTTCGAAAACCAATGAAAACATCGAACGTGTGAACACTCTTGTGAGATCAGACCGTCGTTTAACATTAAGAATGTTGAGTGAACAATTAAATTTGAACAGATTTACCGTTCATCAAATTTTGACTGAACATTTGCACATGCGAAAGGTCTGTGCCAAAATGGTGCCGAAAAACCTCACAATTGAGCAGAAGGACAATCGAAAAAACGCATTCCTGTGGTTCCCCAGCCCCCTTATTCACCTGACCTCAGTCCGTGTGACTTTTTCCTTTTTCCTAAACTGAAAAATGCCCTCAAAGGACGTCATTTCGGGACTTTAGAAAACATCCAAAAGAGTGTAACGGACATGCTGAAGACCATACCGGTTGAAGACTTCCAGCGCTGCTACCAACAGTGGGAACAACGTCTCCATCGGTGTGTAGCTGCCCAAGGGAACTACTTTGAAGGGGATAACATTGATGTTTGAAAAAAATAAAAACTTTGGTAAATAAAAAATCAGTCTCATTACTTTTCTGCCACACCTCGTATGCAGTATATGTGCGCAAAAGGCAAATAGTTAACAGTTCTGCGATAAATTCTATGGCTGGCAGCGTAACCGTCCATTCAAGGGGGACATTTCCTCTTCCTGCTTCCACCGAAGTGCACTGGCTCAGCACAGGCCACTGGCTATGGCCTACACACTTTTGGTTTAGTGTGGATGAAGATATTTTTGTAAATGATGTGAAAACACAAGTATGAGCAGGGACTATTTTTGTTTAAATTAAATGAATATGTAGCAGTGTGGACGTCGCCTTACTGTCCGTAACTTCTATGGTTTTAAAAAAAAAAAAAAAGACTTATGTTTGAATGATGTCATTAAATGTGAGACAACATTTTAGATTTGCTTAAACTGGTATCACTTGCTGACACAAATCCAGCAGATGTCTGAGCTGTTCATTTAACCTCCATGTGTGCCATGTGTTGAAAATGACATTTGGCTGTACATTTTTTTTTTTTTTTGCTAATTCCGCATGTATCTGCACTTAAAGTTCTGACGTGACCAATTGGTTTGAGCTGTCAAGTTAAATGTGAAGCCCAGACATCATTTGTGATGAAGGCCTGCAGCAGCTTACTGCAACCCTCAAGCAAGGCTGGACAGCTGTGATCTCCAGACTCTTCTGATTTGTGTCCTCGACTCGGAGAATTACATCCATGGTTCTGTGACAAACCTGCCTCTGGCGGCCCCAGTGAGAGTGTCTGCCAAACCCGAGCAAGGCTGGATGAACATTGTTAGGAACGTGAATTGGATGGAATTAAATGAGTACCTGAGACGAGATGACGAGTGTAAAGCGGGCCGCGCCATCACTTCAGCTCACCCGTTACACCTTGATGCCCATTCTGTGTACCCTCCTTCAGGTAAGATGTCATGTGTTATATGAGCCTGAGTTGCCTCGAAGGTTTGCATATTGTCATCTTTTTAGTTAGCCAATAAAAGGTGTCCTTTTGCTTGACTTTTCTCTACAGCCATGCTTGAAAGTTTAAAATCCATCGCAAGTTTTGAATTTTTTTTTTAAATGACTTAATACATATTTAATCAGAATTTGTCAATCTTAATTGAAATAACGTATAATTATAATAATCTATTATAGCTACGTTTATGTAGCAAGTTCACAGAAATAGTGCTGGTGCAAAAACAGGTGAGCCCTGAGCGGTAAGACGTCCATCGAGTTTGGTGGTTCTCAAGTTCAGTCCCTTTTTGTACCCCCAGATTCAGAATCTTACTTGACCTCATTTTATTAGCTCATCTTTTTCTTTTTTTCTTCTCTTATTCCAAAAAAATCACAGCAGCACGACTTTTATATTTAATTAGAAATACTAATTTTTGCTATAGCTTTAAATGCTTACCTCTCTTTTATGGGTAATTTGTGTTCTCCCACTTACCGTATATACTTGCGTTTTAAGTTCTCCCGCGGATAAGTCGCGACTTGATTTTACCGTATAATGTCTGGTATTTTATAATGTTGGTCGTTAAGTGAAATGCGGAAAACTCACACTATTGGTCCAAGAGATTATGATATGCTAACGCCCACCTGAGAGAGTAACCACGGAGCACACAGCCTTTTTTTGCTATGTGGGTGCAGCAATTCGCTGTATCCATGTGTGCTCCTGACCTCTCTGTCTCTATTGTGCCTACATGACCACACAGTAATACCCAAACTATTCCGAGGCACCGTTTGCACTGATTTATGTTTTTTGTATCTCACACCCTCATACACCTTTATTGTAAGAGCATCCCTTATCTACGATGGAACGTTCAATCAGAAGAAAATATGAAGCTGATTTTAAATGAAAAGTTGTTGAAGTGGCGAAAGAAATTGGTAACTGCGCTGCTGCAAGAAAATTCGATGCGTCTGAGAAATTGGGGCGAGATTGGAAGAGGCAAGAGTGTCGCATTTTTGAACGGGCGTATAAGTCGGGGTCTGATTTTTTTTTTTTTTTTTTTTTTTTTTTTTTTTTTTTTTT
>JANRMT010062820.1:11288093-11344439 GCA_026402145.1 Polypterus bichir lapradei
CCAGATTCATTTTGGAACAAAGTGCTTTGGACTGATGAGACAAAAATTGATTTATTTGGTCAGAACAAAAAGTGCTTTGCATGGCAAAAGAAGAACACCGCATTTCAAGAAAAACACCTGCTACCTACTGTCAAATTTGGTGGAGGTTCCATCATGCTGTGGGGCTGTTTGGCTAGTTCAGGGACTGTTCAAGCATCAGTCACAAATTTGAAGTTATGCAGGGGTTGGATATTCCAACAAGACAATGGCCCAAAACACAGTTTGAAATCTACAAAGGCATTCATGCAGAGGGAGAAATACAATGATCTGGAATGGCCGTCACAGTTCCCTGACTTGAATATCATCGAAAATCTATGGGATGATTTGAAGCAGGCTGTCAATGCTCGGCAGCCATTAAATTGAGCTGAACTGGAGAGACTTTGTATGGAAGAAAAGTCAAAAATACCTCCATCCAGAATCCAGACACTCATCAAAGGCTAAAGGAGGACAGCGTCTAGAGTCAAAAGGAGGCTCAACTAAGTATTGATGTCATATCTCTGTTGGGGTGCCCAAATCTATACACCTGTCTAATTTTATTATGATGCATACTGCATATTTTCTGTTAATCCAGTAAACTTAATGTCACTGCTGAAATGCTACTGTTTCCATAAGGCATGTCGTATATTAAAAGAAGGTTGCTATTTTGAAAGCTCAGCCAATGAGAAACAAAAATCTAAAGAATTAAGAGAGGCTCCCAAACTTTTTCATATGACTGTGTATTGTCTTTCTATATATTGTCTCATTCTTTTCTATACTGTATGCAC
Source organism: Polypterus bichir lapradei (assembly GCA_026402145.1). Taxonomy (NCBI): domain Eukaryota; kingdom Metazoa; phylum Chordata; class Cladistia; order Polypteriformes; family Polypteridae; genus Polypterus; species Polypterus bichir. The sequence goes on from JANRMT010062820.1 coordinate 11,288,897, forward strand.
TGCCTTGTCTGTATTTCTGTCCAAGTACTAATTTATTTTGTATTGTGCCTTTCCTTTAAATAATGCTTTACCTATCTATCCATATTGTTTATCTATAGTATCCTTTTTCCTTTATATAGTTGTAGCAAGCCTACATAGCACTAAAACTGGGTTTGCTTTCTTGACTGCCATCACTATATTATAGCGACTGGATGATAATAAAGGAATATCCTTTCAGGCATTATAGTTGATAACTTAGTCTAGGAGGACCCAGTACGAATTCCAGCTGCCTAGGGCAGGCGTTGTGTTTCTATGATGACCGAAGCAGGAAATGGGATGTTCAGGTGTTTTTTTTTTTTTGTTTGTTTTTTTTTAAGGAGAACGGCTGACCAAGAGGGAAAGAGAAGTAGAAGGCAAGAAGCTCAGCTATCTAAGCATAAGAAGACTGCAAGGGATGTCTGCTATTTGTGGATGGCCACCCAGAAGATAAGAAACAGCGTGGCGAATCCCCGAGAAGAGACAAGTATTTGTTACATGGCCCAGTGGTTCTCCAGGTGTTCCCATTGGTGAGTCGGACTTGCTCTTAAATTCTTCAGGATTGCGAGAAAGCAGCCATATCCGTCTGCTGTCCGTTTTTTTTCCAGATCATGCAATGAGAACTGTAAGACCAGATTCATTGTCGTTTCGATTTCCTTTTCTTTTTGTGTGTGTATCGGACCAGGGATTAAGTGTTTGGCCACTGTGGGTAGGGAGGTTGTGGAGGGTGTCCGGGGATCACAATCCGAGCACCAGTCACCTTTCATGCACTGTACATGTATAAACACTGGATTCTGGATTGCAATACACTTGCATATTTAATCAGTTTACCTATCATCTGGGTTTCCTTCAAGTATTGGCAGGCGCGGAGAGGAGGGAAGAGGGGTCGAGGACCGAATAGTTTTAATGCTGATATACCTTTCGAGCATCGTCCACTTCCCTCTCGGGTGGTGAAGTGCAGCGATCGCACCCCTGATTGTCACATAGTGCCTTTGCTATCTCTCACACACACACACACACTCTTTGTTATTCAGTGCCTTTTATAAATTTAACTAGCAGACCGCATGCGCTTCGCTGCAGTCGCTGTAGTTGGAATAATTATGTACCTACATGCGACTTATAGAGCTTCTTTATATACAACATTTTTGGTTTGTCCTCCTGGAGCCAAAATATATAAATTTTCTCTATGACTAATTCATGAACATGCTACATAAAAAATAGAAACGGGAAAAACGGCAACACCGCCAGGAACAACAGTAAATGAGATAAAGTAAAAAAGGGCAACAGTGCTGGGAACAACAGTAAAAAACAACAGTAAATGAGATAAACTAAAAGTCTACTAAACACTAAAGTACAAAAATGAAGTAGAAAGTAACAGTAAACTGCAACACCGCTGGGAACACCGGCACACTGCGTCTACTAAACACTAAGAAACACTAAGTAGAAACACTAAAGGAAAAAATACTATTCAATAAGTACTGCGTCTAGTAAACTGTAAATCAGTAAAGGAGAGAGGACTAAACACTAAGGAAAAAGAACGGCAAGACCGCGCCAGCTGCGGAGCTCAGCTCGGAGCAAAATGAAGTGAATGAAATGAGGTGAATGAGAGGGGAGATGATGACGTGACTTCCCCACCCGCCTTAACTCTCCATCCCTCCACAAACACACAAACACGGTCTCTCGGATCCCAACTCTCCTTTATATGTATAGATGTATATCTATCGGGACTTGTTGGGGTTAACTGCAGGACTCACCCCTCCTAATTGATTTGCTTTGCTCTGTTAAATGACGCCTGTATATTTTATTGTTGTATGTTTTTTCCCCTCTAATGTCTGTTGTGTGCCTTCATAACTTGTGCTCTGTAATTTTCTGTATGTGTCCATCCTAAAATTCTGGACTTTGAGGTAGAAATCAGAAGTGGTGGGTGGACATGTATGAGAGCCAAGTTACAATAAATAATGGTAATAAAACCACCCTGATAAAGAAACACGTTTTCAGCAGTTGTTGTGATTTTGTTTTTCATCTTCCTTGATTGTAATTTGACATTTCATAAAAAACAACAATATGGCATCAGCTGACTGCTGCACGATATTTTTCACTTCCTAGCTCCCTTTTCAGTTTTCACATGCCACACAATAGAGGGGACGTTAAATGACCTGCACGTAGACATGGCCTCAGTCTCAGTCCACTGTGTTACCCTTTCAGTAAGGACAAGGCACAGAGCCCCTCGTAAGTTTAAATGGCGCAGGGCCAGCCGGTAGGGGAAGTGTGTGAGCCGCATGAAGTGAGTGTTAATAAGGAAAGAGTCGCGATATAGAAAACCTTGTTTTGTTTTTTTTTATGTAAAAGAGATTCAAAAATGTTTACATATCACATCATGAAACGATTCAGGCTGTTTTCTAAGTGAAAGTGAAATTGACTATCCAGGCCTTGTTTAATTTTGTGTCATAGCACTACGTTTCTGTACTTTCTAGCTGCTGATATGTTCACAGTACAGACGCCTTGACTACTGTGAGCAAAATCAGTTTTGCAGTATAGAAAAATGTTGGTATTGTATCTCTGGGGGGGGGGGGGGGAATAATTGTGATGGCAGCACTCCCCCCAGCGCAGTATCAATGGCCACTTGCTGCCTAAGGCACTCTTCTACATAGCTTTGTCTTTATGGACTCGCATCTGAACTTTAAATCACATACTGTACTGACTAGACTATTCAAGTCCTATTCATACCACTGTGTACCGTCCGCTTTCAGACCACATTAGGATTCCTTATTTATAACCGTATATCAGTTGGCAGCTCACTCAGTGTTCTCTCAAAGCTGAACGTGTGAGCGATCACTTGTACACTTCAGGAGCGTCGCTCACAAAAAGACAAGACTTTCAGACAAAACTAAGCTATAAAAATTCATTTAACTAAATCAACTACCAACCCCAAGGAAAACTGAACTTAATGAAACCATCCATGCTGTTATTTCTGTGTCACTTGAATCACGTCCTAAGCGCAAAGCTGACAAGAGTTCAAGTAGTACGTTGAAGAAACGGTGTTTGGGGTTTAAGGCAGAATGGGGTGTTAAAACAGACTTGGTGCAAAGCGGCGGACAGCATGTGCTTCTGGGAGATATTTTTAAGTGCTCAGAAAGAAAAATTATGGTCTCAAAGGAATATTTTAACTTTGGGGCATCAGTGGCACATTCGAGGAACAAAAACCTGCAGCCACTGTGGTGCTCAGATACTGTAACTGAGTTTGACACCCCACCAGTCTGGGGTACATCACAACTTAGTCTGAACATTTTCTTATTACAGCTCTGGGTTGGTGGAGACCCCTTTGAATTTTTGACCTTCAAATGAATGAACATCACACACTTGGGTCTACTGCCCGCTGAATGCATGGCTTAAGCTTTCAGAAATTGTAAGTTTTCTATTTATAGTTTGCCGTTTTTACAGAGTTGGCAGCTCAGTGGTTTCAAAGACTGTAGTTTTATCTAAGCTTATACTAAAGTATCACATCACTTTTTATTGTTCTTTCCATTTTCTCCATATATCTTAATTTAAATGCCTCAAGTGTTCTCTTTCATTATGGAAAGTAAGCATTCAATTTAAAAGAAACAAGTCAAGTCTATTTTTGAGACAAAGGTTAACGACTATAAAAACACCAGCTATAACTGGAATTATCTAAAAATGAAACATTACATGCTTATCTTTGAACTGTTACATTACAGATCTCTTACTGCCACGAGACCTCAGCTTAGGTCGCCAGCCCTCCCACCCGTCATACAAATAGGCTGGCATCAGGAAAGACATCCAGTTATAAGCACTCCTGCTGCAATGCTCCCAAATCTGGAGGCAGCTGGCGAACTGGGTAGAACCCACAAAATGGCCGTTCATCTGGCAAAGAGAGAGATAATGATTACAGAATACTTAAAAGACTATCTGGGGTGGATTAGTTAAGGTTTTGTTATTACACTGAATTACATTTAAACCCAAAGTGGAATGATGTTACTCTGTGCCAATCCCCTAACTATGACACAAAACTGACTGGATTAGGTCTCCTGCCACTATGAAATGCTGCTCTGCTTCCTCTTCCCCAACACTAACAGGACTTTTACTTTCACTGACACATGTCCTCATGTTGCACAATTGCAACTACAGACTCCAAAGGTAGTCCATCGGTAGAAACGAGCCTAGGTATCTTAATGCCAACACTAATGAAGCAATGAAACCCACCTGAGGAATCTGCGATGCCAACTGTCCAAAACATTATGGTGCCCTGAAATGGGGGGGCTACGTAGAAAAACTGTTGTCATTTCTTCATGGTGTGAGCAAAATGTCTGCAATTCCCATTAAATAAAAGTCTGCAATGTACATTCTAATTGTGCCTGAATTGTTTGATTTCCAATTTTAAATTGTGGAGCAGAGGGGGAAATCAAAGAAAAATGTGTCTTTGCCCCAAACATTATAGAGGGCACTGTATATAAGGGGAGATCAAAAAGCCTGCTTGACCCTGTAAATACTTGTACAATCTGTTAGCTGTTGTAAATCAATGTTAAAACTATTCAATTACACTATGAAGCGCAAATGAGTGAAACTTGTATGTTTCACCATTAAAACCAACTCACGACTGATACAGAAAAGCATAAGATTAAGTATTAAGCAATATGCCGGTTGAAATTCATTTTCTCCTAGTCCAGGGGTCCTCAATCCCAGTCCTGGAGAGCCGCAGTGGCTGCAGGTTTTTGTTCTGACCTGGTTGCTTAATTAGAAAGCAATTCTTGCCAATAAAGCACTAACAAGCTATGAAATTAAATTAACTCTGCTATGTCAGGTCATTCTCATATCCTAGATTTTCTTTCCCTTTCTATCATGCAAATGATTTGAAGGCTAAAATGGACAAGTAATTCTCAGTCCTTCACTTTTTTCTCTTCATTTTTCTTCCAAGTATTTAATTAAACCCAATAGTGCAGATAAATACACACAGGTGTAAATGTAAATAAGCTAAATGGAGAAATGCTGCTCTCTCTTGTCATTTGCATGTTATTGATAATAAGGAGCAATTAAAATAGCTGTTTAAGACAAAATTAAGCAATAAGGGCTCAAAATCACTAAAGTGAAGCAGAAGTGTTACTTTAGCAATAAGTGCTTTTTATTAAGCAACTGGGTTGGAGCAAAAACCTGCAGCCACTGCAGCTCTCCAGGACCGTGATTGAGGACCCCTGTCCTAGTCAGTGTGTCCCACAGCTGGGCTGACCTTCATCATTGGGGAGAGAAAAAATACAGCAAATCATTCTTCATTCAAAGAAACAGACACATGGAACAAATTACCAAATACTGTGGTGGGGAGCAGGACTGTAGAGACCTTCAAATAGTGACACGATACTCGTAGACAATTGAGGTGAACACAACGGACAAGCTTGTTAGGCCAAATGGCCTGTTCTCATCACAGTTGTTCTAATGTTTCTATTGTGAATGAGGGGGAGGTCAAGAGTGGTGAGGATGCAGGGAGTTGACAAAGGTGGAGGTGTTTGCACAGGGCAAATGGACAGAACTGGGGAATCTTGGGGTCCTGAATGTACTCTGGAAGAATAGTCATAATAATGATAATTACAGAGCTACTCTATAAGTTAAACCTGTTAAGTGCAAGGTATACTGAACAAGGTAGCGAGCCAACATAAGGAACGGTAATGCATGCTGAGCCCGTTTAGTGACACCAATCAGCTTATTTTGGAATGTGAAAGGAGTGCTCCAGAACCCCCTCAGAAGAGCACACATGGACTTGGAGTGAATACTCCTGAAGCTGCAAGGCAGCAGTACAACTATGCTCCCCATGTCTTCTGCCGATTGTGGATATTAGTTGGAGGTCAAACTTTTACCTACAGGGTCACAAAGCTGTGGAATGATCTGCCTGCTTATAGAAGGAATGCCCCCTTCAGCCTCCGCTTTTAAACTCAGGCTGAAAACTCACTATTTTAGTTGAGCATCCACTGATTAGTACCTGGGTTCCATCATTAGCAAAGGGGGTGCAGAAACTGAAGTCACATCAAGGGATGTGCAGACAAAAGCAGCCCTGGCCAAACTGAAGCCAATCTGGAGAGACAAAGAGATCACTGTTCGGGCCAAACTGAGAGTACTGAATGTCCTGGTCCTTTCAATCATTCCATATCCTTGTGAATCCTGCACCTTGACAACAAAACTGCAGTGGAGATGAGGTGCTACAGAACTGTTCTGGGGATTTCATACTTTGACCGTGTCACCAATGATGAGATCTGTCATCCAACAACAATCACACAACCAGGAAGACCTCCTTGTGACAGTAAAGTGTTATGGTCATTGCCAACCTGCACGGTCACAGTCATGCCACAAGATCTGAAAGCCCCTCCAGGTCAATCTTGCAAGGAATGATCCGGAGAAAAAGGAGAAGAGGTAGGCAAAGTGGATGAGCAATATTTTCAAGTGGATCCAAATGACATTTGCTGAAGCCCAAGAGCTAGAACATAACCAGCAAGTGGGGCGACAGCTGGCTGAATGTTCAACTGCATAGCTCACCCACACCCTCATTTGGTCAAGAGACCAAAGAGAGAGACCCTGACTAGAGCTGCTGATGAGCTGTGCATATTGCATCTCTGTCTGTTTGCCATTGGTACAAAAATCTAACTAATGCATCAATTATGAACTGCTAATAGCTCTCGCCTGTTTTGTTTTTCTTCTCGGTACCCTGCTGTGGCACTTGGTGCCATTGCTCTACTGCCAAGCTGTTTTTCCTCTCCATAGAAAAGACATCTGAGACAATGAGAGTCTTGCAATCAACAGAGATAAACATTTTGTAGTCTGATTAAGACTGTGCCACATTACGTGACTTTTCCAGTTATTTTCAGTTGACAGCACCCTCATGTGAAGCTGGTCGCGTATTCGGACAAACACAGAGACTCACCCAAACTACTCCCCAACCTGCTCCAATAAAATAAAAATTTTGTCTCTAGTCATACGAGTGTGCTCCGTGTGCATGAATGTTGTCAAGTAATGAATGCTCACACACAAGTACCATACATGTAGTTCAGCAGTGAAGAATAACAAAAGCGGGTGTTTTGGACCTCACAAACTGAACAGAAGCTCATCCTTTACGTGTCTGGCCACAGGGCCATAAAGCCCAGGGGCCTCATGCATAACGCTGTGTGTAGAATTCGCACTATAACATGACGTAACCACAAAAGCCGAAATGTGCTTATGCACAGAAAAATCCAGATGCAGGAATCTGTGCATTCGCCAACTTCCACGTTCTTCTGCTACATGAATCCCGGTCAGTGTGAAAAGTAACGCAGGTGCACGCGCCTGCTGTCCCGCCCCATCTCCTCCCAGAATTACGCTTCTTTGAATATGCAAATCAATATAAATAGCCCTTAAGCTCAGCGTTCTGTGAAAAGACAATGGGAAAAGCAAGAGGGAAAACGGAAGAATTTCAGCGTATAACAAGTGAAGGTAAGGAAAAACATACTATTTGTTGGTTTAAACAGTGGTATAAACAAGAAAAGGAAGCTGATCAAGTGACATAGCGTGTCGGAGAAACTCGAAAGCTCAAGTTCACAAAGTCGCACAGTGCCGGAAATAAAAAAGAAGTCGGATATCAAAGTCGCCGTGAAAAGGCAAGTCGTAGCTCACCGTCTGAGTGTCATATGGAGGCTTATTAGGGTACAGAGAAAAAAAAATAGGCACACAGTGAGGAAAAAGCAGGAAATGTCAACTTTAACTCTTTGAGGGCTGAATATTTTTTTCAAAAAGTATAGTTTCTGAAAAGCAATGATTTCACACAGAAATCAACATTAAACGTCTGTTGCTGCATGCTGTGGCTGCCGGTCTGCCAAGAATTTGCGGCAGGCTTGCTGCCAGGCTGTCTTCACTGGTCGCTGTGCATTGCAATCTGGTTTCTACCTCTTATCATTGCTAAGTGGCAGTCCTCCTGGCAAACATTGCCATAGGCATGTCAGCTACATGAACCTGTTCAGCACCACAATTAGCTGGGGACCAGTCAGCTGAAGCTGGAACCTCACATTCGTTTTCGATTACTTGTATCAAAATTGGAGTCTGACAAGTCATAGTCCAGTTCAGAGATAATAGGCAAAACTTCGTCCACAGAATATTTTGCTTTATGCATTCGCTATGATCTCTCGCCATTATGTCAGTGCCATTTTTGCCGTTGTTTGCGCCTTGCTACTCACACGAGTGCAGGACATCTCAGTCAAACCAATGAAGGTAACTTTCCTTCTAGCAACGAGAGTCCAACTAAAACATGAAGGTTGGTTTTGTCAAAGTTTACAGTTGATTACCATTGTCAACTGCTCCTTTTGACAAAAGTCGACATCAGCCCTGAAAGAGTTAATCTCGAAATTTCCTCTTTAATCACATAGTTTATTTTGTCATTAAAGTAGAACATCATAAACTTCATCTTAAAATCATTTAATTTACTAGTTTCTCAAATCCCATCGTAACTAAAGTAGCATATTAAATGTTTTGTTTTGTATTTGATCTTCTATGTGCTCTATGTGTGTGAATCACTACGTGCTTCCGTTCTTTCTCTTTCTCCTACAGGACACAGAATCCATTACATTTGTGATATTACAGTTCTCTGAATAATTAAAATACTGAGATGTATACGTGGTATCATTTTCATGATGATTGGAATGAAAGCATGTTATTAAGAACACGATGGCGCAGTGATTGTTCATGTCTCACACAAGATGCTGCTGCTCCATGCGTGACCTTCGATGAAATAATTTATTGTAGGAGTACTGTCTCTTTCAAACGTACTAACCTCCAATTCCTGTCGTTACTTTTCTTTCCCCAAATACCCAATCGCCACACAATCAGCTCTGTAATAGACGTTAAGCCATCTGTAAGCTTACAATGACGATTCTTCAAAACTTTTAAGGAACACTAAAATATCTTCATAGTACGTGTTTACGTAATTATTCTATCCTCCTATCCTTCCAGTGTCGCTCCAGCCTCAGCAAATGTACAGCGCGAGGCAGGAACAATATGTGAACTTGCTAGCGAGACAGCACTGTGTCCTCACATGTTTAATTATTAACAATACATATTATTAAAATGAAGTTAAAGTTTTATCTGTATAATATAATCAACATATTTTGCTGCATTTCATCTTAAAAATGATATCGTCATCATATGTAAATACGCACTTTATAAAGTGGCGCAGGTTGTGTAATATTATAACTGTAGTGCAAGTTTACAGTGAGGTAATTGTACTTATAAGTACAAACAGTTCTACAAGGAGCAATTGATTGAGTGTGTTTAAAGTTCTTGGGATGAAACTGTTTCTGAACCGCGAGGTCTGTACGGGAAAGGCTTTGAAACGTTTTGCCGTGGCTGAGGCAGCGTGTGCTTGATGCTGTATACCGATAATTCTCTTTCCGATCAGCTGCTGCTGTGATTCACACTCGGATACAGTGATATAAATATTCCAAGTGGTGCAGTGAGAATAATATGGAAAAAGATGATCCGCTGTGGCAACCCCTAACGGGAGCAGCTGAAAGAAGAAGAAGAAGGTGCAGTGAGAGTAACAACGCTAAAGCAATTATGGTATTTGGAATACTATGGCTATTCCCTGGGCCATTATATTGTTACAGGTTAATTACAATCAGATGTATTACACTAATAAACAATATGTGGTTAGTTTCAGTGTATTTATAAAGCCGCATCAGGAAAATAAAGAGTAACCACACAGGAACAGTAGCACTGCTTTGACGCTGGGTGCCGCCAGTCTGCAAAACCGAGTGGAGAACTTGTGTACGACAGGGTATGAGGTACCGTGGAAATGTGCATGGTTTTATACATCGCAATTTGAACGTAGAAACGTTCTTACGCAACATTTCTGTGCGTACGCACCGTTTATACATGAGGCCCCTGGTCTGTAGATTGTTGTAGTGATGGTTGTCCATCTAGAAGTTTCCTCCATGAGTACACATAAAGAAACAGATTTGTTTAAACAGGTAGGTAACACAGTGGTTTGAAACTGATTAACATAAGTGGAGTCCAGCAATATCTGCTCATTAACATTTCTGTTAAACTGCGGCCAGTTGACAATGGAAGAGAAGAAAACAAAAACTCCAGCCAGCAGCATCCTGGGAGAAAATAAAACCTCTGGGAGAGCAGGTCTTGAAGGGCTATGTTTGGTCAGGAAGTGCCGTAGGAAGTATTCCAGGGATTTGACATCAAAGAGACCAGTGGCCTTTACTTGAGAGAACTTAGTATCTGGTGGACTGTGCATGAGAGTTCAACTGGTGGGAAGAAAAGTGAAGGAAGGGAGAAAGGAAGACAGTGTAGTCAGGCACGGGGTTAAAGTACTTTGCTTCCTCAAAAATGAATTATTTTGATGAGTTAAAAAAGAAATTTGCTTACTAGTGTCATACAAGAAGCAATGTTGTCCTAAATTTAATACCACCCACATCTTAGCACAGGAGGGCTAAACCTCTGAGTAACATAACAGCAGTGGCACAGGCAGCCTGACTGATCGTTCAAATACCTGCCAGCATTAATGTCCGGACACACTCGCTCCTGCCCTGCATTGCCGCTTTCATCAGAGCTGTGAAGCCGTGGACGTTCCTCTTCTCGATGTCAAGGCCGGGATAATAGTTCAGCAAGTAGTTTGAGATGGTGATATGCCCTGCAAAGAAAAAAAGAAGAGAAAGTGTGGTTAAAAATAGTAAAGGTGTTACCTGAACATTTCCCACACTCCCACAGTTCTCTAAAGGTCGGTATGCTTGACTGTTCACTTTCACCTAACACGTGGAGCTTTACCCAGTATGGATGGCACAAGCCAATGGGTAAATATGGCTGCTTGGAGCAGTGCATGATTGGAAGAAGCCATTGGATTTTCCACATGTAACTTCTTCACTCCAGACCTCGAAGAACATGGGGCATCTGACTGCCCTGAATTACCAGTTTCAGCGTTGTCAGGTTGTGCCCAGTGAAAGCTCGTCTGAGCTGTGCCCTTTGGAGAACGGGTGTACCAATGAGTGTGGTGAATGGGTAGGATGATTTCAAGCAGTCAGGATTCCAGGGTTCTGGCCATAGGAAGCCAAAAGAAAAAAGGACACCAGTGGAGGTAAAAGGAAATTCTAAAGGAAACACAGAAGGGGCCTCTCCTGAATGTGACAGAATCTCTAGGACAGAATCGGTTCAAACTCCGAGGTACAGGCAGCCCTTAGGATAATCGAGCGTCACTCTGCAAAGAGATTTTTATGCAGTTATAACACATTAGGTCTGTAACTGAAGTACAGAAAAGTGATGTAAGTCACTCAAACAACTGGAATGGCAAGGTGACAGACATTTATGAAGTTTACAGTCCATCACAAAGACCACTCCGTCACACTGCCTGTCCACTATCTAGGGGCTCTGAATGGTAGCCTGAAACTGAAGTGGCTCCTAACCATCAGAGCAAACATTGACTGAGAATTTCTGGCACCCCTAGAAAGTCATATAAAATCTAACCAAATTATAGCGGATTCAGAAAGTAATTCGGACCCCTGCACTTTTTACACACTTTTTTTATGTTGCAGCCTCTTGTCAAAATCATTTAAATTCAAATTTTCCCTCATCAGGCAAAACTCAAATCCCCAGAATGACAAAGCAAGAATAGGATATGAGGAACTGTTGCAAATTTATTAAAAATAAAACAACTGAAATATTTATGGAGGCCACTGTGCTCTTGGGAACCTTAAATGCTGCAGGACGAGGCTCAGATCTGGGGAAGGCTACAAAAACGTTTCTGCACTGCTAAATTTTCCCAAGAGCACAGTGTCCTCCATAATTCTTAGAAGGAAGAACTTTGGAACAACCACAACTCTTCCTAGAGCTGGCAGCCCAGAGAAACTCAGCAATCTTAGGAAAAGGGCCTTGGTAAGAAAGGAGACCAAAAACGTGATGGTCACTCTGGCTGAGCTCTGGTGAATCTGTGTGGAGATGGAAGAAACTTCTAGAAGGACAACCATCACTGCAACAATCCATAGAGCAGGGCTTTATGGCACAGTGGCCAGACACAGTTAGTTAGCAAACAGACACCTGAAGGGCTCGGACTATGAGAAACAGGATACAGCAGGGAAAATAAGTATTGAACATGTCAATGTTTTTCTTAGTAAATATATTTCTAATGGGGCTATTGAGATGAAATTTACACCTGATGTCGGTAAGAACTCAAGTAATCCACACATACAAAGTAATCAAAACAAGTAAGTCCATAAATTATGTATAATAAAGTGGAATGACACAAGGAATAAGTATTGAACACATGAAGAAAAGGAGGTGCAGAAGGCCTGGAAAGCCAAGAAACCCACTGAAATCTGTCAGTACTTAGAAAGCATTCGTGATAGCCCCCCATCATCACAAACGAATATCAGCTGGTTTAGTCCTAATTGATGGCCTATAAAAAAGATTTCTTATTACCAAGGTGTCACACAAGAAACGCCTCATGCTGGGTAAAAGCAAAGCGCTCTCTCAAGACCTTCGCAACCTTAATGTTGCAAAACAAACTGATGGCATTGGTGACAGACGTATTTCTAAACTTCTGAGTGGTCCAGTGAGCGCTGTTGGGGCTGTAATCCAGAAGTGGAAAGAACATCATTTGACCATAAACCAGCCACGACCAAGTGCTCCTCGTAAGATTTCTGACAGAGGAGTCAAAAGAATAAGCAGAAGAGTTGTCCAAGGATCCAAGGACCACTCAAAAGACTTGGAATGAGCAGGTACAGTTGTTTTAAAGAAAACCATAAGTAATGCACTCAACTGCCATGGCCTCTATGCACGCTTACCACGGAAGACTCCACTGCTGAAGAAAAAGCAGGTTGAAGCTCATTTAAAGTTTGTTGCAGAACATTTAGACAAGCCAATGAAATACTGGGGGAATAGAGTCTGGTCAGAGGAGACCAAAATGGAACTCTTTGGATGCCATTGCAAACACCTTGTTTAGAGGAGAAATGGCACTGCACATCACCTCAAAAACACCCATCTGCTGCCATCTACCAGGATGCTGAAGCTGAAACGAGGGGGACATTTCAGAAAGACAATAATAATAATACATTTTATTTATATAGCGCCTTTCCCATGCTCAAGGCACAGAATATAAGAAAGAATGGCAGGGTATACAGTATATAGCATAGTACAAACCAAATAAATAGAGAAAGAAGATTAAGACAGTAAATTCAGAGAAAGCCTAACAGACAACATAATTGATGGTCCAGCACACACACACAGGTTACATGAGTATCTTGACATAGAGGTAAACTGAGAGAAGGGGAATAAAGTCAGGTAGAGCTAAAAGCCTTCCTGAACAGATGAGTTTTGAGTTGTTTTTTAAAAGAACTCATGGAGTCAGCTGATCTGATTCATTTCGGTAGGTCATTCCAGAGTCTGGGCGCTATACAGCTGAAGGCCCTGCTGTTACCCATGGAGTGTAGATTAGTGTGGGGCACAACAAGATTACCAGAATCAGAGGACCTTAGTGGGCGGGCAGGCACATAGTAATGGAGAAGGTCACTGATGTAGTTTGGCACGAGGTTATTTAAGACTTTGTAGGTTATTAGTAGGATTTTATATTCGATTCTGTAAGACACAGGGAGCCAGTGAAGACGGAGCAGGATGGGTGTGATGTGCTCGCTGCTGCTGGTTCGAGTAAGGACTCTTGCAGCCGAGTTTTGAATAAGCCGGAGCTGTGATATAAGATTAGAAGGATTACAAGGATCCCAACCACACAGCCAAGGAAACTCTCAGTTGGTTTCAGAGAAAGAAGATAAAGAAGCTGCTCAAATGGCCCAGTCAATCACCTGACTTGAAAATCTATGGAAAGAACTGAAGATCGGAGTTCCTAGAAGAGGCCACTGGAAACCTTCAAGATTTGAAGGCAGTTTGTGTGGAAGAGCAATGCATGTGACTCGTTTCTCCATACAGGAGGCGTCTTGAGGCTGTCATTACCAACAAAGGCTTTTCACATAAGTATTAAATAAATTTCAGTTAGCGTGTTCAATACTTATTCCCTTTGTCATTCCACTTTTTTACACATAATTTAAGGATTTGTTTGTTCTGATTTCATTGCATGTCTGGATTACTTGGGTTGTTATGGACATCTGGTGTAAATTGCATGTCAGTATCCCCATTAGAAATATATTTACTGAGATCAACGTTAATGCGTATAATGTTAATTTCCCCCACTGTACTCTGGTCTGATGAAACCAGGATTGAACTGTTTGGCATCAGTAACAAGCATCATGTCTGGAAACAAATCGGGCATCGCACATCACCTATACAATACCACTACAATGGCAAAGCATGGCCGTGGCAGCATGATGCTATGGGGTTGTTTTGCAGGGGAAGTATATGGGAGACTAGCCAGGGTTGATGGGAAGGTGAGCAAAGCAAAATGCACAGATATCGTTAATAAAAAGCTGCCCCAGAGAGCACCTGACCTCAGACTGGGCCATAGGTTCACCTTCCAAGAGCACAATAATCCTAAGCACAAAGGCAAGACAACACAGGAGTGGCTTAGCGTCAACTCTGTGAACGTTTTTGAGTGGCCCTGCCAGATCCCAGCATTGAACCCAACTGAACATCTCTGGAGATACTGAGAATTACTGTCTGCTGATGGTGCCCATCCAACCTGCCAGAGCTTAGGAGGATCTGCCCATAAGAATGGCAGAAAAGCCCCAGATCCAGATGTGCGAAGCTTGTTGTGAGTGTGCTTTTCGTGATGAGGAGAAAAATTAGCAACATAACAAAAAAGTGAAAGGGTCTGAATTCCTTCTGAAGGCGCTGTAGCTTGAACCTCCACCTCTTGTCTTTCAACTGGATACACCATGTTTTTGTGAAATGCCACTTTGTCCTGGGTTTTAGCTACACTGCTTATATCTGAATGAACGCAGACTTCTCACATCGGCAGACACTGTATGGCAGAGAGTCTTAACAACGTCCCCCCCGTCTATCCCTCAGCCCTCCAAATCCCTGTGTGGCTGCCACTCTGCCATCCTGCTGTCTCATCTCTCATTCCATCCTGATTGTTAGACCATCATACCAATGTGTTGGCAGGCTGATGATTAGCAGAGCAGATTAATGATGGCTGCCGTCAGACAGGTACCACCAGGGATATGAGCAGCAGTTAGGGGATCATCAAAAGGATGGCTGAGCTGCAGCAGATGTGAGACTTGGTGTTGTAAGCCAGGATAGAGAAGCATATTGTCATCATGTTTACAGACAGACTCCTTCTTGTCTGCAGATGTTTTGGTTTTCTTTGAAACTCGCTGGTATTTCTAAAGATGATTTTGAAATGCTGCTAGCACAAAAACTGACAGACGTCGCTGCTGTAACTGAGAAAAACGTGATCAAAGCCCCGTGTGACCCTGAGTGAGGGGCTTATGTTATACATAGAAAGAGACAGTCCTCCTAAATCTTTCTATACCTTTATATTAATAATTCTTATTATGAACTTGGAGAAAAAGTTAATGAGGTTTTAGCACCTCAGGCACATAAGAAGGAATTTCACCTGCTGTGATCAGCGCAAAGACGACTGAATAGAAAAATATGTGAAATAACTAAAGTGTCACTAACAATTATCAACATTAATACTGACTTTAAATGGTCTTAATCTTATTAATTGTAAAATATTTATCTGTTAATGGTTGCTATGCACAGAAACTAATATTCTCCAGCAGCTCAGTTAGTTTTTCCTTAGGACAAGATTTCAAGAGCTGGGGGCATAAATGAGCAAGTCGCATGGAAACAGGGGCAAGGAGGACTTCAGGTAAGTGGATTTCTGTCTTTTATTAAATTGAAGTGATGGATTTTGGCTTGTTCATTATAGTACCAGAGAGTCACAGTGACAATGCTGCTTGTTAGATGGACATGCAAGTGGGAATCCCACCATCCTCTCTGTTCACGTGACAATCCAGGCAGAGTGTCAATGGCTGCCTCTCGGCTTTGGGGACTGGCTGGATTCCTGCTTCTGTGAGCAGTTAGCACATTCACATTGATTGATAAATGGAAACTGACTCATTATGTATGGCTATGTGTGCCCCTTCTACAGTCCTGTTTCGTCTTGTGCCCAATTCTGCTGGGAGAGCCTCGAGTATCTTACAATCCTTTAACCGGATAGGCAGATTCAGAGAATAAAGGAGAAACCTGAACCTGTTTGCTGCTTGATAAAGCAACGATTGACCAGTCATCCCTTTGTGCCCGTTGTATTGCCTCTGTAACTTTAAAAAGCAAATGCCACTGAGCTAGTTAAAGTGCAAACGTCCAGTGACAAGAATGAGTCAGTGACACTCTTGAGGAGCAAGACATCGGCAGGCAGCATCTAGTGCAGTCAAGAATGCATCCCAAACACAAACGGCAAGAGGTGCAGGCATCCTGCATTGGATACCTGCGCGTCAGTTAATGGTTGCACAGTATTGGCTCAGAATTTAACTATTTCTTTTTGTGTGTTTGATAAGAGTGAAAAATTAAAACAGATCTGCCAAAAAACTTCAACCTGGCCATTAATAATAGCAAATGCTGTAACTTACTAAACATGGAGTTATTCTATATGTGTGTGTGTGTATATATATATATATATATATATATATATATATATATATATATATATATAACCACGCGAAACGGAAATTACGTATGACCACAAAACATATTATAATACAGGAACTAATCACTTTGTTTGTGGGCGCCATTTTTATATCGTCATTTGAGAGTTATTTTACTGATATTGAAAAGAAGTAAATACAAACACGCCGATCTATCCCATAGAAGTGCACCCTGTGTCGCGTCCTCCCAGCCCTCTGGACTCCAGCGCTGAGCTGTCTGCCACCAGGCGCGTTCTGACAGAGAAGTTTTATTTATTCAGCCACGTGACTGTTGCGGAAACTGCCACATTCTAACTTTTTTTTAATTGGCAGTACTTGATAGTAGAAGAGATGAAGAAAACAGCTTTGTATCTTTCTAGTTGTTAACTAAGCTGAGCTGTGAACAATGTGAAGACCGCCTTCAGCAGCGAGCGGTCGTGACAACAAAGTTGACACTGGGAGGCGCGGAATGTCGGGCTGCTCCACTGGGTCGACAACTTCGTACTTTCGGGCAGCGTCCTCTCTTCTCACATTGTTTGTCACACTTCAAGTGCCCCTTCGGCTCCTTGGACAGAGGAAATCTTTGCGAATGAGTGTAATCGGCGCCATTGAAGCGTGACTCTCTTGGTAAATTGCAGTGCACGGCTACTTAAGGTGAGTTCGGGTCACTAAAACCCCGCAACATTCAAGGTTGCTTTTGTGATGAATTCTTTTAAGAAGATGTACTGACCTCTTCATGTGAAGTATTCGACTTGGGAATTGTTTGGACCTTCTGCCCGTTAAGCATGGAAGGGCAGCGTCCACATTTCTCAGAATAATTTTTCTCTTAAATCACAGGCACGTAGTGCAAGGTTGTCAAGCAGGTAGTTTACCCGAAACCACTACAGTAGTACTCAATGTATCTTTACCTCTTAAATGTTTTACTGTTTAATAATTTATACGCTTCTTATATGTTCTTCAAATTCTTTTATCAAAATATTTTACTACTTAATAACTTATTTTATAAATACTACATTTTATTTTTTTCCCTATATATATACATATACACATATACACATATATATACATACACACACACACACACACACACACACACACAACTATCGTATATGTTGAAGTTCTATTTTAATTTTAAATAGAAGGAATTTTTATTTAGTCGACAGAATATTATTCCGGAATTTTTTGTGGAGATTCTTAGGATGGACTGCAGGTGCTCATCAGTGAGGCGACTCCTGTGTGCTGTTTTGTTAGTCTTCATGACTGAGAAGAGCTTCTCACACAGATATGTGCTACCAAACATGCACAAGGTTCGAGCCGCATGTAGACGGAGCTGGAGCATTTGTGCGGGAATGGAGTGAATAAACTGTGCGGGCCGTGCAGTATCGTACTTTGCCTTCAGTGTGCCATTACACTGCAGCTCAATCACCTCCATCTGAATCTGCACAGGTGCAGTTTCCACATCGACAGCAAATGGGTTGCGAAACAACTCAAAATTCTTTTTTTGTTCTTCAAAGTCACCAAAGCGCCGTGCGAACTCAGTGCGCAGTGCGCTCAGTTTATGAACAAAGTGCGTATTTGGGAACACCGTAGTGTCGACTTGGTTCAACATTACTTGGCAACAGGGAAAGTGGGGCAAGTTGCACTGGTGCATTTGTGTCTCCCATAAAAGTAGCTTCACTTGAAATCACTTTGTGATTGTGCACGGGTAAAAACGTCTGCTGAAGTGTCAGATTCTTCTTTAACTCTTCTGCTTTCTGTATCTTGTGCATTGCATTCAGGTCTTTCAGGTTATCTTGATGTTTTGTCTCATAGTGCCGTCTTAGATTAAATTCTGTAATTACACCCACATTTGCTCCAGAAATGAGACACACGGGTTTACCGGCAATGTCAGTAAACATATACTCAGCCTCCCATCGGTTTTTAAAGGCTCTATGTTCAGAATCACCTTTTCTCTTCGGCATCGTGTGGGCTAGCTTCGCAATAACTTGCAGCATCATAAGCTAGACTTGATTAACGCGGTAAGTGTTCGGCAAGGCAGCTGAAGCGCTGCATTATGGGATCTGTAGTTTATTGTGTTACCAGCGCTTCATATCCCCGGGCCATTAATAACAATAATACAGTATATAAAATGATCTCGCGGGCCGGATATAATTACACGCCGGGCCGGATGTGGCCTGCGGGCCTTGAGTTTGACACATATGGACTAAATAGAACTTGAAAAGATATATTTTTTCAAATGTGATCGCGCAATTCAGATAGAGTTGACGCGCACTACAGTACATCGAGCCCGCGTGCTATTGTGGTTTTGCCTGCGTGCCTCAATAAATCATCCTCCCCTCGCTCTTACTTTTTTACCGTTCATCTAATTAATACACTGAGTATGGCTTTACCAAAACAATCATTGATGGCGAATAAAGTATCCATTATTCGAGTATGTAGATCGGGGTATATATATACATATATATATACCCGCGTATCGCAAAGGAGAAGTATTGTGTTAAAGAAGCTATGAAAAAGAAAAGGGAACATTTTAAAAATAACGTAACATGACTGTCAATATACAGTAATTGTTTTGTGAGTGTTGCTGTCATCAAGGATTTGATTATCATTATTTCTTTCAATCAGGTTCGTATTTGTAGGATGTGTTGTGTTCAAGTTACATTCCGTGTTTGTCAATCGTTGTAAAGATGACAGGTTTCATTCATCGATTCGTTTCTTACTTCATCAATAAACCGCTCGTCTTCTTCTTTATCTGTGACCTGACACACTGCATGCACGGGTTTTTTTTTTTACACTGTCTTCCTTTAGCAGGACATTGACTTTTTCCACCGTGTGCTTTGTTTCCGCAGTAGCTGCATTTATGAATATGCTTGTATGTATCAGACGCTTCATATTTTTTTGCTGCCTTTTCAATTGTGTAATTCGGTTTTTGTTCAGCGCTCTTTGGAACTGTTGCTTTTTGTCTGTGCACTGCGTCAGTTCACGTGAGCCGCTCGGTGTACATGCATCGAAGTTTCCCAGCTGTGCTGGTGCCATCTTGTGCTATGTCCATGGCTGTATTTAATGTTACCGAAGTCCTGGCACTTAAAACTTTCTCTCGCAGTTTCGCTGAGTTTGTGCCAAACACCACCCTGACCATCTCATCTTCCTCTGCATAAGCACAGTCCTTCACCCGTGAATATTTAGTGGCAGTTTGCTATTGGATTGCCGCTGACGGACGGCCTTATATGGGCAGGCACTAAATTACAAACGCCAGCGGCAGCCTGTCTATGAACTTAATTTAAAGTGTAGGTTTACATCGTGCTTTGTTTCCGAAGTAGCAGAACTCATGAATATGGTTGTATATGTCACTCGTTCGCTTCTTATTGTTTCTCTGCCTTCTCAATTATATAATGCATGTTTTCATCAGCGCTTTTTGGGGCTCTTCCTGGTTTTCTACGTACTGCGTGATTACGTGGGAGGCGTGATGATGTCACACGAAACTCCGCCCCCACGGCTTTCAAGATCATCTCCATTACAGTAAATGGAGAAAAACAGCTTCCAGTTATGACCATTACGCCTAGAATTTCGAAATGAAACCTGCCCAACTTTTGTAAGGAGCTGTAAGGAATAAGCCTGCCAAATTTCAGCCTTCCACCCACACGGGAAGTTGGAGAATTAGTGATGAGTCAGTGAGGGCTTTGCCTTTTATTAGTATAGATATATATACATTATATATATATATATATATACACACACATACACTCACCTAAAGGATTATTAGAAACACCTGTTCAATTTCCCATTAATGCAATTATCTAATCAACCAATCACATGGCAGTTGCTTCAATGCATTTAGGGGTGTGGTCCTGGTCAAGACAATCTCCTGAACTCCAAACTGAATGTCAGAATGGGAAAGAAAGGTGATTTAAGCAATTTTGAGCGTGGCATGGTTGTTGGTGCCAGACGGGCCGGTCTGAGTATTTCACAGTCTGCTCAGTTACTGGGATTTTCACGCACAACCATTTCTAGGGTTTACAAAGAATGGTGTGAAAAGGAAAAAACATCCAGTATGCGGCAGTCCTGTGGGCGAAAATGCCTTGTTGATGCTAGAGGTCAGAGGAGAATGGGCCGACTGATTCAAGCTGATAGAAGAGCAACTTTGACTGAAATAACCACTCGTTACAACCGAGGTATGCAGCAAAGCATTTGTGAAGCCACAACACGCACAACCTTGAGGCAGATGGGCTACAACAGCAGAAGACCCCACCAGGTACCACTCATCTCCAGTACAAATAGGAAAAAGAGGCTACAATTTGCACGAGCTCACCAAAATTGGACAGTTGAAGACTGGAAAAATGTTGCCTGGTCTGATGAGTCTCGATTTCTGTTGAGACATTCAAATGGTAAAGTCAGAATTTGGCGTAAACAGAATGAGAACATGGATCCATCATGCCTTGTTACCACTGTGCAGGCTGGTGGTGGTGTAATGGTGTGAGAGATGTTTTCTTGGCACACTTTAGGCCCCTTAGTGCCAATTGGGCATCGTTTAAATGCCACGGGCTACCTGAGCATTGTTTCTGACCATGTTCATCCCTTCATGACCACCATGTACCCATCCTCTGATGGCTACTTCCAGCAGGATAATGCACCATGTCACAAAGCTCGAATCATTTCAAATTGGTTTCTTGAACATGACAATGAGTTCACTGTACTACAATGGCCCACACAGTCACCAGATCTCAACCCAATAGAGCATCTTTGGGATGTGGTGGAACGGGAGCTTCGTGCTCTGGATATGCATCCCACAAATCTCCAACTGCAAGATGCTATCCTATCAATATGGGCCAACATTTCTAAAGAATGCTTTCAGCACCTTGTTGAATCAACGCCACGTAGAAGGCGAAAGGGGGTCAAACACCGTATTAGTATGGTGTTCCTAATAATCCTTTAGGTGAGTGTATATATGTGCAGGGGCGCCAATATTAGTTAGATTTTGCTACAGCCCTGTTGTTTCTCGTGAGTGCTGCAGACGCTGCAGAGCTCTACTTTGGGCTTTCACCACACTTGGGAGTGATTCCAGACCTCGCTAACCTCCCTAACCTCCCAGCTTAAAAGGAGCAGCCTGCTTTTGTTCCAGGACTACAACTCCCATGTGGCATTGCAGGTGTCCAAGTGGGGGCTATGCCAGAGGGATACTGCCATCCTGTGGACTCAGAGAGTACATGGTTCTGGAAGGCAATCATCTCCCATCCAGCTATTATATCAACCTACCGGCTGGGAAACCATCCTGATCGGGACACCAGTCCACCCCTGATGTCCATGAAAATATCACACTGTGCCACCATACATCTCCCACATAAAACACACCCAAAGCATGTGGAGCTGCCAAAGCAGCACTGCAGTCAAATTGAAAAACCTTCACAGCTGCAGTCAGGCTCCCAGCCAGGATGTTATTGGTGGTCCCTTGACCTTAATGTCTGGAACATCTGGCAACCCAGAACCTGAACTGAAGTAGATGGGTAAAGTCTACATGAAGCCACTTGTGAACTACTTTACTGCCTTATCACAACAGAAAAGCAAACTAAAACAGGCCTTTCTACATTTGTTCAGTCCCTTTAATCGTCCTGACTTAACAATAATATTTCATGATTCTGCCATACGCCCCATTTGAATTATTATTTTTACAAGAATACTTGATGATGACATTTGTATGCCAATAATTCCTCTTTGGATAAATCAAGAGTTTGAAAAATGGGAAATTGAGGTGAGATGTGAAAGGAGCCCCCGGCATTGTGTTGGTGGACAGGCACACCTTGCTCGTGTAATACAAATTGTCAAAAATCTTGAGCTATGTGCTTCTGTTGAATTTTCTTTTGAGTCTCATTTGAATTATTTTTTTTTCTGTTATTCTTTGGTTGAAATGTCTTTCTGCCATTCAGAGAGCTTCCCTTTATTAATTTCAATGAAACAAAAAAGTGGACTTAAGGCTATTGAACATGACGTGACAAGGCCCACCTGGAAAGACTTTTGTCTGCAGTCCCGGAGGCGTCCTTTACGAACGCTGTGGCACATGCTGATGTCTTGTGCTTTTGTTCGCTCTCTTTAAGGATGGCTGTGGATGAAGGATATGTCAATGGCCTCAGCAGGTGGGAGCCCAGATATGAGCATGATGGCGTCCTCGGGCCTTTCCGCATGCTGCGCACGTAAACCTTTACATACAGGCTGCATATTAAATTCAGCTTTCTTGTATTGCTTGAGTAAGATAAACTGTAAACCTCAAGTGTGCCAAAGCCGGACTGAAATACCAAGGAAAGCTGGCAGCTGCCATACATGAGGGACTGAAAGGCTTCCTACTAATGAGTTTCTGATGCTTGTGTACTTAAAACTCAACATGTGTTAATTCAGCAAAATACACAGCAGCATGAGGGGATGGTTACATATTAGCAGAAAAATGATTATATAAGAAAGCTGATTTGCAATGGGTCATTATAACATGCTAATAGTAAACTCTTATTACTGAACAGGTAGCTGGGATGTTCTTCTTTTACCACATAACTATCACCAGTGCGGTTGTTTCCTTTTTCTCACTCACAAACATGCACTGAACCTTCTGTTTTATGAACTACTACCATCTGGCTTCAAAGCTGGGCAGAGTTTATGTAGTGTATGCCCTTTAAAGAAACCGGCTGACTACTGTATGTGATAGAAGGCATTTTCTTTTAACACTTTTGCCAGAATGCTACCTATTTGATGTTTCTGAGCTTATGATGTCCTCATCTTTACAGACTTACTTTAAACTCTTGAGTTCATCTTTCGCCTCCTCCTTACCTCTTGGTCAGTGCCCAGGATGTGTGGCATCCCTCTATCTGGCCCCTCTTCCTTCCCACCCTCTTTAGTTACTATTTCATTCCTTTTCACGAAGAAGAACCCTGTTTACTCTGCACTCTGCACTCCTACCAACACCTTTCTCTAATTTCACCCTGGTCTAATAAGTCTTTTTCCACTGGTTTCCCCTCTCTGCTGGCACAATTTATTTTGAAATGTTCGATTTTGCTCATGGAATCCCAATTATCAATTCACA
This sequence comes from Polypterus bichir lapradei, assembly GCA_026402145.1. NCBI lineage: Eukaryota > Metazoa > Chordata > Cladistia > Polypteriformes > Polypteridae > Polypterus > Polypterus bichir. The sequence goes on from JANRMT010062820.1 coordinate 11,312,576, forward strand.
CAGCTTAAAATACTTCAAAGACTTGGAAACATTTTTTAATGTGTATCTCCTCACATCCACTTTGCCACTGCAGTTCACTTGGTTTGACTGGTAATTCTGGCATTGCCCCCTCCCCATCTCTTCTCTTTGGGTAACGTTACTCCGGTGTCCCAGATCCTTCTTTTATTGGACCTTTCTGCTCTCAGACTACATCCATACTACTACGTTTTCATTTAGAAATGGCAGTTTTAAATGAAAACAATCTCCTTCCACACTATTGTTTTCACATCATTTCTGAAAATATCTCTATCCCCACTTAAATGACCAAAAGCGCATATGACGTAGACATTTATATACATGCATTGGCAGAAAATCCTTGAAGGGACGGTAATGCTGCTTGTCATGGGATTTACTGTAATCTGAAAACTGTAGTCACCGGTAAATCATTCGCCTGTTTTGCATGTACCCAGCATTCAAAGGGTACAAAATGCCAATTAGATGCATACAGGTAAGCAACACAACAAGCGCTGTAGGGCCTCTAATCCCGGAGGGTCCCCAGAATCCATTTCATTACACACTGCTTAAACATTTTGAGTGTCTGCTGTATGAGAATGGGTTTTTAAATGGCCGGCATGCAGTGGTTATTTATTTTTTTAATTTGTGGTGAGAGGTGAAAAAGAGAGTCCAGGCAGCAGGGAGAAGATGTCAGGAGTGATTTGTGACAGACGGGTATCAGCAAGAATAAAAGGGCAGGTCTACAGGACGGTAGTGAGACAAGCTAAGTTATATGGGTTGGAGACGGTGGCACTGACCGGAAAGCAGAAGACAGAGCTGGAGGTGGCAGAGTTAAAAATGCTAAGCTTTGAATTGGGTGTGACGAGGATGAACAGGATTAGAAATGAGGACATTAGAGGGTCAGCTCAAGTTGGACAGTTGGGAGACAAAGTCAGGGAGGCGAGATTGCGTTGGTTTGGACAAGTGTAGAGGAGAGATGCTGGGTATATTGGGAGAAGGATGCTAAGGATAGAGCTGCCAGGAAAGAGGAGAAAAGGAAGGCCTAGGAGAAGGTTTAGGGATGTGGTGAGAAAGGACATGCAGGTGAAGGGTGTGACAGAACAAGATGCAGAGGACAGAAAGATATGAAAAAAGATGATCCGCTGTGGCAACCCCTAATGGGAGCAGCCAAAAAAAGAAGAAGAATTTGTGGTGACCAGTAATGGAACAACCCTACTGAAGAAGATAACAGATATTACCCAGACAGCTCATTGCTGGTTGCAATGGAGCTCCATAAAACTCTACGTTTTCACTCCTGCACATTATAAAAGTAGCTGGGGTGCCGTGTTACGCTTTTCCTTTCTTAATTATCTTGTCATCATGATTCTTGTGTACATTTATTGTTACAGTAAAACATTGATCACAAAAAAAACACTCTTCTCAGGATATGGACCACTTATCTCTGAGTTATCCCCTCTGTTAGTATTTTAGGCTGTTTTATGATAGAATTTTATTAAATATATGAATACTGTAAAATGCAATGAATATGTCATTGTCATTAAGTTTCACCCAGGCTGTGTTCCCTGTTGTCGGTGTTGCTGTATGTCACAAAAATATTTCAACTATGTCACATACTGTACAACAAGAATAACCACCCATTAATAGAGCATGTAACCTGCTGAGAAAGGTTTTATGTCAATATATATAATTAGAATTTTAAAATCCTCATATTCAAAAATCCTGCATTGGACAAGCAATTGACTAGTTTATTTATTTGATTTTTACGTATTATGCATTTTTGTTTGCCTGTGGATGGAACTCTAAGAGAGCTTAGGCTGTGTTTATGCCGCCCTCCCTCTTATAATTCAGCTGGACAGTTCAGTTCAGTTCAAAGTGTATTGTCATGTGCACAGTAACGAAACACGTTTCCCTGTACGATGAAATTCTTTCTCTGCTGTCCACACCAAATGCCAAAAACCAACGTATAAAGAGAAACATAAATAATAAGTAGCAAATAAATAATAAGTAACAAAGGCAGCATAAAGTATAAAAGCAGAATAGAAGTATAAAGTGTAATGTGCAGGTAGGTGTGTGATGAACAAGTCCAATACAGTTGTGTGAGGTAGATAGAATGAGGTGAACCACGGTTATAACTCCAGTCAGTTATTTAGGAGTCTAATGGCCTTGGGGAAGAAAGAGTTCTTTAGCCTGGAAGTCCTGCATTTCATACTTCTATACAGAACCTCCTGCCTGAGGGTAGAAATGTGAACAGTTCGTGTTGGGGGTGGGTGGGGTCCCTGTGGGGTCCCTGAGGATTCAGAAAGTTCTCCTGTGGACTCTGCAGTTGTAGATGCTCTGCAGAGAGGGCAGTGGGGTCCTGGTGATCTTCTCAGCAGTCTTTACCACTCTCGGCAGGCGTTTGCGGTCCATAGCAGTAGTGTTGCCGTACCACACGGTGATGCAGCTGATCAAGATGCTCTCAACAATGCAGCTGTAAAAGTTGCTGAGGATCTTAGTCGACATACCAAACTTCCTCAGCCTCCTCAGAAAGCACAGATGTTGTTGACAGGAGAGACAGGAGGTCTCTCAGAGGTTCCTTGATTGTGGTGGAGTGCATTTCCTAGTGAACATTATTTCTAATTATTCATATGGTTATTGGATTTTTGGTTACTTTTTACTGGATTGTAGATTTGAACTTGTTTGCCTTTTTTCCATTTTTTTTATTCTTCTTGTTTATTTGAATATCATATTAAAAATTCATTGTTTGCCTTGTCTCCTCAAGCCAGAGGCTTTAGGGTTTGTAGGTAGTGATGGGCAATTTTGCGAACAATTCATTCCTTTTGAATAACTCTTTTCAATGAAACATACAAATCGATTTATAGAAATCTTGTAAAGGGTATTCAGATAGCTTGAAATAAGTTTATCTTTTTAAAGATATCTTGAAATTAATTTGAGATTTCTTGAAATAAGTTGTAAGATATGTGAAATGGAGCAGAAGCCCATTTAAAGATATCATGAAATGAATTTGAGATATCTAAAAATATGCAGTAGGAGGCACGAGTCAATATGAAAACACATGCAATACATTTTAAGATCTCTCAAAAACATTTCCAGATATCTTCAAATAACGTCCTGCTCATTTTGAGACCTCTCAATTTTATTTCAAAATGTCTTTAAATAGACAGGAAGTCCAAATATAAACATCGGCCCATTTTGCAAGAAGTTGTTTTCAGATATTTTAAATTGCATGTCAGCTTTCTCTTATTTTAAGACATCTTGAAATGTATTTGAAATATCAGTTCCACCCATTTTCCTAACCCACTTAATCCAGGGCAGGCTCATGGGGAAGCTGCTGTCTATCCCTGCAATCTTTGGGCACGAAGCAGGAGCAACACTTGGATACTACCCAATGTCCATTACAGGGTGAAAATACTCACAGACACACACACAGGTTAGCACCTTCAGTTCACAAAACCTGTGTGTCTTTGGACTGTGTGAGGAAACCCAAACAGAGACAGGCAGAACAAGTCGCCAGCATTTGTGATATGTCAGGCGTAACAGAGTATTATTTTAAGATATTCATCCATCCATCCATTATCCAACCCGCTATACCCTAACTACAGGGTCACGGGGTCTGCTGCAGCCAATCCCAGCCAACACAGGGCGCAAGGCAGGAAACTAACCCCGGGCAGGGTGCCAGCCCACCGCAGGGTTTTAAGATATCTGTATTCGTCAAATCTGTTTTGAGATTTGTTATAATATATTTAAGAGATCTTGAAATTAACACATTTTTAGATATATGTAATTCAATTTAAGACATCCTAATGCATTTTTAGATATCCCAAAACTTATTTTGAGATTTCTCTAAATGTTAATTTGGATTGCCAGACACATCAGTAATACAGTACTACATTGAATTTACAAAATATTGTTTAACCCTTAAAGTATTTTTATTTAAGTAAATATCACATTACTTCATAAACATTTTTCATTTTATTATAGTGCATTACATGTAGACTATGTAATACATTTGTAAAGAAATGCATATTTTTACAGTCTGAACATGTGTCTTTAAAGATGAAATGATGGATTTTCAGCCCACTAATTTCCAGTCTAGCACTAGCCCATACTGTCTGCCACAACAGCATATTGTACATGGGCAGAAAGTATTTGTAAACACTTTGTTTTATTGTATTTTATGTTTTGAAAGACTAACCCTGACATCATTATGCTGTGCACTGAACAGCTGTACTGTGGTCTTGTTTGGAAAATAGTTTTTAACCAAGTGAAACTAAGTTTCTTGAAACATTCAGACTGTGAGCTGTCACTCTCGCCAAGCAGGGTGGCCTATTGACAATCATTCAAACCACAAGACTGACGGTTCAATCCTCACCACTGAATCAGGATGTGACGCTAATCTGTCAGTACTCTGATCACACAAACAATGAAACGACAGTGATTGTAATTCAGCTACGTATACAGTTGTCCGTCTCAGGTTAATATCCTGACTGATAATTTCATCTATGTATTTCAGGGGAGTTCTTTCAGGTATTTACAAGTGCTATCAGAGTATAATTATTTGCAAAAAGGAAAATCACTTTAAAGTCTGCAATGGTGGTTTACACAGAAAAGGCCAGGGACTGAGAGAGAGAGAGAGAGTTCAGCTGGCACAACTAGGAAACACTAAGTTTGCAGGGATCAGAAGCAGTCTCTGCTTTGCTGAGGTTACTATCTCATGCTATAAGAAGACCACTTCTGAGCCAGATATTGCAGGTTCGAAGCTGACCACCAGCAGTTCACCACAGCAAGTCCTCTGCAATACAATTGGCGATGAGGATGGGATTTGCACTGTGGACGTATAGAATGTAGTTGCAATGTTGCTTACAAACGGTGGGGGGTTGACACATAGAGAGATCAGCTGACAATCACCAGGAAGTACTCTCCTCAGAGTGCTCAGAAATGTACGGCTGACTAAAAGAATTCTCCTATTGGCTTATACTGTAAGTAGACCAAATATGAGCCAGACCACAGCAAATCAAAGTCACAGTGCTGTACACAAGAACATGTCCTGTGATACCATTAAGAAAATGTGACCTATTTTCATCTTTTTGTTCAGAACAGGATATGCAAAGAATGGCAGTGCTATTCTTCCTAAAGGCACTAAGCAAATTAAATACAAGAGGTTTAAAAAGAGAAGTGTAAGAGCCATTTGCTAGTTATTTAAGTTATATAAATGTTTGCCTAAATATTGGTGCATAGTCTACGAGAGGTTCCTACAACCCCCATGAGCTGAATTGAATTGGTATATTCTAACTATTTCTAGCCTCTCTGACTAAACATTAAACTCAGTTAGTGACCTGCCTTGCCAGGTGTAAGGCATTGAGGGCACACGGTTTTAAACCGTGCCAAGTAACATGAAAGACAACATGCTTTATTGAATGTTCAGAGGTGGGGGTTGATTTGTTTCAAACCTTTTTTTTTCTTTTTGTAAAACTTGAGTTATGTGTATGGAATGTTATTTGATTTTAATAAATTCAATAAAATTTAAAAAAAAAATGAATGTACAGCGCCGTACGTTTAAAGCATACAAAAGAAGAAGTAAAGCATCTTTAAGTTTAGAAACAACTAAAGTTTGACAAGTAAAAACCCCGGGCAGGGCGCCAGCCCACGGCAGGACACACACACACACACCGAGCACACACTAGGGACAATTTCGGATTGCCAATGCACCTAACCTGCATGTCTTTGGACTGTGGGAGGAAACCAGAGCACCCAGAGGAACCCACGCAGGGAGGACCCGGGAAGTGAACCCAGGTCTCCTCACTGCGAGGCAGCAGTGCTACCACTGCACCACCATGCCACCCAAAGCATTTCAGCCAACCAATAAAATATCCTTGATGTTGCTTTCATTGAACATATGTGGAATAGTGTAGTGGCTAAACAGCTGGAATCCAAAGCACAAGGTTGCCAGTTCAATTCTGTTTCATTTTGTGACCCTGAGGAAGTTACTTAACCCACTTGTACTCTGAATATAACAATAGCCACAGAAAACAAGTGTTCTTATGACCTGTACTTGTAAAGTGCCTTAGTACGGTGTTTGCTATAGAAAGGCACTTTCACAATAAAGTTTGTTTGTTTGAATGTGTTTTGCATCTTATTATGCGATAATGGAGGGAGTTTTACCTGTGAAAGCAATGACAAAAGCTGTCCAGGTAATCTCACTTTGTTATTTATTAATCTTTGAGACGTAGCGCAGCTCTCACCTGCTTGGGCTGCCATTATGAGGGCCGTGTTCCCCTCTTTGTCCTGCCAATTCACATCGATATGGGGACACTGAGCAAGTGTTATTACAATGTCGACATACCCCTGGTAACAGGCTACTAGCAGTCCAGTCTGAAAAAGAAACAAAAAAAAAGAATTACAAGAATTATACAAAAAACACATCAACAAGAATAATCCCTCATTTTAATTCTTTATTAAATATACAGTATCAATATTCTCTTTTACTGCCTGCTGTTTTTCTTCATTAGCAATTGACAGTCCTGCTGCTGGTGTCATAAGGCCTTACAATCCTCACTCAAAAATGTCTCTCTATTATAAAAAAAAACTTGAGAGACAGAGAGACACTTTCACGTCCCGCGAGATGGACAAGTCACATCACACTTACAACCTTTGGAAGCAACTCCCGTGATACACACGTAGAGCAGGTTAGATATAATGGAAGTAGGAAAATTTGAAAGTCTCAAAACAAAAAGAGAGTAAAGATCGCATTTGTGCAAACAAACGGAAAATATTACTCGGTGAAATAACAACAGCGAAAAGAGATCGAATAGTGTTTGAGGATATCTGGGGGAGAAGAGAGACAAGGCAGTGACTTTAAAATGTTCGAAGCGCCGCACTAGATGCAGATCACATGGTACGAGAGCAGCTGTTATTTGTTTCCCATTGTATCACTGTTTAAGAGGGGTTTCGGAGGAGCGAACGCGTCTCCTTGGGGTGCGTTCAGCCCCCCTCTTCACAACAGCATGTAGCTGTAGAGTAAAGATCGCATTAGCGCAAACAAACAGAAAATATTACTCGGTGAAATAATGAAACAGCAAAATATAAGTATATCACTAAGAGGCACAGTGACACAGTGGTTACCACTCAGGTCACATTTTTGGCTACAATAATCAGTCCAGTATAGTTGTCAGACACTTCCCTATTCCTCAGGGACACTTAAAAGACCACAGCACCATTATAATCCACTCAAAACTAGTTCAGTGTTATCTTCCCTATTGACTTCAAAGCATTTCGCCGAGTTCGCTAAACTTGAACATTTCAACATTTTTGCCAAACTCAAGGCAAAGCGAATTCAGCAGGGTTCACTCATCACTACAAACGTAACTTTCAACAGCAAATTATTTTTTAATTCAAACATTTATCAGGACCAGTTTCATATGTAACACGTTTCTTCATAACATTAATTCAACTATACATTTTTCATCTGGTCAACATCTGAACTGCAAATGATTTAATACATTCCATTTGAAATATGAACATCTTAAATATGTTAGTGATTACATTTTTGACTGAACTGGGTTGTCTTTATTGTAGTAATAGCTTTGTTACCTGGCTTCACCTGGGATATTTTCTGAGTTAAAAACCCCTTACACCTTGGGGTCATTTATCAGCAATCTCTACCTGAGGTGGGGTACCCCAAACTCTTATTATTCAAACAATAAAGTCAGGACAGTAATTTTTTTCACTAAAACCCGACAGATCACTTCTCAAATGTGTCTGTGTCAAATTTAAAGATTCCTTTACTTAGAAACTGCTGCTAAACTAGGGAAAAAAAATTTTTGCTTTCTGATACAGTATATCTCAAGTACAAGTAAAGCCAGGGCAGTTTTTTTTCACCCCTGAGGTGTTCCCAGACATGGCAGCTGTACCAGTCTAAAGTTTCATGTTGATAACACAAAGAAATCAATAGTTACAGCATTTAGTACCATGGGCCCCCCTCCTCAATCCAAAACCTCTCCAGGTTCAGAACAGTTTTATTGCACATTAAACAGTGAACCCCATCCCCTAGTACTGTACACTGTTACACCCAAGTACCCCTCTACCCCACCTACACGCTGAAACTAGTTACATTGTTTGCTCCTGCTTCAAATTGTGCTTTTTTGCATTATGCACACCCCTTGCTGTGTCTCATTTTTTCCATATATGAACATCTTCATATCATTGGAGACGTCACAGTCACTGCCATCCAATGGTATAAAGTATGCGAGTGAGTGACCTATTGAGTCAGAGCTAATGACCCGGAAATGTAAGATGGTACTTGGCAAAAGTCGCCTCATGATACCTCTTATTTGGAGGATATCTTGTGATTGATGCATCGTACAATAAAGTGCTTGGACTTGTTTGATCAGGACAATTTACTGTAAGTACCGATTTGTCACTTGTAGATATCTGCTCTTGTTTTGTGAAGTGATATGTGAGAGCACACAAAAAATCAGAAAAGTGGTGTAACCCAGTTTCCAGTTTTCAGCCTATAGCTTGCGTTTGCTCAGTCTGTGGGTTTAAGTCTGATGGTACGGACTTTTTGATTGATGCATAACACTTGGGTATTCCTTATACAGAGTCATTACTACAATTTTTTTAAATATTTTTTGGGACAATATATGAAACACCACATGTATGATTTCATACCAGATTAAAAGTCAGCCATAAATGTTGTAGCTATTTGATTACTAGGAGTGTGAAGTCGACACCTGTACTGTTTGTGTCTGGCATAGTTCACCTGTATGATATAACGAAAGATTTTTAAACGATCGTTCAGCCCGTTTTTTTATCTGTTCAGGTTGTAACAGTTATGTAAGTACTGTACATGTTGGTTAATTGTACTTCTGATACATCCTATGTAACTAAGTACTTTCCAGTATAAAATATTTGTATTTTTTCACCAGTAGATAAAATTATTAGTTCTCTTGCACTGCTTACTGTTGAACATGCTACGTAGAGTCCTTAGGGGTGTATGTGTGAAAGAGATTGCAGTAGAGTGGTAATGTTACAGAGGTGATTTAAAGATGATTAATTAAAAGTTGCAAAAATCTGCAATGGCATCAAAACCTATAATTAGTACTGCCTCATTATTTAGTGGGTTTGAATAAATGTTACTAATTACTTCGACTCACTCAAAAACATTGTCCTGTTTTGTTTTCATCACATTCTGTAAAACAGCATCTCCATCACCTATAGAAAAAAAAAATTGTGCTTAATTCTGTTCAATCATGACCTGGCTCCATTGGTTCATTCACTGTGTGTTTTCTATTTTGTATTTTCTCCTTGTTTTATTTTAACTACAAAAAGTGCAGATCGTTGATTGGTATTGTGAGCTTAATGACGATATGCAAGTGGACAAAAGTGTTACCTTTTTCAAAAATTCATGGCTATGCACTGATAAAAAAAAATGTAGCATAATCAGTTCATTTCAGATTTTTTGTCACCTACGTTGGACACAGTCAGATGAAGTGCACGCTTGGCCAAGTGCATCACACCACCACCGTCAGGCGGCCTGAATCTCACTTTGCAGTTTATTTCAAATATAACATCACAATAGGTAATGAGAAGCAAAACACCTGAGTCTCCATTTGAATACATTACATTACTTGTGTACAATTACAAAAGAACTGGTTTTGGCAACATAGTTCTTAGAAAAGAGTCCAGATTAAAATAAACAGGGGAAAGGCTTCTTTGTAAGTTCAATATGTCTAAGATAAGACAAAAAGATGTTTTTTAAGTGTGGTAATCCAGGAAGACAATGAAATGGTTACTTCAAAGTGGCTAAGAAAAAAAAAACACAAGACTTGCTACCTTTGATGACATGCCGCATTTGACGATACTCTTATTTAAACTTTGTGAGTGCGGATGAATCATCTGAGCAGCGCACTGACTGATGGGACTTGTAGTCCCCACATGAGTATTTTCTACAAGGCTGTCAATAAAATGAAGGGGAGGTATTATATTTTAAATACCTTTCTTACTAGATCATTTAAGCAAAACTGACTACGCTCACAGCCACAAGGCCTGGCAAAGACTTGTTAAAGATGTCTTCTTCGGGCTTTGGCAAACTTTGTCCGTTTCACTTCACTTCTCTTTCATTTGAGTAAACCAGCACACCCCATTTCTCCGTGTGATCGCTGTCACTATGGCTAAAGGGGACAGATTGGGTAAGAATGTCCCATTCACTAGACTATTACGAACAACAAATATCAACTTATAAAAATCACACATTTGCTAATTTTGTTTTTTCTACATTGTCACCAAATTTCAATCCATCAAGGCACTTTCGAGATTTTGGGATATTTATTTTCTCTATTTTGATGGAGTTTACCCCTAAATATTGATATATCAATATGTTCTTCCTTAGTGGATGCCTACTGCCTTAGATGTACTAACTTGACAAATTTCAGGAAATAATGCTTTTGTTGATTAATGAGTGAGTCAGGTTTGCAATATATGTTGTCTGTTTGGGGCAGCCACCCTTATATTATGCCCTGGCTGCAAATCGGTATTTTTGTTGAATTGTTCCCAGGTTGGACTCCAAAACAGAACTGATTTAATATTGCAAATATGGCAGCTTTAAAGGCCAGGACAGGAAGTGACGTAATTGGGACCAGGACCGGAAGTGATGTCATCAAAGGGGCCGGGACCTTGAGGGATTGAGGATTGAGAGAGAAAGTCAGTGCAGCTCGCCACCCCCTGGTCTGGTGTGGTACTATTATTACTATTCAAACCCTTTTGCTGCCTCCCAATCATACATGTGTGACAATGTACATATGTTCAAATAGATAGATGTGTCTTCTTCAATTTTAATTCATTTTAGATAAAATAAGGGCAGAGTGCTGGCTCTGAGGCTAGGGATTTGCACTGATAATAGGAAGGTTGCTGGTTTGAATCCCGTAAACGCCAAAAGTGACTCTACTTCTTTGGGCCCTTGAGCAGGGCCCTTAACCTGAAATTGCTCCGTCCTGGGTATGACTTTAATCTGTATCCAGCCCTGCATGTAAGGCCCTCTAACCTGCAGGGAAAAACCTGGGGGTTGGTGGCAGAACTGGCACTCCAGCCCCCATAAAAAACCTCACACTGGTTCCATTCCATCTGAACCAGTGTGATGCTGAGGTCTCACCCATTGCGTGGCTTCACTCGGGTCCTAATCTGGGATCCTGAGTTGGTTTGTCATGTGGTGGGTGGGGAAATGCGCTAACACTGTGTGCTCCTAACCTCTCTCCTCCTTGATAAAACAGCTTTAGATAAGGAAGACAGAAAGTTCGAGGTAAGGGAAGACAAAAGTTTATTTAATCACATATGTTCTTAACTTAGACTGCTAAAGAATACAAACCTTTGACATTAATACAAAAAACATGGAATGTCTAAGCCACGAGGAAATGTGACATGGCATTAGAAAAGCTCACACAGAGCAGTCAGGTAAAAGTCCTGACATGACCAAGAATATCTCATTAACAATTTGTATGTGAGGATACTGAGTTACTCAGCGACAAGACATCTTCCAAATGAAGTCACAGACACACAGAGTAGCATTTTCCCTGAACTTACTTAAAAACACTAAAATACTTTGCATAGTAGTACAGGAATTTAAAATGACTTAAACAGAGCACGGAGTGTACAAAATGATTTCTGCAATTGCTCAAAATACTGACATATTAGAAAGCGATAAATATTATTGTTTCTGTTTTGTGGTCAAAGAGAAAACAGCATAACTGCATTTATGCCCACTATCTTTATTAAACTGCTGGAGAAAACTTTACAAATGCATTGGTTGTCTTTACTGTTCATCTCTCACATTAGCAAAACAAAGAAATACTTCTTGTCCAACTGCGACAAAAGTGACTGCTGATGGATGAAAGCAATAAAATATACATCTTACACACGGTCTTAAACAGAAAGTTGCTGGAATTGAAGCCGACTGACTTCGTAACTTTTATTTTTTAATACACGGGTTATTCAATAACTATCTGCTCTTTTGTGATAATTTTGTTTGAGCTGGCTCTACAGGTTTCCCCTCGCACATGTGCTAATATGGTAAAGTTTCAACACTGATCAGTAAATTTCTCTTGTTGTATTCTAGGAATAAACATGGCTACCCCACCCTCCATTTGCACCAAAGAAGAGCAGCGAGCAGTGATCCGATTTTTGTTGTTTTATGGGCTAAAGGTGTACCGGGGCAGAAATGCTTGTCAGTTAATCAGAAGCATTGTACAGACTTGGACATGAACAGTCCCACGCTTGCTTTGTCCTTAACACTTTGATTAAATTAGATACTTTATTAGTCCCAAGGGGAAATTAAACGCATACAGCGTCAGAAACATAGAAAACAAAGATACAGACACACAGGATGGATGGATAGATAGATAGATAGATAGATAGATAGATAGATAGATAGATAACAGCACAGAAATAGCAAAATGAATACAAGTGAACTTAAAGAGTATAAGTATGTAGTCTGGGATGTCGGGAGGAAGTACAGATATTGAATTAACTGATAGCAACAGGCAGAAAAGATACCCAGAGGCGCTTATTAGCACACCGTGCCTGGTAGAATGAGCCTGAAAACCAATATCTGCCATCATTCTCTTTTCAACAACAACTCCTAGTGTTCCCTGGGTCAGTCCTGCGATGCAGCTGGCTTTCCTGATAAGTTTGTACTGGTACTGTTCATCTTCTGAACTCAAGTTTCTTCTCCAGGAGACGACAGCATAGAACAATACATTGGCTGCTATGGACTGGTAAAATATCTCCAGCAGAGTGCTGCATACATCAGAAGACCTGAGTCTCCTCAGAAGTACAGTCTATTCTGGCCCTTCTTGTACAGCACCAATGTCTTGTCAGACCAGTCCAGCTTGCTGTTTTTGATGAACCCCCAGGTACTTGAAGCTCTGCACCAATTCTGTGTCCCCTCCAAGAATGCTAAGTGGCTTCAGAAGCTCTTTGGCATACCAGACGTCCACCACCAACTCTTTTGCCTTACTGATATTGAGCTGCAGGTGGTTCTTTCTGTAACACGAGACTCCTGTACTTTGACTCATCTCCATTATTAATGCAGCTGATAATGGAGAAATCATCTGAGAATTTCTGTAGATGACAAGCGCTGGTATTGTGCTAGAAGTCTGTTTTGTGGAGAATAAATTTGAAGGGAGACAGGATAGTCTGACCATTTTTGAAGTTCTCCATCATTTCGTAAATATTCCACCATGGCAAAATGCTGTCTGCATATTGTGCAGAAAGCCATCTGTGGATTTTGGCCCCTGGTACACCTTCACCCCATGAAAAAGTGGACCACTATTTGCTTCTTTTCACTGATGCAAGCAGAAAGCCGGGGCTCTTTAGGGCAGACTTTAAACAATGAGAATGCAACTCCCCATCAGAATGCTTGTTAATTTTGTATTTGGTTATTGCTAAATGTAACATTTCAGTGTGATTTGTTAGATTAGCTCCCCTCACTCTTTACACAGCACTCAAATGTGGGTTAAATGGCTCACAGAAGTAGTCAGTCAATAGTTAAGGCAAGATGAGCTGAAAGTTGTGTAGCTAGCAAGTGTGTGGGGAGCATCTGGATGGTTCTGTGACCCTCTACACCTGACCACTCAAATCTGTTCTTCCAGGGATTCCATAGTTCACTCCCACAGACCCTACAGCTTCTCACATATGTTTCATGAATTTGGTCTTTCCTCCCCTAAATGAATCCATACTGTACTTCACTATTGCACCATCTTAGTGTGCATGTTCTTTATAGTCATCATAAATATAGCTGCTATGTATATTTGACATAAAGCAGCATAAAAATAATTAAAATGTATGAATCATACAAACTGAAATCATATTTCAGGAGATGGGCAACCCATATCTCTTGAAGAGAACACTGAGTTTAAACCAATATTCTATCCTTTGGCAGCCACAAAGCATTAAATGATTATACATTAAATTTTTCAGTAACTGTTCCTTTTTGGACCACCGACTTTTTTTTAAACTCCGGTTGTTTGTTATTGTCATCATCACATTTAAATATTAATTATTTATAAAATCTATGACAGGCAAAGCAGACAATACGCATGTAAATCTATTTGTTCAGTTTAAGTTCTTGATGTACAGTTTTTAACTTTTTCAAAAGCAACTGAATAGGTATCTTAATTAGTAGGTTATCTCATATGGTAAGCGCACATTAATAATCCATCAAAAACCCTGTGCAAAAGATTCTGTGCAACAGACAAATGAGTTCATTCAGACCAGTTCTTCTGCAAAAAAAATGCCTCTTTGTAATCGTTTCAGACATAGGAGCCAAAGTGAAGTGAAAGAAAACCTTTACAACACAGAACACTTCATAGGCAGCATTCAGTATAACTCTTCCAGGGCGAGACAAAGGCAGCCAGACAATCATCAGACCGTCTATACTGATTTGTCAGAGAACATGGGAACAGCCCAGAAATTATACTTAAGATGTGCATAGCCTTTTCAACTGGATTTTGCTCAGCAGCACAGTCTGCATATTTGGTGATATCAACTGCACTAGAAATTGTGTCTCTTTCCAAAAAAATCCAACTTTCCAGCAGTAGCTCACCTGCAGGCTCTGAAGTAAACTCTCTTTCATTTTGGATCAAATGCGTCAACTGTGCTGGATTAAAAAAAAAAAACACATCTTACTAAGTTAGCCTGATCGCTTAATGAATGTGATTTATTTACAACTTAACCATTAGAGAAAATTCGTACAAATACCGTATATACTCGCACTTAAGTATGCGCCCGTTCACAAATAGTACACTTACATTTTTTTTTAACATCTTCTTCCTTCCTCCAATCTCACACCAGTTTCTCAGACACATCGAATTTTGTTGCAGCAGTGCAGTTACCAATTTCTTTTGCTATTTCAACGACTTTTAATTTAAAACCAGCTTCATATTTTCTTCTGAACACAAAACAGTGCAAATGTCGCTTCGGAATAGTTTGGGTATTACCGTGTGGTTGCGTAGGCACAATACATACAAAAAAAGGCCATGTGCTCCATGGTTACTCTCTCAAGTGGGCGTTAACATATCGTTATCCCTTGGACCAATAGCGTGAGTTTTCCGCATTTGACTTATACGACCGACATTATAAATTATACGGTAAAATCAAGCCCAACTTATCCACAGGTGAACTTATCCACAAGTATATATGGTACTTTATAAAGCTGAGCTATGTTGATACTGGATGTTATTACTGCTCAATTTTGACAACCGCTGATAAGCAGATTTCCTTCAGATTCACAAGGTGACAGTTAAAGGGTCATGTGTTGTTGGCAGTGGCATAAATATGTGGCAAAGAGTGAAAATGACTATCATATTTAACTAGCATACGTGCTGAAACATTATTTTATTTTAATGCACTTGTGAGTAATAATGGTGGCAAATGACAAATGCATTTAGCAGACAATGTATCTGTTCTGTCTGAAGCAAAACTGTGGCTGTAACTTTTGTTACTAGCCACAGTTTAGTCACTAGCATGAATTTCACAACACCAAAAGAACTACCACTGAACAGCTAAGTCAGTGTAAGTGGGCTACTTACTGTATCATTGGCCCTGTCCATTGCTATACTTCAGTGTGCTAGTGAGGTTATGGAACCCCATATTTTTTTGTTACTCAATTAACCATTTTTACTGATTTGTCAGTTAAAATACTCCCACACAATGGAGAATGTTGCCTGATATTTACAGGAACCGTCTTCTGCTGAATTCCAGATTGGCCAAGACTGGCTTACAAAAAAACAACACAAAGAGTCAGCGTATGCCAGCATGGATTGTGGGGTAGGGGCAGGGACAATTAATAGATTAAGAAAATATAATTTGATTGAAATTTTTAGTCAATTAGTTGATTACATAGATTAGTCATGGCAGGCCTAGCAAATATACAATATTTTTTTAAATTACATGTCCCTCAAAATAATATAATGGTGAAGGCCACAAAATATCCAAAACAGGAGCAGTACTCTCCTGATCCGGAACCCAAACGCAAGCCTCACCCCCAGGCAGCCTTGCCCCCAAATCAAAAGGCACACTTTGGCCTGCACAACGATTCCTTTCCAGGTCAAATTTGTTTGTGACGTTTGTCATCTATGGTTAGATTTATTGAACTTGAATACTTTCAAACACTATGTCATTGTTAGTTACGTCCCCATGTGTAAAACAAAAGGAGTGATAGATGGTGTACTTTTGCTTCCATCTCACTGTATAATGACACCTACTGCATAGGGGACGTACAGAGAACACAATATCCTATGTGCACACTGCCCACTTGTGCCAATCACTTTCCTGACCATTTGTTACCTTAAGCCAGTTGACACAAGCCCTCCGACGCCATTCTTCTTAATTCTTTATAAGAAGAAGACTCCTTCACTTCTAAACAACTTTTTTTGCTATGCTGTAGGCTAATATTAAAATCATTTAAATTCACGTTTTTCTCACTTGGCAACATTCAATACCCTGGAATGACAAAGTGAAAACAAATTTTTCTGAATTTTGCAAATTTACTAAATATAAAAGCTGAAATATCACATTGCCCAAGTATTCGAAACTCTTTACACAGTACTTTGTTGAGACAGCTTTGGCAGCGATTACAGCCTAGATGTTTCATACACCTGGATTAGGCTATTTTTTGCCAGTCTTCTCTGTAGATCCCCTCGGCGTCAATCAGGCTGGATGGTGACCACCAGTGGACAGCTACTTTCAGGTCTCTCCAAAGATGTTCAATTGGGTTCAAGTCTGGGCACAGACTTGGCCACTCAAGAGCATTCACAGAGTTAACCCTAAACCACTGCATTGTTGTCCTGGCCTTGTGCTAAGAGTCATTCTCATAAGGAAGGTGAACCTTTGGCCCAGTCTGAGGTTCAGAGAACTCTGGAGCTGTTTTTCACTTAGAAAATCACTGTGCTTTGCTCCACCCATCTGTCCCTCAACCCTGTCCAGTCTCCCTGTCTCTGCCTCTGACAAACAACCCCACAGCATGAGACTGTCACCACTATGCTTCAATTTTGGAATGTTACTGTAAAGGTGATGAGCAGTGCCCGTTTCATCCAGATGTAACACTTGGAATTGAGGCCTAACAGTTTAGTCTTGGTTTCATCAGACTGGAGAATCTTATTGCTCATAGTCTGAGAGTCTTTTAGGTGCCATTTGCATACTCCATAAACTTTACTCTCCCATAAACCCAGATTAGTGGAATGTTGCAATGACAGTTGCCCTTCTAGAAGGTTCTCTCATCTCCACACAAGTTCTCTGTAGCTCAGCCAGAGTGGCCATCAGGTTCTTGGTAACCTCTATTACCAAGGCCCTTCTGCTTCAATTGCTCAGACAACTCTAGGAAGAGCTTTCCAGAGATCTGTTTCTCCACACAATCCTGTCTCTAATTTCTGCAGGTATTTCCTTCGACCTCATGACTTAGATTTTGCTCTGGTACACATGGTCAATAGTAGCTTCTATAGACAGGTGTGTGCCTTTCCTGATCATGTCCAATCAATTGAATTGACCACAGGTGTAAAAACATCTCAATGACGATCAATAGAACGGGATGCAACTGAGCCAAGTGTCATAGCAAAGGGTCTGAATACTTGTGTCAGTGCGATATTTCAGTTTTTATTTTTAAATCTGGAATAATTCCTAAAATCTAGTTTTTGCTTTGTCACTTGTTGTTGGATTAGGGAAAAAATAATTTAAATGATTTAATCACAAGCAACATAGCAAACTGTGTAAAAAGTGAAGGGGGTCTGAATACTTTCTGAAGGCACTATACATAGTATTTATTTTGTTTAATGCCAATACTCATTCAGAGGAAGTACCAAATCATTAATTATTCTATTGACATTATATACATCTTTTAGTGAGTCACAAAGCACATAAAAAAATAAGATAAAAGACAAGTCTTTTACTAGATTTAGTCATCTTGGAATGTGGCTTATTTTTGAGAAGCATCTTCCACAGCTTTTAATTAGACTGCACTTTACTTCTTTGCCACAAAACTCATTTTTTTCCAATACATGTAACAAGTATAGAGATGGTACAACTGCAGCTCTCCACCCCAAGCCATCACTTCTTCTTCAGTCATATGCGAGGCACAAGAAACTGTCCAGTGTAGCCACAGAGATTCCCTCTTTGTGTATCAGAGGCTTTTTCAGCAAACACCTACTTGGACCTCATTTAATTTTGGATATTTCCACTGAATTTTGTTTATGTGTAGAAGGTACACCTAATATGGCTGACACTTAAATCTCACCCAGAAGGTATATTTGCTGCTCCTTCTCTCTCCACTGACTGCCAATGACCCAACCACTCCCATATGATACTGGTTTCTTCTCATCCTTTCTTCCAGCTCCCCTTCATTCCATCCTGGTAAGTAATGCTATACTGCTCCTGCATCTGGTACTGTCCCTCCTCAGCCTGTTTGCTAAGAAGCTGGCAGTGTGGCTCAGTCCCAACAGTTTCCTACAAGGCCATGCCTGTCCACTAGGGGGCAGGTGTGTATAGCAGAACTCATCCCAGCTGCCACTCTTTTTTCCACTCCTCAACAGAAGCACAGAGCTGACAGCAGTGTGAACAAAGAAACCAGAAACTTGTGCATGCCTGACACCTTTGTAAGCCTAAATCTATGTGGAATACTCCACACAACATTGTCCTTATTATTTGTGATGTCATGATACCAGAATTTTTGTATTTGATGATATCAGTACTTGAAAAATCTCATGATACTTGCCTATTCAATAGCAAAGCAAAAACAGAATTCTGTCTTTTTTATCTGATTTTTAATTAGGAGTAACTGCATTATTGAAGTGAACCATATTCTGCCTTTTTCTTTAACATTATATATAATTATATACTGTCCATCCATCCATTATCCAACCCACTGAATCCGAACACAGGGTCATGGGGGTCTGCTGGAGCCAATCCCAGCCAACACAGGGCGCAAGGCAGGAAACAAACCCTGGGCATAATACATACATTGATATATACATTCATAAATATCAAATTACAATGTAAGACATGAATTTAATATGTAATAGATATGGGAATTCTGCCAGTATAACAAGAGTAGAGAATGTTATCATAGGGAGATTTCAGCATAGGGTTTATAAAAGATGTATCACCAAGGACAACCTGATTTATCTCATGGCAGGCAGTGTGGCACTCTGGTTAAGGCTTTGGACTTCAGACCCTGACATTGTGGTTTCAAACCCCACTACTGACACTGTGTGACCATGGACATGCTACGTCACCTGCTTGTGCTCCAACTGGAAAAACAAATTGTGTAAGTCACCTTGGACAAAAGGTGTCAGTCAAATAAATAAATATAAATCTTACCATGTGTACATTTTCTCACCTGTAACTGAAAAATCTCTCTTATTATATAAAAAAATCTTTCAGCGCGACAAGACTTTTTGGAACAGAGATTTTTTCAAGTTCCACGAGATGAGACTTCTGCCTAGAGATTTTTTCAAGTCACTCCCTCCTCTCAAACATTTCCAAACAAGACCACGGCCCTCTATCACCGAGAAACAAGGAAGTCAAACGAATTAACTCCAAAAAATGAAGATCGGTTACACAGCAAATTGGTTAAACGCATCCAAAAATGTTGATTGGTTACACGGCAAATTGTTTAAATGAGTATCAATAAACTTTGCTGAAACAGTTGGTGGTAAGATGAAAACATCGACTTACAACCGTTAACAACGTCTGGTCTTCCAATGCACTAATTACTTGAGAAAGAAGGATATATCCAAGAAAGGTAATGCAGTGCATCTTCCATGGAAGACATTAGACAACAAAGGAGATCTTGATATGCCATTTGTATTAAAACGTTAACAGTTTCCCATTAGAATAGCTTTTGCAAAGTCAATTAACAAATCTCATAGCCAAACAGAAAAAGTAATTTTCTTAAATAAAGAGAAAGAAATGAAATTCAATCACAGGCAGTTATACGTTGCGTTAATGCATATGTAACAATTCTGTAACAAATTTGTTTAAATTGTACAACCGAATCCTCACACGCAAGCAGCAGAACCGCAAAGAGGCTAGCACGTAGTGCAGGCCAGGGGGATTGGCGAGTGAAGCGAGCAGGGGGCAAAGCCCCCTAGCCAGTACTACTTAAAATCAATAATAAAAATACAAATTCAAACATTATTATCTGTACTGTTGAATTTGTGAATTCCAAAATAATTCTGGATATCTTAATTTAAAGAAACTCTTTAAACCAGTTTGTATAATAAAATCCTTTTAAAATCTGGTTTATCAGGAAACACTCCATTAGGTTTCTAATATTTGCTATTGTAATATTAACAATTGCATTACTATCTGGTAAAAAAAATCCTAAAGCCTAATATTTAACAGATGAGTGAAATTAATTCATGTTTCAAATGCCACAAACCCCTGGGGCTTTAATTGCTCAAATCTGTCATTTGTTTGCATTTGTCCCAACCTAAGACTTCCTGTGTGAAATCATACTTGTTAGTTTTACGTTACTTCATTATTGAAGAACTCGTGTACAAAATGCCTTTGTTGTGCTGTTTTCAAAAAATCTGATATGAGATTAAAGACTTTGTTATTGTGAAACGTGTGTACAAATCCAGAATTAGAAAATTTACCTGGACTGGTGTTACCTGTATTCAATTAAATATAACTGTGAGACTGCATTTCATTTGCCAATCTACCATTCAAATATAATAATTAAGTTAATTCAAGAATTAAAAAAAATGCATACAAGGCAAATAAAGTAAGAGTCATTAAACAAAAGGAAAACCAAGTAACAAGTGACAAAAAACTCTAAACGGCAAAGAAATATATATGAAAAGGTCAAAGACTAACAAATTTATAAATTCCAAGAAAGGATATAAAAATGGGAGCTGAACAACAGCAGAAAGATAGCGAATGCCTCAGCACTAGCCTGAGGCATGTAAGGCCTTTATATAACCGGTTACTAAATAATAAAATAAGGCTTAATGAAAAGCAAAATATCAAATAAAAGGACTTATTAAAAACATTTACACTGCAAAAAATCAAATATCACTGGACAACAGCTTTCTGAAAAAGTTTTGTTGATTATTTGAAGAACCATGAAAAGAACTTTTATTGAATTTAGTGTGTTTGAATGATACTGGCACATTGCATTAGATCAATTGAACTGAAAATTTTAGCTGCCAATTTTCATTTTTACTTTCCTTCATTTTAGTATCTAACAACAGTCAGCCCGCATTGATGGTTTCATGCCCCAATTTTGCTTTTCCATTGTTGCAATGTCATAGTAAAATCCTTCACCATGTTCGACACTGACCGCACCAAGATTAGTGGAGAAGTCCAAGCGTGAAAGCCGAAAAGTAATCTTTCGATCCATGTTGTAGTTCATGGTTTTGTATGTTTGAAGCATGTCGTCAACCTGCTGGCCATAGTTTGGTGCTCTGTGGCTGCCAAGAACATTCTCAGCAACATCCATGAATTCCTTCCATGCGAGTTCCTCCAGCCCAACTAACAGATCTTCAGACTGCTTGTTATTGATGACGTGTCCTGATTTGTGAACCAACAAAAACCCCTTCCCTAATCTTGGCACCAGTTATTTGTGGAAACAAATATGTCAGATATCAAAATCTCTCATCCTCCTTGTTGACTGCTTTCACAAAGGTTTTCATCAGTCCAAGATTTATATGAAGATGAGCAAAAAAAAAATCTTTGACAATTTGTATATGTTGTCACGCTTTTCTGCCCTTACAGAGTGGCCATTACTGTTATGAGACGCTTTAGCACTGCCGCCCCATTCACAAATACAACAGCAGTACTTGGTGTATCCGAGCAGCACTCCTGGTAGCAGTGCCACCGCTTTTAGATCACCACAGATGTTCATGTTGTAGTATATACTGTATACTTAATATATGAGAGGAAATCACAAAGATAGACGACTGCAATAAAACTGTACATGACGGGAAAACTTACAGGTGATTATTCTTATCTGCAAACCAAAAACTAAAAGATACATCCAAAAGTATTCAGGAAGCAAAATATTTATCATCCAGTGTAATCAACAAAAAAATAAATAAACAAGCTAAAATTAATAACATAGAGACAGCATGCAGGTTAAACTGAGCTGTCCACAAATGAACTTCATAAGCTGCTGAATCTCTGCAGAAGATCAAGTATCACATGCCTTTACTCTACAATTACCGTTATTAAAAATTATGTCAAACGTTCACCAGTGTTTTTAGTAACACAAATGTATTCTTGAGAAAACAGTGGAGTCCAGATTTCCTGTGAGCCTAATGTGATGCAGCTGAAAGATAATCAATCACTTCATTATGTAAAAGACCAATTACCAGAACATCTAGATGGATGTCAGTTAATGACAGAAGAAGAAGATATGGGACTCCAGTGAGCGTCAGAACAATAAAAAGGAAAGGAAATACGTATGAAATTGTCTTTTTGTTACTTTTAAGTGAAATATTTTAGGTACATATTGTTGGATATGTAAGGCTGTCATGGTGCTTGGGGCTGAATGTGCAGTGGTCCTTTCTGAAGGACAACAGAAAGCTGACAGATAAAAGTTGGACTTTGATAGCCATTGTGGCCACTGTTTTTTTACTAAAACTCATCCTGTAAAGCAGTGTATCCAAAACCGAATAAAGAGTAATCACAAAGTAATTGTTTTAAGTATAAATACACTAAGTAAGTGTGTGTGTTCTTCTTCTTCCACTTCATCTTTTCCCACTTCTATGTGGGTCGATGTGGTTGATAAACCTCCATACAGCTTGGCTCTGCGCCTCCTCCCCAAGTCAGACCCTTTTCCTTTAGATATTCTTTTACTTTATTCATCCAACTCCGCTTTGGCCTCCCTAGCATTCTCCTCCTTTGTACTTCCATTCCCATCACTCTTTTCCCCACATATTCATTGTCTTTCCTCATCACATGTTCATACCACTTCTACCTACTTTCCTGTACTATCTCTTCCACTTTTGTTGTACTAATTGTCTCATTTTTTATTCTGTCCTTTTAAATAACTCCACACATCCATCTCAACTCTCTCATTTCTGCCACATCCAACTTCTTTCTCCTGCACTCCCTTTCTTGCACATGTTTTAGCTCCATACATCATTGCTGCTTTTACCACTGTCTTAAAACATTGCCTTTAATGTTCTAATTAATTCTTTGATCACACAATACTCATGATGCCCTGCGGTGGGCTGGCGCCCTGCCCGGGGCTTGTTTCCTGCCTTGCGCCCTGTGTTGGCTGGGATTGGCTCCAGCAGACCCCCGTGACCCTGTAGTTAGGATATAGCGGGTTGGATGATGGATGGATGGATACTCATGATACTTTCTTCCAATTGTTCTATCCACACTGTACTCTGTGGGTTATTTTTGCATCTAACTTTCCATCTTGGGCTACCACTGATCCTAGATATTTAAATGTATTCACTATGTTCAGTAGCTCTCCCTTCAGGCAAACATCTGAACCCTGATCATTGTTAAACCTCATATATTCTGTCTTCTTCCTATTTATCTTCAACCCTGTTTCTCTCCATTCTTTGAACTTCCTCTCAACTTCCTCTTTTCTATTGCTACACAACACAATATCATCACCAAAGAGTCTGACCCAGGAGGATTGCTCCCATGACTCCACACACACATAACCAGATCAAAGAGGTCAGGACCTAAAGAAGATCCCTGGTGAAGACCCATTCATACTGGGATCTTGTCTGTTATCCCAACACTGCTTTTAGCCCGAGTCCTCACACCCTCATACATATTCTGGACAATCCTCACATGCTTCTCTGGTACTCACACCGAGTACAATCTCACTGTTACACCACTGCTCTGGCATTGTCTCCTGTTCATAGATCTTCTGCATTAGATCCCCACAACACATCTACTGCCACTTCTCCTAAACTTTTCCACATCTGTTGGTTTAATTTCCCAAATTTAAAAAATAGAAAGAAAGAAAGAGCTGCAGATTGTAGAGTGAGAGCATTAGTAGTAATTATAGTAATAATTTTCCTAGTGCAGAAATAAAAATGTAATAAAGTTTTGTTCATTATCAATAGTAACTTTTACCACTAGCATTTGGCCACCTATTAAATACAAAGAAAAGAGCTGTATAACATGTGCTTATAATATCAATGTAGTAGTAATGGTGCTAAACTGAAGTAGTACAAACACAGAGGCCATCTTTATTTATCTACATTAACAAATAGTATTGGCCAGAATTTATCTTAAACAGTAAGGTTACATCTTACACTACTACATTATTTATTTAAAAACAGAATTTTTAAACAAAAATGATCTCCGTCGACACTAGCATTTTCAAATTATTTCCTAAAGTATCTCTGTCCATACTAAAACCTGAAAACATGCATGACAGAGACATTCGCCTACACTGGGCATGTGTCACTTGCCATGGGATTTATTGCAAAATTTTAGCAACCAGTAAATTATTTGGCTTTTGCACATGAATGCAACATTCAAACTGTACAAAACACAATTTGGATGGATATAGATAATAATAAAATATTATTACTACTACTACTACTACTACTCTGTTCAATACTTGCATGGACTGGGTGTTGTGCAAGGTCGTGGGGTCCAGCGGCTGTGGGGCATCAGTTGGCGAAGAAAGATTCACTGATCTTGAATTTGCTGACGATGCTGTGATCTTCACGGAGTCAATGGAGGCTCTGATTGGGGCTCTCGAGAGACTGAGCAAGACGTCTAAGTGTCTGGGCTTGTGAATGTCCTGGATAAAAACTAAGATCCAGGCCTTTAATGACCTCCTGGGCATGGCCATCAGCAGTGAGTGTGTCTGTCTGTGGAGAGAATGTTGACCTTGTTGAGAGGTTTACTTACCTTCACAGTGACATTCATGTCTCTGGTGACTCTTCCTATGAAGTCAGTAGATGGATTGAGAGAGCATGGGGGGGTCATGAGGTCGCTGGAAAGGGGTGTGTGGCGCTCCCGATATCTATGCAAAAGGACGATGGTCCAAGTCTTTAGAGTCCTGATGCATCCTGTCTTGCTATATGGTTGCGAAAAATGGATGCTATCCAGTGACCTCAGATGAAGACTGGACTCCTTCAGTACTGTGACTCTTCGAAGCATCCTTGGGTAACACTGGTTGGACTTTGTGTCGAATGAGCGGTTGCTCATGGAATCCTGAATGAGGCACATTACCTGCATTGTGAGGGAGCGTCAGTTACGGCACTTCAGCCATGTGGCGCGATTCCCTGAGGGTGATCCAGCTCGTAAAATCCTCGTTGCTGAGGACCCAAGTGGCTGAACCATGCCAAGGGGTTGCCCACGTAACACCTAGCTGCAGTAGATTGGGTGTCATTTCCAGAGGGTACGACTCGGCTGCGTGTCTGCCTGGGGGGATTGCCAAGCGGGATCCGGAGTTGTTTCATCGTGTGGTGGGTGTGGCAACATGCTGTACCAGTGCATGCTCCCCAACCTGACCTGACCTGAGAGGTAATCAACATAACTAGCGCCATGGAAAGCAACTCTTCTGTGTTCACATTGTTGGAGTATATTTTTCTTCCATGAAGTGTGACCAGTCAGGGAATGAGAGGTTGTAATGAGCAGGATCCAGTCAGGGAAGGGCCATTAATAAACATAAACAAATAAAATCATGTTTTTGTCCCTGCACAGCACAATGCTGAGCCTGCAATTTCACAAGTATACGGCTCTGAAGAGGGTTTTCAAAAGCCTACATTTTTGGGGGTTGGAAACGCCAGGATAATTTGGATAAAATGCAAAAATCGAGACTTATGTCTGCGTTTTTAAAATGAAAACGCAGTAGTGTGGCTGGAGCCTAAGATGCAGAACGTGAAACCAGAAGGTGTGCAAGTTGAAATCCCAAGCCTGCTGTTGCAAATTAAGACCCTAAGTAGCTTACTGATCCTGCATGTTCTGTTCATTTTTAGAAAGTATCCAGGGTTTATTTATATTTATATGTAGTGTTCAATGGTACAGAGACAATGATTCCCTGTTAAAAGATGCTGAAATACAATGGACAGCTAATTCCAGACTGCTATCAAGTTTCTTACTTATCCATTTCAGCCATAGCCATTAAAATGTGTCTTTTCTCTTTATAGTATCTTATTTTGAAGAATTCAACATCCTCATGCAGTAATATCACCAGTTTGGTTTGGTTTCTCATTTGTTTGAGTTTAAATAGACCTAAAAAACAGCCTAAATGTGATGACAGAAAAGTGTGGTAGACTGCCTTTTGGCACAAATCTCCATAATCCTTGCCCAAATATAACAAAAGGATAACCTTAAAAACTCTTTTTCTTCCCTCTTCTTTTGCTTGTTTTACACCAATCAATGTATAAATAACCCTTATAGCAAAATAAAAGAACAAACTCAATAACAACAATGAAAAAAAAAAAACCAACCACAGCTCCAATCAGTAATTAACCCCGTCACACACCCCACAACTTCTCTAGCTCACTCTTCAGGGTGAGCTGACAAACCCTGTTGTTGCCACTTCACGTCATGCTCTAGTTTGCTTTTTCAAATATAAAACAATGCCATTTTCTAACTGAACCAACCACAACTATTGTGTTTGTAAGTTCGGCCACTGCATGAATCTTTTAAGTGCTTAAATAACACACTATGCTATTGTCTCCACCTCTGTATACACCACTTTTCTATTCGGGACCTGAAGTCCTACATTGCCTACAAAAATATTTACCCGTTATAGAACAATGAATCACAGTCAATTTAATTTGGTTACTTAACACTGAACAACAGAAAAAGTCTTTAACGCCTAAGTAGAAACAGATCTGCAAAGTGGCTTAATTAATTACAAACATAAAACAACAAATATTTGACCAGGCAAGTATTCACCTCTTCAAGTCAGTATTTATTAGACAGAGCTTGGGAAGCCATGACAGCTTCGGGTCTGTGTGCACAGCTAGCTCTCTGTTAGCTTTGCACATCTGGACACTTCTAATTCTCCTCAATCGTCTGGTCAAAACTGCTGTCATGTTGCACGTTGATCATGAGTGAACAGCCTTTGTAAACTCCAGTCACAAATTCTCAATTGGATTGAGATCAAAACTCTGCTTCAGTCATTCCATTGTGTTGTTTTAAAGTCATTCCTGTATAGCTTTGGCTTGATGCTGGAGGTGGTTGTGTTGCTGGAAATGAAGTCTTCCTCAAGGTGCAGGGTTCACGCAGACTGCATCAGGTTGTTATCTCCTGGATTTTCCTGTATATTTTACTGCATTCATTTTACCCTTAAAGCCTTTCAGGTCCTGCTGCAGAGAAGCACCCCCATCACACAACTTCATGGTGGGGATGCTGTGCTTATGATGATGTGCCGGTTCAAAAAGGGCATTTAGTCTGATTTCCAAAAAGCTCAATGTTAATCTCATCAGACCACAGAACCTCCTTTCAGCTACTTTCTGTCTGCCATGTGCCTTCGTAAAACTGTAGCTCAGACGTCATGTACATTATTTTAACAGTGGCTTTCTCTTTGCCACCCTGCCATAACACTGCGTCTGGTGAAGCACGAGCAGCAGTTATCTATCAGACCCTTTTTTATCACAAAAAGATGGTAAGAAGTTGATGCATGCTTTTATTACAAGTTGTCTTGATTACTGCAATTCTTTTTTTTACTTGCCTACAAGTGAATAGAACCATTAACAAATTACAGATTGCCCAAAATGCAGCAGCTAAAACTCTTAAGAAAGCAAAAACGAAAAAAATCAGACCATGTTACACCATGTTTGCATTAACTGCACTGGCTACCTGTATGTTTTAGAATAGATTTTAAAATTCTTTCACTCAAAAGCACTTAATGGCCTGTCGCTTTCATGCATCACTGAGTTTTTAACTATTTACACTCCTCCACATTCTCCAAGATCCCTCAATTTTAAGGTACTCCACATACCCAGAGATAGTAAGAAGTACAGTGGGGATAGGAAGCAGCAATTAAAGTAGTCTTTATGCACCAAAACTATGGAACACACTACCAGTAGTACCATATATACTCGCGGATAAGTTTTCCCGCAGATAAGTCGGGACTTGATTTTAATTTCTGGTATTTTATAATGTCGGTCATATAAGTCAAATGTGGAAAACTCACGCTATTGGTACGAGAGATTATGATATGCTAACGCCCACCTGACAAAGTAACCCCGGCAATGCGCTATATCAGCGTGTGCTCCTAACCTTTCCCTCTCACTCCCTATTGTGCCTGCGTGACCACACGGTAATACTTGAACTACTCTGAAGAAACGTTTGCACTGATTTGTTTTTTTGTATCTCACATCCTCATACACCTTTATCGTAAAAGTATCCCTCATCTACGACAGAGCATTCGATCAGAAGAAAATATGAAGCTGGTTTTAAATTAAATGTCGTTGAAGCAGCGAAACAAATTGGTAACCATGCTGCTGCAACAAAATTTGATGCATCTGAAAAACTGATGTGAGATTGGAGAAGGCAAGAACATGTTAAAAAAAAAAAATTAAGTGTCACATTTTTGAACTGGCATATACAGTAAGTCGGGTCTGACTTTATGATCGATTTTTCAGGTTTCAAGACCCGACTTATACGTAAGTATATATGGTAATTACAAAAGCTGAATCACTTCCTTGTTTCAAACATGCTTTAAAGGCACATGTTTTTTAGTAAAATTTTTTAGTTATTTTTTTCAGGGGTCCCAATTACCTCGGTCTCTCTTAGTTTATTTTACATACATGTTTTTTAACTGTATCTCTGATTACATACTATGTATGCTTTTCTTTTTCGGATTTATTCAATACTGCATTTCATGTATAAAAGGTGCTATATAAATAAAGTTTGATTTGATTTGACCTGCACAGTCTCTCCAATCTCAGCCGCTGTAGTTTGTAATTCTTTCAGAGTTCTCATAAATCACTTGGTGGTCTCCTTCACTAATCTTTCTCTTGCATGATCACTCGTTTTTATAGGCAGTCTGCTGTTGCAGAATTACAGCTGTGCAAGGCTGTTTCCATTTCCATATTAGTGAAGTAACTGCACTCATAGGGATATTCATTAAATTGGACATTTCTTGTCTCCATCTCCTGACTTGTGCTTTTCAGTCCACTTGTCATGTAGCTGCTTGGAGTGTTCATTTACCTTCATGATATACAGTCATATGAAAAAGTTTGGGAACCCCTCTCAGCCTGCATAATAATTGACTTTACTTTCAACAAAAAAGATAACAGTGGTATGTCTTTCATTTCCTAGTGACATCTGAGTACTGCGGTGTTTTCCAAACAAAAATGTTTAGTGAAGCAGTATTTAGTTGTATGAAATTAAATCAAATGTGAAAAACTGGCTGTGCAAAAATTTGGGTCCCCTTGTAATTTTGCTGATTTGAATGCATGTAACTGTTCAATACTGATTACTTGCAACACCAAATTTGTTGGATTTGCTCGTTGAGCCTTGAACTTCATAGACGGGTGTGTCCAATTATGAGAAAAGGTATTTAAGGTGGTCAATTGCAAGTTGTGCTTCCCTTTGACTCTCCTCTGAAGAGTGACAGACAGCATGGGATCCTCAATGCAACTCTCAAAAGATCTGAAAACAAAGTCTGTTGAGTCTCATGGTTTAGGGGAAGGCTACAAAAAGCGATCTCAGAGGTTTAAACAGTCAGTTTCAACTGTAAGGAATGTAATCAGGAAATGGAAGGCCACAGGCACAGTTGCTGTTAAACCAACCCAGGCCTGGCAGGCCAAGAAAAATACAGGAGCGGCATATGTGCAGGATTGTGAAAATGGTTACAGACAATCCTCAGATCACCTCTAAATACCTGCATGAACATCTTGCTGCAGATGGTGTATCTGTACATTGTTCTACAATTCAGCACAATTTACACAAAGAACATCTGTATGGCAGGGTGATGAGAAAGAAGCCCTTTCTGCACTCACGCCACAAACAGAGTCACTTGTTGTATGCAAATGCTCATTTAGACAAGCCAGATTCATTTTGGAACAAAGTGCTTTCGACTGATGAGACAAAAATTGAGTTATTTGGTCAAAACAAAAAGCGCTCTGCATGGCGGAAGAAGAACACCGCATTCCAAGAAAAATACCTGCTACCTACTGTCAAATTTGGTGGAGGTTCCATCATGCTGTGGGGCTGTGTGGCTAGTTCAGGGACTGGGGTCCTTGTTAAAGTCGAGGGTCGGATGAATTCAACTCAATAGCAACAAATTCTTCTGGATAATGTTCAAGCATCAGTCACAAAGTTGAAGGTACGCAGGGGTTGGATATTCCAACAAGACAATGACCCAAAACACAGTTCGTAATCTACAAAGGCATTCATGCAGAGGGAGAAGTACAATGATCTGGAATGGCCGTCACAGTCCCCTGACTTGAATATCATCGACAATCTATGGGATGATTTGAAGCAGGCTGTCTATGCTCTGCAGCCATCACATTTAACTGAACTGGAGAGATTTTGTATGGCAGAATGGTCAAAAATACCTCCATCCAGAATCCAGACACTCATCAAAGGCTATAGGAGGCATCTAGAGGCTGTTAGATTTGCAAAAGGAAGCTCAACTAAGTATTGATGTAATATCTCTGTTGGGGTGTCCAAATCTATGCACCTGTCTAATTTTGTTATGATGCATATTGCATATTTTCTGTTAATCCAATAAACTTAATATCACTGCTGAAATACTACTGTTTTCAAAAGGCATGTCATATATTAAAAGGAGGTTGCTACTTTGAAAGCTCAGCCAATGATAAACAAAAATCCAAAGAATTAACAGGGGTTCCCTAACATTTTCACATGACTGTACGTTAGGCCTCTATACTGAGTCACCACAAGTGCACCTTCCACATACAGACTTATCTATATGACTCATTCATCGCTGCTCCTCACAGTTTCACACTTCCTATTATGCTACAAAAGCTCACATTTTGGCAGTCACTCAACAAGGAGCGTTTTCTTTCTTTCTCTACTCTGTCATGGCATGATGAGACATGTGGTTTCAGCATGTTCAGTCAAATTGCATAACCTGGCAACTGATTTCACATATGCAATGCATTTAAGAAGCTAACTGCACGATTTGCAAATAAAATCAGTTCTACAATTTATTTTTCATTGATCAATCCATTATCAAATCCTGTGTATCAGGTTCAGGGTTATGAAAGACACAGAGTCTATCCTGGCAGCATGAGGTAGGTGCAGGACAGGCACTAACAGTGGCACACACATTGACTCAATAACAGGCCCCCCTCATTAATGTAAAGACATGCCAATTACATTGATTGACGACTAAAAATTGGCCTGGTGTGAGTGACTTTCTTTATAAACTGTTGCTTTGTAGCTCATGCTGCTGGGATACGCTCTACTCCCCTAACCATGTACTACGGTAAGTTTAGATAATGAATGAATTCTGTGCATGCAGAGCTGTGCTTTCCAGTTCTGTCCTATATATGACAGGTTTTGCAATAACAGAGTCCAGTTAATGTGCACCTCTTATGAAAACACTCTCTTTGCTTAGCTTTTAAAATGACAGAACGTTATGATTACGATGAAGTAGTCTCTCATAAGCCAGATGTATAATATAAATGGCTCACTGAGTGTCTCATTTCTAAACTAATGCAACACCTCATGGAGCCGGCTCTCAACATAGGGGCAGTGATTTTGAACTGCAGTGGCTCTGGAAGGCCTCTCTTAACCTGGTCTGACAGAGAACAAGCTTCCGATTATGACGAACAGTCAAAAAATCTCCTAAACAAAACCTCTTACAGATATGAATGTACAGTGGTGTGAAAAACTATTTGCCCCCTTCCTGATTTCTAATTCTTTTGCATGTTTGTCACACAAAATGTTTCTGATCATCAAACAC